>JAYEPQ010000019.1:22584436-23154436 GCA_036321105.1 Dracaena cambodiana
TTAACCCACCAAATCTATCCATGTTTAATTTCCTAGCTAGCAAATCAGATATTTTAATCAACATCTCTAATTCGTAAACAGAAAAAAAATATATAATTACCATCACAGAAAAAATATAATCAATATTGTAAGAAGTAAATCAATCGCCTGTTAAAATAATTTTCAACTAATATTTTGCTTGTATATGAACAAGTAAGTAAACCATTGTCATAATCATTAAATTCAGCAGCCTCTCTTCTCTTGTATTATATCTCATCGATCACCCTGCGCGCTGAGCTCACACCAAAATTCGTCATCAGAATAAAATCAAAAAGACCAAAACTTTTGAGAATAGAAACACAATTTGCTAGTTAATTAGCTCAAATCCAAATTTATCCTAACCTTTTTTTTCTCTTTTTGAGAATAAAAACCTTTCTAGCTATAGATTACACTTTCCTAAGCTAAAATCCAAAATCATCTTTCCAAACCTTTTAAGAATAGAATTCCTGTACGATAAGTCTTTTCATTCGTACATGCTATGCCATACCATTGTTTACTATTTGGTTTGATTTTGTTTTTTTTTTTTTCAAGAGTAACTGAATATTATTATCCTGAGTTCGAATCCCAATGAATTTTTACATGTGAATGGGGGATAAATTAAATTTTTTAAAAAAAAAAAAAGTGCTAAGTGAATTAATGCTTGCATTTACTAGGCACTTAAAATCATATATTAAGTGTATCCATCTATTTTTTTAAAGTATTTTTAGTATATATATAAATATAATTATTTTTTAAATTTATATAAAAAAAATAAAGATATTAATTCGTGCTAAGATTGGTATAGTCTCTATCAATAAGAAAATGCGAGAAAATCCCTTACAATAATTTAGTTATATGCAACATAAATGTACAAATGCACCAGTTCGACGCGGGAGTTTACCAATATAGAACAAATTAAAAGAGCGAAACAAAAGATAACATGGATGGAGATGATACGAAAAGATATGCATTCTTGATATTTAAATGAAAAAATATTACTTGATAGGAATGAATGAAGAAGAATTTTCAACGAGATCGATCAGGCATGATTCTCTTTTGGTGATATAGCCTATCCAAAATACTTGACATAAAAAATTTAATTGTTGTTTTAGTATATAAATATAATTATTTTTAGTAGTATCTATTATGTCTTAAATTTTGTGTATCCGACATAAACTGTATATATATGCATGCAGCCAAACTTACTTTTTAGCAGGTCAGTCGTCCTCTATAAACACCGCACGCCCGCACACAAACAGCTAGCGATCGGTGGGCCCGCCCGTGAGGAGAGAGAGCGGGCCAGGGACCTCGATCGTTTTTCTTTTCTCCTCACTTCTCATCTCCCGCCATTGGAAAGAGCGAAGAGCCGACAACCGAATCATAGATTTGTCTCCATGAACACACAGTGCAGGGACCATCAATCCATCAACCCAGAGGAAGTCAAAATCAAATGGGCTTCATGAAAATTAAAAGATGAGGACAAACACAAACGCCAACTTCGCCGCTCCATCTCCTTCGCTTGGCTCCGTTTCTTCTTCTGTCCCTGTTAGCTTCTTCGCTTTCGTTTGTCAATGAGATATATAATAAAGCAAGGTGAAGATATCAGTGGGCGTATCTAGTTGACATGATTGGGATATCTCATCGCCAGGCTCGTTTGGAAATCTGTTCGAAGGCGGATGGATGGGTTTTGACTTTCCTATTGTCAAATTCAAACCGGTCGAAAATTTTCCATATGATATTGAATCATTCATGTTAAATTCTCTTATTTATACTGTTACAAATTGAACATAGAATCGTTATTTTAGGAGAACGTAGTGATTGGAGTGGGCTAACTAGTTATCACATTTTAAACATGATTGAAACTTGTATGTACGTATGCACACACACAATTCGTTTTCTTTGTATTAATGTACGATGCATCCATACGGGCGTGCAGGCTAACGGTTCATGAGAACGCTTTAAGATACTCTTCTCCGACCTCATTCTAGGTTTAAAGTTTGATGGGTTTATCTGGAATTATCTCCATCCAAAAAGTTGGATATGAACGATGGAATTTCTATAAGGAGTACACCACTGGTGGTAGTGAACACAGCAATTTATTAAGACCCTTATATTATGAGAAATTCTATTTACGCACAGCAATTTACTCTTGACGTCCTGATTATTTTTTACACTAAACTCCCATTTTGAAATACCACCAATTTATTTTCTGCGTCCAAAATTTTTTTCAATTTCTACCACCCTCCCTCCTTCCCTCTAACTCCCTTTGAAATTTAACAATTTTTATCCGTTTTTATTTGAGTCGAATATTAATTTCCAAGCTAAAAATGTGTTGGTCGGGTATTAATACCGATTAAAGACTCACCTGGTCGGGTATTAAAATCCGACCAGCAACCGACGTCTCCCCAACAAAAGAAATATAATTAACAATAAATTGCAAACAAATATACATAAAACCTAAGAATAAGTTTAAATCGTACGTTAGATTTATCCTCCGACACCAATTACATGTTGGAATTTTTCCATTCGCATAAAAAACCTCGAAGTTAAACTCCAAACCCTAATTTCACTTGTCACAGTAAATTCGCAAAATTTAAAATTCTTCCAAACCTTTTTAGAAATCCGAATGTAAAAATTTTAGGAGGTTAAGAAATTAAATCAATCAGTTTGCGGGAGATGTAATTCTTTTTTATTTAAATTCCACTAAAAAAATATTTTTTAGGATTTTAGAGAAAAAAACAGATGATGAAAATGATGAGTCGTAGTTCTAAATTTTAAGAAGTCTTAATTTGTTATTTAAAATGGTAATTTAGTCAAAAAAATAAATGGCAAATTTGTAATTACTTACAAGTTTTAAAATGGTGCGTGAAGAGTAAATTTCCGTGTGTAAATAGAATTTCTCTTATATTACAAATTTGCTATTGAAAATTTTGGATCATATTGCCTTGGTTTTCAACATCTCTTCCGGGATTAGATCCCAAATAGTTATTATTTTCCATCCGATATTAGATCTCGAATGGTATTATTAGCCGTCCGGAATATATTCCAAACAGTATTCTTTCCACTTTGAGGTTAGTTCCAAGTAATATTATTTTCTGTCAGGTTACGGAGGAGGAAATTGTGGGGCAAGGGGAAGGGCAAGCGGCTCTAGACTGTGTGGAAGGGGACTTAATTGAACAAGGCGGTGGTCAAGGAGCGGATGTGATAGATTTTTAATGTCGTGGGTTATCAGAAGGAAGGAAGAAGAGGGTCGTTGGTCATAAGAAGGAAGGAGGAAGAGCTTTTGAGAATTTTTGATGTGCTCAAGAGGAAATCCGGCTCTTTTCAAGAGAGAGGTGTGCTCACTAAGCAAGATGTGCTCAATAGGACAAGTGATGTGCTCCTTTAGAAATTCCTTATGAGCGAATCCTAAAGAGTTGAATCCTAAAGAGTTGAGATCGTAATGTACAAATTATTTTTAAAAAATAATTGTTGAAGATAGTAGGAATGGACTACAAGTCTGCAACTCAGGTAGCTTTCTTAAATTATCAGTTCATTTCCATTATTATTAGAGAATAATAAAAATGAGCTAACAGCTCATGTAAATTACATGAGCTACAGTCAGGAGCAGACCCAGTTATTCGAATTGGAGGGACAAAATTATTCGGGATTCGAGCTGCCCAAACAACTTGTCTGAGTGAAATAGGTGAAGCGCCCTTATCGAGACTATGGGGGCCAAACTCTTGGCAAAAAAATTATCATATTTTTATTGTATAACTTTCATATAATTTTATAGTATTACAACAGTAACATAGATGTTTTACTTTATAATTTCTATACAAACTTAAGACATTATAATGCAAATATCATTTTTAGATAATTTTATCATAGATTTTTTTTTTATGACCAACAAAATGAGACATTATTTTCACTCTTGAGTCATTAATCTCTCATAATCAAAATACTTATAATTGAAAATTATAATTTTATGAGGGACAGAATTTTATAATTGAGGATTTAGGAGGAACAAGCTTTAAAAAATTTCAAAAATTAAAATATACTTATTTAAAAAAAAAAGATTAGGACACTTATATCCAATCTCTTGTGTGTTTTAGTTTTAATTTATATTTCATCAAGTATACACAAATTTTAATAGTTTTAGTGAATGCAACATTTTACATATTGTTGATAGGATAACAAAAAATTTCAAAATCCATGAAATTGAGTCCTTAAGAAGTTAAAGAGGTGGAGATTATGATTTCCAAATAAAATTGAAAAAAATTAACAGAATTTTTTTTGTTAACTCATGTCATTTTCTTGAGCTGACAGCTCATATAAAGTAATCTCTTTAGCTTCTAAAGGATTAAATTTTATAAAGATTACTTGAAATGAATTGCGAGCTTAAAAAACTTATATTATATAGCGACAGAAAAACAATATTTCCATTATTTTTTTTAATTTTTTGAAGATCATGATCTTCACTTTATTAACTTTTTTAAAATCAAATTTCATATATTTTGGAGTTAATTTTTCATTCCATCATATGGATGCAAAATATTGTATTCATCGAAAATCGTTAAAGTTGTGTCTACTTTATGGAATGAAAAATCTAAAACCAATAAATTATGTACGAGTGAAATCTAGAGGGCTGATATCATAATCCAAAAAATATTTGAAAAAAAATATTGGAAATAGGAAAAATGGTCCATTGTATGTGACCCACTATGGGCTTAATCAGTCACGCAGCCAATCAATGTTTAACCATTTTTTATTACATTTTTCTTAATTCTTCTTCCTGATTTTATTTTTCTCCTCAAGCACAATTCCACTTCTCGTTATTCTGGACGCGAGATGTCGAGATAAAATCCAAAATATTTTTATATTCATATTGTATGTAATCATCTTTGAAATATCGAATACATCTTGATTGCTAGTTCGCTAATCATGAATGGCATAGTCCTCATCAACTTTGACTCCCACGTTACAAGGCTAATTTGTTCTCTCCATTAAGAGTGAAATCGATAAATATATAAACCACCATCAGATCCATCCTTTTTGCCCTAGCTAGTATTAGAATCTGGTTCTAATCCTATCATAATTGTAGTTGAATCGTTCTTCACTTTCTGGAATTTGCTCTACTTTGTCACTTTTAGGTAGGGCTTGCAACTGGGTCGTGCCCGGCGCGCTTCGGGCGCGGCCTATGCAGGGCACCGGCCTGTTGTGCCTAGCACGACACGTCTTGTTTTCAGGCACGTCCGTCCCTACATTGTCCCGGTCTCGATCCGCCCGGCCGTGCCCGTGCTGGGTCGTGTCGTGCCCGTACTGGGTCGTGCCGATAGTTTTTTTTTTATAAATATTGGTTTGATTATTAAGTTAGTTTAATAAAATAGTTAACTTAATTTAATTAGATCTAACAAGAAAAGATTGTAAAATTAAAATTTTATTATATTATATATCATTGCATTAATAAAACTACTCTATAAATCTCTTTAAAAATCATATAAAGTTCGAAGAGAGTGAAGAGGATCTTGACCGTCACCCTCAACTTGTTTTTAGTATTTTTTTCAAGAGATTTATGAGTTCTAAAAAAATTACATAAAAAAATTTACAAATGTAGAAATTAGAATTCAAAAAGAAAATACAAAAGTCTTTAATTTTCATTCATCATTTGCTAAATTCTCTTACTCTAGTTTGTTAGATAGTTCTTATTCCATTTGTTTTGCATCACCCTCAACTTGCACTACTTTAATTACTTTATAAATCTCTTTAGATTGGCTTAGATAGGCCACTTTCAAAAAAAAAAAAACATAATGTGCCCGTGCGTGCCCGGCATGTGCTCGATCACGACCCGAGCCAGAGACCCGGGGCGAGTCGTGCCCGTACGTGCCCGGCACGTTTCGGGCCGGGCATGCCCAACGGACTGATCGACCCATTTGCCAGCTTTACTTTTGGGTGGAAGACACACCGTAAGAGTTTGCAAATACACTGTCAATTTGATCGCTGTTGATATGATATTGTTAGCTAGTTAGGTCTGATTCACAAACGGAAAATTAGATTGTACAGTATCCATAAAATATTTTTTAACGTAAAAAAATCATAATAAATATTGGGTTATAGCCTTAATTTGTTAAATAAAATGAAAAATTATTGTTAAGAATTCTTGAACCAAGATCTCCCATATCAGTCCACCACCTCTATTTATTGTGATAATTTTTAAGGAGGTGAAAGGTCTGTGATGCCAAAAAAAAAAAAAAAAAAAAAAAAGAGATTTATATTCGAAATTATCAACCATCTAAATGTTTTACATAGTTTTTCGGCTTCCCAACAGACATGTTGCTTTCTACTAATACTTTCACAATCCACCTTTTATTGTAAACCAAATGTATTTTCTTTTTTATTTCATGCACTCCCACATACGATACGACCCACTACTTTACTCCAATTCTTTCATAATCATCATGAAAGCGCGTAAACACAAAAAACGAATCACTTTAATTAACAACAATTTAGTGCTAATGATAAATGTGATGAAATTGCTCGCATAACAATAGCGTCTCTCTCTCTCTCCATTTCCCCAACTCTCATCATCTCCTTCACTCTATAAATATCCTCTCATCTCTCCTTCCACAGCCAAAAACATAAATAAGGAGAAAAAAAAAAATGGACGAACTCAACATCCCAAAGAAGTACACCACCAGCAACAGCAAGAGAAGCGCAGCAGCATCCTCGGCCACAACAAAAGAGAGCGGCGGCATGCGTTACCGAGGCGTCCGTCGCCGCCCGTGGGGCCGGTACGCGGCGGAGATCCGCGACCCCCAGTCGAAGGAGCGGCGGTGGCTGGGCACCTTCGACACGGCCGAGCAGGCCGCATTCGCGTACGACATCGCCGCACGCGCCATGCGCGGCCTCAAGGCCCGCACCAACTTCCACTACCCCCCTCCCCCGCCGGCAAACTTGCACCAACCCCCTCCGCCTCCCTCTAATGACTTCCTCCTCCTCCAACAGTTCAATCACCTGCTCCCTCGTCCGCCCCCTCCAACGCCCAACATTCACAAGACTGCCACTGCGAACGCCAGCTGCTCTTGTAACTTCGATCAGTTTGCTGTCATGGGCCCAACTTCTTCCTCATCTGCAGACTTATCCCTTGCTCTGCAGCAGCATGCTGCTGCAGCTGGGACCGTGACGTCGGTCGAGGAGCCAAGCCCGAACCAGGCCGCTGCTGCAGTGGACGACTACTGCGACTTCTTTCAGTCGGAGCCGCCCGAGTCGGGGCTGCTGCAGGAGATTGTGCACGGGTTGTCGAAGAAGAAGAGCAATCCTCAGCAGGATCACTGGTTCATGGAGGTGGATCATCATCAACATCCTCAGATGCCCGTGCCAATGCCTATGATTAAGCAAGAGGAACCTGCAGCTGGGTCGGCCTTTGACTTCTCCAGCAACGACTTATACGGTAACATTAATGGACATGAGAACTTCCCTATGGTGTCGGAGGGGCTGCTCGGGGATATCATTCAGTATCCAGAGTTCTTTGAGATCTTCTCTGCCAAGTTACGCAGCGCCTGATGGATCGGTCGTTCGACCGACCGCAATGTTTGCAACTACTACAACTGCTGCTAGTAGTAGTTTCTTGTGTGGTGAGTTGCAAATGGTACTGTAGCTAGGGTTAGTTACTGATGTTTGTTAGCTCTTTTGCTACTACTGCTTACTTTGTAGCTCTTAGATAATTTAGATAGTTGAAGACTGTTGTATCATCTTGTTTGCTAATCAACTATATATCTCTTGGTTTAGTATGAAATGGTATCTTGATTTAGTTGATGACTGCTGTGCTTATTATATCTTGTTTCTGCTAAATTTTCTGAAGTGTATATTTTCTGCTGTGTTGCTTTTCCAACAAAATATGCAGCAGCGCAGTGCAGGCTGCTAGCTGTAGTTCTTCTTGTGATGAAGCTTGTGATACTAGTTTTCAGTACCCTTGGTTTCAACATGAAGCAGGTTTTTTTTTTTTTTTTTTCATTGTTAATTTCTTCAGTTTATATCAAATATCTTGTGATCGTAGTTGTTGCAGGCGGTTGTTATGTATCATCTTCTTCTTCTTATGATATTTTGTCCGATGAGTATCCTATAGAGACTGGTTATTATCTGAATGTCTTAAGTTTTAACCTAATATCATGGTTGTTAATGAGTAGTACTTAATATTCTTTAAATATTTATTTCCATAAAAAATTCTCCCTTTTTCTAATATGTAATAGACAATTCAGCAGTACGTACCATTTCAATTAATTTTCTTGAACAATGAACAGCCTCTATGTTTTTATTTATTTATTTTAGTTTATTTATTTTTTTCAATTCTTCTAGTTATTAGGTATCTGCCATGTATTCAGCGGAACTTGTTGCATGCTAGCTGTCTCGTCTTGTTGTGGATTTCAATATGAAGCATGAAGTGTATATGGTTTATTAACTGATTACTGATTTCATGAAACTTTCAGCTTTCTTTTCTCATTGACACAATATATCAAATGCATGGGTGGAATTTTTCAATGTAGCACAAATTAAAAAGACCGAATGAATTATCAAAGAAAACGTATTTCTCAATAGAATTGAGACGAGAAGGATCATAAATATGATCGATCCGATGCGATTCTCTTTTGGTTCTCGAAGTCTATCCTAAGTACTTGGGATGAAAGCTTAATCAGTTGTTGTTACTGTACTCATGACTCCACAGTTGCTGCATCATTTTTCTGCAAGGAATTGTTTTGCTCAGAGAGTTTTATTGCAGCTGGTCTCTATGATCACTAATCAACTAGTAGGCTTTATAGCTTGGTTGGGTGCAACACATTTCCATTGTCTTCGGTTGCACTGCTACCCAAGATGGTTTTTGCTCAGAAAGGGCAAACACCCATATCTCTAGTGTCACTAGCTTACTCGGTTGCCATCCCAGTTTTAAAGCTCAGAAGGGCAAAAATCTAGGACAATCAATGCCTCATATTCTCCTCAGTACTGTTCTTTGAGTAAATTGCTTGCTCATTATAAACATACATACATGCTACCCCTGTCACCTGTGCCCCTTTAATTACTGGGTGCAATTTTGAAATTCAATTTCTGCTGTTTGAGTTGCTTAATGTTTAATTTCTATGTAGACCAGATGTGATGTGAAGTACAACTACTATAAAGAGAGGTAGTTAATTGGTTTAGTTAGCTTTTATTGTCCTTTCCTTAATTTTGGGACATGTTTTCCTCTACCCTAATATTTTAAAATGATTTATTTTCTGTTATGAAAATACACTCCTCGGTATTGATTAACTAATTGATAGGTTTCTTCTTAGCCCTCATAAATAAATTAACAATAATGTACTTTTTTATAAAAAAAAATGAAAAAGAAGAAAATAATTTGAATTTTCTTAAATTTTTTAGATGAAAATGGGTAGTTATTTAGTCCTTTCAATCCCTAAAATGTTACTTTTTGGGACCATTAGAGTAGCATGCTTCAAGCAAAATAGCATGCTAAACCTTACATGCATCTGGAAAATGAAAAGTGTCACAATTGATCCTTGAGAACAATCCAGAGAAGAAAGTTGATGCAATTGAGATTTTTGCGATTTAGTTGTGGTAGCAATAATAAAAAAATTTAGCTGCAGTTGTAATCGGTTATTCATAATTGCTATTAAGCGCAAATGACACTTTTTACTCTTTCACTAAAGATGATTTTATTTTTGATAAATATAATGCTTCTCATTGGTCTCGAAAATTATTAAAAAAAAAAAAACTTTGTAACTGCAGTAGGGCAACAATCTTGGTGGCAAGAAATCTTGTTCAACTTAAGTTGCAACTCTCATCAATGCCCCAACGTTAAAAAAAAAAAAATGAGTGGATTTATCGTAAGGTGTGTTTGGTTGCATGGAAATAAACAGGAAGTAGTGAAAATAAATTCATTTTCACTGCTTCATGTGTTTATTTGGCTAAGAAATAAAGTGAAAGTTACTTCCACAATGATGAGTTGGATCCTATGTAATACCCTATTTCCTCAATATTATTTTACAAGAATTTTGGATGGAAGAAATATTGGAAGTAAAAAGTATTAATATTTTATAATATTTTATCTTTCCTCTTTTCTTTATTACTTCTAAACAATCATTATTTTATTTCTCTTTCATCTCTTCCTTTAAAAAAAATAAAATAAATAAAACAAACAAACACTAGAATTATAGAACATATGATACTTCAAATTTTTTTTTTTTTAAATTATGTCTATCTTTCTCCCTTACTTTCACAACTTCCAAACATCCAAACATATAAAAAGCACACCAAAAGATCAATTATTACAATAGAGATTGGATCTTTAGTGGCATCGAGATCCTTGACTAGTAATTTCAATAAGGTTACTATCTTAAATCTTAAGGACTGATTAGTTTATGGATTTGGAAATGGATTTATTTCAGTGAATAGTGATTACCAAATTCTTTTTAGTTTCATGGAAAAAAAAAATGTAAGAGTTCAGTGATAAGATAAATGTATGGTTGCTTTTCATGTTTATTTTTTTGAAAATGAACCAGGGAAAAGAAGTACGAATTCGAGCCAAATATTACTAAAAAAAATAAAGGATTCACTTTCTCATCTCTAACAACAACAACAACTAAGCCTTTTATCCCAAGTTTTTGGGGTAGGCTACATGAACCAAAAAAAGAATCACGCAGAATCGATCACTTTGATATTCCTTCTCCATTCATTTCTATCAAGTAATATCTCCTTATTTAAACCTCTAGGCTCCATATCTTTGCGTTTCAGCTCCATCCATATTTTTTTCGGTTTTTCCTTCGTTCTTTTAACTTGTCCTACATTGATAAACACCCCTCTTCGAAGCGGTGCACTTGTAAGCCTACATTGCAAATAACCAAACCATCGTAAGCGATTTTCTCGCATATTTTCATCGATGGGAGCTATACCTACCTTAACACGAATATCTCCATTTCTCACTTTATCTCTCCTAGTGTTGCTGCACATCGAACGGAGCATGCATATCTTTGCTACACTTATTTTCTGTGAATGACATTTCTTTATAGCTCAAGATTCCATGCCATATAATAAAGCTGGCATAATAGCAGTCCTATAAAATTTTCCTTTTAATCTTAACGAAATGTTACGGTCGCATAAAATTCTCATTGCCCTCCTCCATTTCAACCAGTCAGTTTGTATTCTATGGTTAACATCATTATCGATCTCTCCATCATTCTGAATAATAGAACCCAAATATCTAAACAATTTATGAAATTTATGGAATAAAAGAACTCTCTCATCTCTAACAATTTATAAAAAATAAAAAAGGGGATCAAATTTATGGATTTGGCATAGTTTTCCAATAAAAAAGACGATTCCATTTTGGATCAAATCCATGTTTGTATAGGTAACTTTCCATTGTCAAATCCTTTAACAAAACAAAGAATTTGGTGAATTCAGAAATAACTGAAAATGAAAACTAAATGCATGTACAAATTCAGTCCCAAATTCCTAAATCAAACAGTTCAATAAAATGTCCCTTGAATAGACGCTATATAAAAGTGTTAGTTTAATTAAAAAAAAATACGCAGAAAAGAAAATACTCGTCATCAAAGCTTCATCCATAAGTTAACATGAGAGTTTTTTTTTTGACTTTAAACGGCGGGATGTAGCCTTCCGCGTTCTATTAAAGAGAGAATAACAGAACAAAAGTATTTAAGGCCCACAGATGAAGTGGCCCAATAATAAGCTTACAATGCAAAGATTAAAAAGTACTAACAGAAAAAAGAAGTAAAAAGAAATAAAACTACAATGAGCCAGCAAATGAGATATTCTTTGATCAGTCCATCTGCTCTCGCTTCTCTGGAATATGTCCCTACTTCTCATCTGGCGAAGTGTCATCAGTATTATTTCTGGAAGAGCCACTTGATAAGTGAAGTCTTTCCTCATATGAGAGAACACCTGCCCAAATAATAAAATCATGCACAGTGAGTCTCGTACAATACTCAATAGAATGATATTTATCATTAAATAATCTATTATTTCGCTCTCTCCATATATTCCAGCAAAATGCCGCAATAACACTTTTAAACCTATGGCTATTATTATCCCTCCTATCAATACTCTTCCAGATAATTTCATCTAAGGCACTACCAATGCTCAATCCTAATGCCCTAGTATACGACTCCCATGTATTTTTAGAGAATGAGCAATTACATATGATGTGTTTGCTTGATTCCGCCTCCCTCTTGCATAACACAAATGTTGGGGCCACACCAGTCTCTTTTCTGTAGTTTTGGTCATGTCAGGAGAGCATCTTTACAAGTTAGCCAAAGAAACAATCTGACCTTCTGAGGGCATTTAACTCTCCAAATCCATGCAATATTTGTAGATATGACTCCACCGTTTATAAAGTGTCGGTATGTATCTTTCACAGTGAAGTTACCATTTTTCTCTCATCTCCAAACTGGTATATCCTCTTCTGATGGAAAAGGGGCTACATCACGCAGGGACTGTTTAAGTAATCTTATTCTAACAAAATCCTGTCCTGATAAAGACGTTGAATTCTACCTCCATCTTGAACGACCCCAATAGTCACAAACCCTGGCATTTTTATCATTTGCGTTTTGAAAGATATCTAGATATAATGTCTTTAGAGGGAGTTGCGAACACCATCTGTCATACCAAAAGGCTATCTTGATCCCCTTTTCCAGTTTGTATTCTAGACTGTGACAAATTAAATGTCGTACACTTAACATCTCCTTCCAAAATGCCGATGTATTATGCTTTTGCTTTGCTTCCCCATGCAACGTGCCTCCCTTTGGGTCATATTTGTTGAGTAATAACTTATGAAGCGAACCCCGGTACCTTGTAATTAGATGCCACCACCATTTGGTCATCAGGGACATGTTAAAGGTCCTGAGATCAATAACCCTTAAACCTCCTGCCTCTTTTGGCCTACACACTTGTCCCCATGGGACTAGGTGATATTTGTTAGATGAAGCATCAACCCCATTCCAAAGAAATCTTTTCCTTATCCAGAAAAGAATTCTTTAGAATGGGGTTGATACTTCATCTAACAAATATCACCTAGTCCCATGGGGACAAGTGTGTAGGCCAAAAGAGACAGGAGGTTTAGGGGTTATTGATCTCAGGACCTTTAACATGTCCCTGATGACCAAATGGTGGTGGCATTTTAGGACGAAGTTAACATGAGAGTTGGGGGACGAAGTTAGGCAACAACACCATAAACTACTTCTTTGATTGTGTTGCAGAGGATCGTATAGAGATCTCTATTGTTCTATCTTTTATGTCCCCACAAATACAATGGCGGACATCAACCAAACTTATCGAACTGGATTACTATAGCATCATGGTATAGCGTTTGTAATATTGGAATCATTGAGAGCCATCAAAAGTATACATATTATAAGATAACAACATAAATTTTAGACTCTGATTAAGATATTGGGGCCATTGAGGCCTCTATGCTCGAGTGCATAAAATTTTTAGAAATAAGTAAGAGAAGAATTTACAGCCTTAGAAATAAAATAAAATAAAATAAAAACCAATTTTCAGACGAGTGCAGAATAAATCAGTTTAAAAAATATGGTACCCAATTATTCTTTCCTTTAAAATATAGTTGACCAGGAGAGTTGTGTGCGATATATATATATATATATATATATATATATATATATATATATATATATATATATATATATATATATATATATATATATATATATATATATATATATATATATATAGGGATTACTGTAGATGAGCTGCCAGCTCAGGAAAAGTTACGTGAGCTAACGGCAAAACTATAATCATCCAATGATTTTTCTTCAATTTTTTTAATAATTACTATCTCTACTTTCTTAACTTTTTTAAAATTAAATTTCATAAATTTTGGAGTTCTTTTATCCTTTCATCAAATGCATACAAAATCTTTTATTCAATAAAAACCGTTAATTTTGTGTTAACTTGATGGAGGACCAAATCAAAACTAAAACCCAAAAAATTGGGTATGAGTGAACCCTAAGGGGTCGAGATCATAATCCAAAAGAAATTTCTTAAAAAGGATTATTGGAGATATTGGAAATGAACTGCAGCTCAGGTAACTTGCGTGCGCTGTCAGCTCATTTCCATTTTTCTCATATATATATATATATATATATATATATATATATATATATATATATATATATATATATAGAGAGAGAGAGAGAGAGAGAGAGAGAGAGAGAGAGAGAGAGAGAGAGAGAGATGCAAATGAGCTGACAGCTCACGCAAATTACCTGAGCTGCAGTTCATTTCCACTATCTCTAATGAATTTGTTTTAAAAATTTCTTTTGGATTATGATGTCGACCCCCTAGATTCACTCATACTCAATTTCTTGGGTTTTAGTTTTGATTTGATACTCCATCAAGTTAACAAAAAAATTAACAGTTTTCAATGAATAAAATATTTTGTATGCACTTGATGAAAGGGTAAATGAACTCCAAAATTTATGAAATTTAATCTGAAAGAAGTTAAATAGGTGTAGATAATAATTGTTAAAAACATTGAAAAAAGTCATTGGATCATTGTAGTTTTGCCGCTAGCTCACGTAACTTTTCCTGAGCTGGCGGTTCACTTACAGTAATCATATATATATATATATATATATATATATATATATATATATATATATATATATATATATATATATATATATATATATATATATATATATATATATATATATATATATATATATATATATATATATATATATATATATATATATGAATATGAAAAAATGGGAAATTCACATGCGGTGAAGGGAGTTCCTTCACCGTCGCTTAGATGATTCAATCGACGATTCAATAAAATTATTACACGTGGCACCATTTAAACTAACAAATAAAAGAACTCTCTTAACCACCTTTTAAGTGACATCACGTGTAATAATTTTATTGGGCCACCTAAGCAGCAGTGAAGGAACTCGTTTCACCACCGGTGAATTTCCCGTCTCCTCTCTCTCTCTATACACACACACACACACACACACGTGTGTATGTATGTATAGGGATTTCTATGGGTGAGTTGTCAGCTCAGAAAAAGTTATATGAGTTAGCATCAAAGTTATAATGATCCAATAATTTTTCTTTAATTTTTTTTTACAATTATTATCTTTATCTATATCTTCCAACAGGTTTCTATAACCATTGTTAAAATTAAACATAACTAGCAACGGTTTTTTAAACCATTGTAATGGACATATTTAATTGGCAACGGTTTACATAACCATTGTAAAAGGTTAGTATGAATTGCAACAATTTCTAATAAATATTGCAAGAATATTGTAACATTTATCGACAACCATTACTATTAAGTTGCAACGTTTTAATGCTACAGTTATAATAACCGTTGCATCAAAGATCGCAACGGTTATATTTAACCATTGTAATTATACTCTTACGGAACAGTTCTAACAACCGTAACAATATTTAATCAAAACCGTTGCTATTATTATTTGCAACGCTAGCAAGCACAACGGATTTCAAAACCGTTGCAAATAAATTTAACAACGGTTTTGATATCTAAGGCAACGCTTATCAACCATCGCAAAATACCTCATTTTCTTGTAGTGGCTCTTCTTAATTTCTTTCGGACTAAATTTCATAAATTTTGGAGTTCATTATCCTTTTATCACGTACACACAAAATGTTTTATTCATTGAAAACAGTTAATTTTATGTCAACTTGATAGAAGACCAAATAAAAACTAAAGCCCAAGAAATTGGGTATGAGTGAACTTTAGGGAGTCGAGATCATAATCCAAAAGAATTTTTTTAAAAAAAAATTATTGAAAATAGTGGAAATGAACTATAGTTCAGATAAATTCGTGAATTGCCAACTCATTTTTATTTATCACACACACACACAAACACACACACATTTATATATATATATATATATATATATATATATATATATATATATATATATATATATATATATATATATATATATATATATATATATATATATATATATATATATATATATATATATATAAAGAGTAAACGGGAAATTTCCCGGCAATGAATGGAGTTTTTTCACTGCCGCTTAGGTGGCCCAATAAAATTATTACACGTGACGTCATTCAAGATAATAAAAAAAATGAGTTCTCTTAACTGCTCTTTGAGTGGTGCCACATGTAATAATTTTATTTGGCCACCTAAGTGGTGGTGAAGGAACTTTTTTCACCGTCGGTGAATTTCCCGTTTACTCATATATAAAATAGAGGGTTTCTATCCTTGGAAGGTTATTTAATAGGAAAGCTGCCATTGTCGGGCCTTTATGCTCAAGGTAGAGAGAGAAGCTGGAAAGGCTCTTTCTCTTTCTTCTTCTTTTGCTCTATGATCTATATAGAGTTCTGCAGTGTACGAAAGTATATTGAGGAACTCGAGAGGAAGTAAAAGTTGTCCCTTGTGAAATCTTTGGAGGGTTCTCTCGTTTTTGAGGTGACAATTATACCACTGATTGTATGAAAAGTGGCATTTCTAATTTCTCAGAAGATATTAAAATGATTATATGAAGCACAGAAAATTCACAAATTTAAGACTTTTTGTTCGGTAAGTTTGTTTTTGCGCCATTGTAAAATTGCTTAATGATCAACAATCACATCACCCCCTTTGGCTTCCTCTTAAAAAAACCAACAACAAAATCTGTTACAGTATAAAACAATAATTTTCAATTTTTACTATAATTTTAAAATTTTGATATAGTAGAAAAAACTTTAATATGATATCAGAATAATGTAGGTTCAAATCGTGCTAATTAGGTGCTTTGAAATGGGATTAAATCCCATTAAATGTACAATTAATTCTGAATTTAAAAGAAAAATTAAATACAGTTTCAAACAACCTAGTTTTAGGCCTAAAAGAATGTTCGATTTACATGTGTATATTAAAACATAAAACATTCACTCAACTTCCACCATAACTTTCATAGTACGATAGAATGGATTTTAGTATGATATCATAATAATCCAGATTCAAATTCCACCGAGCATGCATCTAATATCGATTGTTTTAAGGAATTATCGCTATATCAAGTTTTGACTCAAAAAGGGTGCTCGACTTATATGTGTCTATTAGAATATAAATGATAAATCTCTTTCCATATATTACATGGGACTTTAATAGAAGCAAAATCCAAAATTTAAGAAGCAAGTAATGTTTCAGTAAGAGATGCACTATAGGACGGTTTGAGTCTCTATTGATGCCTGCCTCATCTCAATTTTGATTCATTTCTGTCTTATGGTCAGTACATTACTATTTAAATGTACTCCTTTACGATTTAGGCTATGTAAGAGGCGTTAAATGTAAAAATATGGCAAAAGATAATATATAGTACCGTTCTCCCTGTATAAGTACAAGGATGATCAGTAGACTAAGTGAAACAAAGCATGAAGAAGAAGAAGAAGAAGAAGAGAGAGGGAGGGGGAGAATGTTACAAATAAGACCAGATGTAAGAAGTTGGCGATCGAATACTTATTGCTGAAGGAGGTTGACGAAAGCCCCTGAGTGGCTTGAGTGTCTTGAGACTTAGGCATGGGAATTTCTAGAGGAGCACAACTTTTTTCCTAGTGAGTCCACTTTTTAGTACATCCTTTCTTTTTAAAAGAGAAAGTTTTTCCTAGTGAGTACACAAATATTCTCAAAATATCCTTTCATCTCCTCCTCTCTTCCACGTCCTTGATCAGGGCTAACAGTCCCGGATCAATTTGAGATGATTCGATTAGTTGATCCGGGTTGTCTAGTCCGGATCAAAGATGATTGATCCGGAACTGTTAGTTCAAAAATCCCAACTTTTTGTTCTTCCTTCATTTCTCTCCCCTTCTCTCCTCTTCTTTTCCTATTAAACCGTTCCTCCTCTCTCCCTTCTTCTTTTCCTCTTCCTCTTCTTTTCCTCTTCCTCCTCCTTCTTCCTTTATTCTTCTCTTCTGAAAACCTTCTCTAATCCAAATACCCAACTCCTCATTTCTCTTCATCTTCTCTTCTTTAAACCCAATACTACCAAACCTCTCCTCTCTCTTTTGTCCGCCGCCGCCACCTTTGCCGCTGCCGGTGCAGGCAACTCCATCATTGATCCTCTTCCATCACTTCTCGTGGGTTTTAGGGATTTTTTTAGTTAATTAAACTCTCATTTGAGAAGAGAAAGAGAAGGGAGAAGGAAGACAAGGGTATTTTGGTCCAAAAAATTTGATGGCAAAATTGTAATATGATATAAGTTTTTAAGTGGGCTCACTAGGAAAAATGGTGTGCCCATCTAGAAACTCCCCTTAGGCATCTTCAACGATTTGCAAACTTAGTTGATAACTAAAATTATACTAGCTAGTAGGTAGTATAATCGATGGTGAAACTCCGTTCTTGCTTGATCTCTTCTAAATTTATAAGATGGATCAGTATTTGTCTAAGACAGTGGGAGAGTGATTTACTGATGGTTGATCAGCTGCATGCGAACAGTTATGCCTCAGTCCCAGTCGTGCCAAGCTCAAGATTTCGAAGTCGAAGAATGTTCAAGCTCCTCAAGTTGTAAACCAGCAGCAGAACTCATCCTTAAACAAATTTTTCTCTTCGAATTCTAAATCTCTTCCATTTGCTTGCTCTCTAAGCATCTTTCAGTTCTGAACTTGTGCTATCATCAGTACGTAAAAGATTTGCATGTAAGGCCAACGATAAGCATGAGATTTTGAGTTGATTACATCATGATCGAAACTGAAAAGAGTTAGCCTAGCTTGAAGGTTCATTCAAATTCGAACTCATGTCCTTACCAAGTGCCACTAGCCATATTCTTGTATGAGCACAGCCACCTAGACTGGCCAACAAGTGGGAAAAAATTAGAAATATATTAAAAAAAAAGCCCATCAAAATTGAAGAGAGAGATATATGCTGGGAGAAGGTCTAGCTATTGTCGTCTCAATCCATCCACCCATCACTCCATCTTCATCCATCTTCCTCTTTCACCGTCATTCTTGAATCACAAAAAACTCTATTCTAAACTCCATCTCTTTAGTTTTTTTCTAATTAAGTAATTCACCGTCATTCTTGAATCACAAAAAACTCTATTCTAAACTCCATCTCTTTAGTTTTTTCTAATTAAGTAATTCATTTTTTTATAGATCTAATGTCCGATTCATTATTCTTCTCAACAATCAATCAAAAGTCGACTTTTTATTTAAATCACACAATCATGCGAATGTATATACTTTTCTTTTTCTTTATTTTTGGATTAGGACTCCGTCTCTTACATAACACTTTGTCCCTTACATAACACTTTGTCCCGTATGTTATGCTATTTTTCCTTAGTTTATGATTATTTTCATTCATAAGATCCATTATGATATTAAAACCTATATATTCCATTTTTATTTGGTTTTTTATGTTTTTGCTTGGTTAAATCAAGAAGAAGTATGAAAAGAAAGAGACTTGGAAGAAGACAAATCCGCAAACCATTTTTCATAAGTTTCAGCTAGTCGGATTTATGGTGGTGATTGTGATTCCATCAATATCTTCATCAACAATAACCAGCTTGAAGTTGCTTGTAAAGATATTGGCATATTTGCAAGGAGACAAACTTCCAGATATGTAACTTTCACTTCTTTATTGTTTTATTTTAAAATTTTAATCATAAGGACGTCTTGTAATTTTTTATTTTCTCTATTTTGGGTTTCTTTTAGGGTTCGTAAGGGTGAAAAACAAACTTGGGAAAATGCATAAATATAGTCAAAACCCTCACTTGGCTAGTAGTAGCAGCCTCTAGCTGGTATTTATGGTCTAGTGATGAACACCACAATAAATTCTACATATGCTAAGTTTTCAGTTTCACCTCCAGAGTTTATTTTTTAGTTAAGTAAAGTTCGATGATAAATCCTAGTTTTATTTCTGAAATTGATATTTAGAATTCAAACTCTAACCCTAGTTCAAATTTTGTCTTGAACAAAAATGAATAAATATTATCTTAAAATACGAAACAATTACCAAGCCAAATTAAGTCCTCATAATTAATTTCATCATCCAAGATAGGCGAGCCTTTGTTGGTGGTTCTTTCTTCACTAGTACTCTCGAGAAACTCGTGAGATAATGACCGAGGCAACTAGACCACTGATTGAAGTATTTCGTGTGTTAGTCAATCATTCTCTCAATAAGTTTCAATTTTGATTTGGTCATCCAATAAAAAAATTAAGGATACTTGAATGATTGAAAGCTTGTATTACTTTGATGGATACTCAAAATTAAACCCCCTAAGTTTTTGTACGAGTGGATCCTATAGATGTGGAGGTCGTGATCCTAAAATCAAATTTGAAAAAAGAGGTGGGACATTGGAGCTTTATGATGCCATTGTAGAAAATTCAATACGCAAGTTACTCGTCCTCCTCCTCCTTCACTTTTAGTTTTGGAAAAAAGTAACGCGTGTTATGTTTTCTCAGTCCAAAACTTTAAAATATATTTTAGAGTTGTAATTCACATTAAATGTTATTATAAAAAAAAAAAAAAAGGTAATATTTAAGGTCCATATGATAATAAAAGTTATTAGAAGTTTCATCTCCAGCGGTATCATCCCTTTCTAATTTACGAGAGATTTCAACTTTGACTCTCGGCAAAGACTCAGTATCGGTAATGTTGTAAAAAATATGTATGTAAATTTGACTATAAAAACTTAAATTAGTATTATAGTAAGAAAATTCTAATTGATATTATAAATTACCATATAATTGAGTGAGAATTTATTTAGCAGCATTTATAGTATTTCTTTATATGATTTATAACTATTTGATAATGTTGAAAGGTTGAGTAATGAGATACTTTCGTTTAATTTTGTTAGTTACATAAATTAATTGAAATCTATTAACTAAATTGCAAATAAAAACTAAATGATAGATTTCCTGATGAATTGAATTCATCCGACTTTGTGATGTGAGTTGGTATGATAATGGATGGATCTAAGAATCAATTCTTATCAACTCTATTAAAAAATTTAAATTAAAAATAGAATTTTTTTTTTAATTCAAAATTTTGAATATGACAACTCACTGATCTTAGACTCATTTTAGACTCATCTATCCTGATTTGAATTAGTGATTTGAATATAGGCCCAATAAGGCCTCAAGAATTTTGGGCTGGGATGGGGCCCTTGTACGGCCCATTGTCATGCATAACTGAGGACACCCAACGCGCACCACCATTGTGGACTGGCTCCACGGACAACAACGAAGGCGCGGGTCCTCCTACAAGGGAAATGCCTACGAAAAGCTCTGGTATCGAAAGAGAGGGATATATTGATATAATGGCGAATTATTCATTCTGTTTCTTGGGCGAGCCTTGAATGGCGCGCCGCCAGCCAGTGAACGGAGCGAGAACTGGGAATGGTTGAATGATAGGTCGGCGTTCGACTGTACTCCGCTATGAATTGCTTCAGTCACCGGTCAAAATCTATCATTTCTTCAGTGCACGCTAGGTGTTTGTTAAAATGCGCAAACCAAGTCCAACTCCAGAGAGACGAGGAATGATGGCCTAATCCAATCCGTTGGCGCTTGATAACAACGGTTTCGTTCTCGGCTTGGGGTAGGAATTTCGTTTCCTCAACCTGGGAACCTATTGTCAAGTTGTTTGTGATCTTCCAATCTTCTGCATTGGATCAATTCTCGATATTGGGTTCTACCTTGGTGGTTGCACATATCACGCATGAGTGTAGCAAACCCCTGTTCAATAACTCAAAACTCGTGCGTGCAAGGAGGTCTGTTATCACCTTCATGAGGTAGTTAGCATCATAAACTCCAATATTTGCTTATTATTAACCAAAGCTATAGCTTATCATCAAAACATGCACACATGTACCAGCTCACACACGCAATCTATAAAAACTTTTTTTTGTTGAAAAGATGGGGGTTGTTTAATTGAGTAAAGGAGAAGTGTTTGTATGTTGCCTGTAGGAATTTTGGAAGAACATTGTTGGTTCCGTGAGAAATTAGAGGACCTAGGCACATGAAGTCACTGGACAGCCTTATCAATTTCTACAAGCGAAGTTCCTATCTTTCTCTGGTAATATGGTCTCTTCTAGGTTTGTCCTATGGTATGTGAATTTTCATTTTTTATTCAATTTTTTGTGTCTTAGCCCATTAGGCCAGTATGTTGAAAAAAGAAAAATTGAGCTATAAATTTATGATGATGTGCTAGTTGTGTAAATTAACATGTTTAAGAATGATGCAGCATTTAACTTTGATTGGTTTGGTCATGGATGGCATGTTCTACTATAAGAAGTTAATTATTTGCTTTGCTAACTTGATTGCATAGCGAAAATGTTTGAATTGGAGTTTCTGGTGGAGGGATTATAAATAAGGTATGATCAGTACTTAATACTAATATCAGGTTGCTTTACGTCATTACTATGCCAGTTCTCAGCATTTTATCTTCCATGAAAACAACTGATGGTTATCCATTTGACATCAGTTCCACGGTTAACTGATCTTATCATTTCTTAGTGAACTCATTGAGCCATCTTTAGTTGGTTAAAAAAACATACCATCTACTCTAAAAGGGCTTGGTTGGCTAGAGGAAGTACTTTTCTCCAATTTTTAATTGTAGACGATATCTAGCTGAAGTGTTTGTGTGGGTGGATGTACCTACACTTTTATTGCAATGCATCATTGCTAATTGTTGTCTAGTTTAATAATCTATGCATCTCCAGGACTCTTTATACCAATACTTTTAATATCTTGACGTTAGGAATTGATTTATTTTGATGATCCATAGCTCCCACAACCATGATACTACCGATAATCAATTTTGTTCATAATTTATATGAATTTGAACTATGTGATAGAATTTGATGACAATGGGTCTTTCTATATAGTTTGTAGCTATAAACATCCTCATCAGGTTTGAGAGTTTTCTTGAAGCTTAGACAACATTAATGAATCAATTCCATTTTTGGGTACTATATATATAGGTATATGAGATCCAGAAAAATATAAATATTGATGTATTTCATATATCATGATCCATTTCATATATTTGGCATGCTACCTCAAATGTCTCTTTCAAAAGATTAACTAATTGGCTAGGCATGCAACTAGGCTGGATGAATAATGACCTGAATTGATAGGGTTGAACCTAAAAGATTCAATGGGCTAAAGCAAGGCACAATACGAGAAACTGATTAAGATTTTTTGAGCCCTCGAACTCATCTCAGCATGTGATGATAATTGTTTTGAACAGAATGCAATTTACTGTCTTTTATATAGACTTTCTTGAAATTTGTCCGCTTAAATGGTCAAACCATGGCTTGAATTTACTGTGTGGATTCTGGATTAACTGCAGATTTTAGTGAAATATTTCCTTTTTCAGCTCAACTCAAATTATTTTTTTAAAATAACCAATTACCTAAATTAGAAAGTTAAGTTTATGAAATCTAAGGTTTTCTTTGTAGCTAAGTTTTTTTTTTTTTTTTTTAAAGTCCTCTTGGTATCCGCACAACTAGATATGAACATTCAGTCTGTATATTCTGTATTACTACATAATACATTTTTTTTTTTTTTGGTTAAAGATTGATTTGGCTTCTTATCTATCCAGTAGTGTCGAAAGGAATTTTAAATGGTACCTAAGGTACTCAGATATATTTGAATATAGCCAATATATCTTATGTTTAAAGTTCATCAATCATTGCATGTTGTAATATCCTTGTCAAAACAAGTCAAACTCATGAAATCTTTCATGTTTTTATCATTTTTCTATTATTAAAAAGTTTTAAATGAAGAGTAGATAACAAGCAAAGGGGTTGATTCTACGGAGTAGGGAATGAAAAACAAGGACTAATATTAATTAATCACAACAAAGACGCTTAGTGGAGATCTAGGTTGATCCCTATTTTGCCATCAATGGATGAAACAGGGTTACCCCTTCCCCTGCTTTTTTGTGTTTTTATTGTTATAGCCAATGTATAGTGAATATGGTTGATAGGTGCTATAAAATGCAAGAAAGTTTATAGGAGTAAACGAGACAAGGTCAAATCCCTCCTCTATTATGCTGATGATAGCCTTTTCTTTGAGAGAGTTGACACCGGATTATAGATGTAAATGAATACGACCAATCTTTTTGTATCCATTTTCTAACAAATATAGATAGTTATATCCTAATATCTTAATATCTGAATATGGATACAGATGCAAACATATAGGTATCTGAATAATATCTAAATGCATTGGAATATGTACAGAAACAAATAGAATTAAACTAATTTTAAATTTCATAGTGAATTAGGAAAAGTTTTCTTTGTGGCATAGACATTGGTATAGAAATTTACTCTCATTTTAAAACTATTATCATAACTAATCATATCCATATCTGTATATCGGTTTAGTCAAAAATGGATAATGAATTCACATGCAAAGACTATCCATAATCGTATACATATGTCGAAGTAGAAAACAAATACAAATATGTTATTATCCACTCCGTATCTGCTTCTCTTAGGGTTTATATATTTGAAGGGCATCCTTCCTCTAATTTGAAGCTTAGTGAAGTTGAAGGTCAATTTCATATAAGTAGCGTCATTCTCATTGGCATGCAGGGTGGCTACCTGACATGCCATGGTAAAAACTGTATTGATGAGAAATACCACTTTAAAAACTTGGGCCTACCTCTTCAGCCTCCAAGACTAGAGATATTGAGGTTGCATGTTGCTAGCATGTTGGAAAGGTGAAATTCCCCTATGTTTACTAAGCAAAATGGAGGAAGCCCTCCCGGAATCATATTTCCAGAAACATAATTATGGAAAATATAACTTCCAGGAATATCTTTTTACCTGTTTGGTATAATATAATATGTTATATGCAAGAATGTAATTAAAAAAATAAAAAACCATCAAACATATGAATCAGATAATAAACTTTGTTTCGTTATGCAGAATTATTCAAGGATCATCTAGGTGCAAGGGACGAAGCGCCCCTATCAGTGTGCAAGGGGTGGAGCACTCGATCCAATAAAATATTATATTTCTATTTTACAAGTCCTGTATTTATTTATAACATTATAGTACTAACTTAGATGTTGTTTCATGTGATATGTATAATTACCTCGTCTAATATTCATATTTCTTTTTAATAATTCTCGATGCAATGCATGAATAATGGGCAAGCAAGTTTTTTTTTTTTTTGTTTTTAATCACTGAAAAGCAAAGCAGGTTGTGGGTGTTTTCTTCTAGGGAATTTTATATTATTAGAGGATAAAATAAAATTCTCTAATTGAATGTTCTTCTTCGATTTCAATGAAATGGAATTTTTGGAAGTTAGTTTCAGCAATTCCTCTTCGATCTTGATGGGCAAAGAACTTTGGGAATTTAGCTTTAGCAGGTCATTTTCGACGAGCCAAGTTCAATAATTCCTAGAGGAGAAAGGAGTTAGGTTTGGGAAGATTGAGGCGAAAAAAGAGGAAGATGAGAGGATGTGATTTATTTTCGAGAGGTTGGAACAAAGAAAGCTCACCAATTTGATTGAAATATAATTCCCTTAGTTGATGGGAATATGGTGCCTACGACAATAATTTAATCCCGGGAATATTTTTATGGCATATGCCAACCAAGGGAAAAGAAACACCTTGGAATTTTATTTCCATGTTTGGCATCGTAATCCCACACACAATAACAATAAAAATAAAAGTACCACATCAAACACGCAGCCATACACAGTGACACACAACATGCACAGACATGTACATAGAACCCACACACTCAGGCACGGTAAAGAGAAACAATAGCAGTGATCAAGCACCTGCAGACAACATTTACAAGTTCAATTTTGTCATTAATCTCTTTTGGTTTGTGAGTATCACATAAGTATGACCATATTAAATGTTTTCTTCCCAGTTCTTCTCTTTCAAGTCGAAGAAGACTAATTTCAAATAATGAAGCCATGAGAAGGAGATTATCGCTCAGACTAGAGCAGCAGATGAAACATGAGACTTCTCCATTCATACTTATGATGTTTCAAAGTTTCCCAACTCATTAAAGCAACCACCAGACTGTTACTGATTCAATTTCCCCATAGCTCAATTTTCACAAAAGGAACCTTAGCCTAATGCTACTTGTCTTTTTTTAGTTTTGATTCTTCTTCTAAATTGATAGTTTCAAAGTGTATGGTTTAAGCTATAAGAGGCCTGGATGCTTAACAAAGAAACAGAAAAAAGGGAGTGTTGAACGTAAGTAAATTCAAATTGCCACTGCCTTGCTTCTTCTAATGAAAAATCATTGTCTCTCGCGTACACTTCTATTCATAGACCACAATTTACTAAACATCCTCTTGGGCTTGTTAGGAATGGAGCACAAAGCTTTGAACCTGGAGGAAGAGGTCCTCATTAGCCGATTACGGTGCAGGAGATCATCATCAACGTCGTTCTCAGCTTCTTCTAGCTTCATTTTTAGCGTTTCGAGTCTTGATGTCGGATATTTCAAACCTGAGATGCTCCAGTCATCATCCAGAGGGGTGGCAGTTCCCGTGCGCTGATGCCTAATTGCTTCCTTCTCATCATCCAAATTGGCAGTTGTTGCAAGAAGTGCCTTGATGTTACTAGGCAGATCATTCATCTGGCCACCAGACATCGCAGCTCGTGCCTGCTCAAAGAATAGGACCTGAACCACAACCCTCAATGGTAGCATCTCATTCTGAGCAGCATGCATGCATGCTTCCATTGATAGCTTCTTGCAGTTCAAGACTCGGCACAACTTCTTTCTTGCATTCTTGTCGAGGTCAGGGTGTGCCTGATTATGACCAGCACACGATGAAACAGTTAAGAGCTATATATTTTGACATTGGAAATTTCTCAATTAATATCAAGAAAAATCAGAGACTTAAAGGACTGGTTAAGGTATTTACATACTCTGAGATAAATATCAATGACTTTGTAGAGATCGTCGTGGTCAGGCCTTGCAAAGTCTGGAACAGCTTCAGCTAATGCAATCACCTTCTCCATTGGCAAATTTGCATCCCTAGCAATCTCTTGGAGATAACAATCGATAAGCTTGGCTACCCTCAACTTGGAGCTATGAGAGGCAGAAGATGACCTACGGCTGTTCTCCTGGCCCTCGAATTCTACATTCTCTGAAGATCGCGACCTTCTGCTCTCATATCCAAACTTTCCTCTCGGAGGACTAGTTGGGGGACTCTGCCCTTGCAGCATGAACTCCTCCAATATTGTTATCACTATATCTACATCATACAGAGTTTCATCCACGTAAGATAGAGATGGAATCAAGAGATCGGTCACGGTTGCTTCCTCCAACTGCACACCAACTCTCTTCGCCAATTCCATTTTTGTAGATGCCAAAGCATTGAGGATGTTGGCAGCCTTCAGAAGCCTGAGCAAGAAGCTGCAAGGCAAAGCACCCTTCTCTGATGGCAATAGGGTGACTAATTTTTCCAGTAGCAGCCTGTGCTTCATAGTAATCTCTCGGAGAGATTCCGAGCAGGGATACTCTGGCATCTGTTGGCCATCTCTCGACATGTTGGGAAGCCAACAGCATGCATAGACCTGCAAGGCCTCGCCAATGATCCTACTAGAAGCCGTCCCTGCTGATTTCACAGCCAGAAGGATTCTCCAGTAGTGATCAATACCCAGTTCCGATAAGTCTCCAGCCCACCAGCCCTTATTGTAACGCGACCAATCGTCCTTCGAAGGGTGCGCAATGATCATGGAAGCAAGTGCATCAATGCAACGGCCCGTGATCCCGAGCTCCTCGCACAGAGGAGGGTACTGTCTCGTGCCCTGCAGTGTCAGGAGAGTATCCTTCCAACGGCGCAGTATGCACGACTTGAAGAAGACCTCCAGCTTGCCTACGAGATTACCTCTGTCAAGCTCATCAGTCATTTGCAGGTAGTCAGCAGCACATCGAACGATGACAAAGTTGAGGGCACTGAGAGTGATGGTAATGCCATAGCAGAACTTTGTGCACATCTCAAAGGCCTCTGCACCTCCCGGGATGTCTGGGAGCTCGATGATCATGCCCTCGGGGGGGTCCTTCGACTCAGAGCAGAGAGTCCTCAACCGCAAGCATTTCGAAAGGAGAGGGAACTGTACACAATAAATCAACAAATTTGGTATAACATCAACAACAGAACAAAAGCAGGATCAAGCAGAGATTGGCTATGTACCTTGTGGAGCAGATACAAACTGTTTTGAACCTTGATTTTGATATCAGTTGAAACTTCTGAAGAAACTGACCTGAATCAAACATGTTGAAGATTACTTACTAGTGACTGTTATCATTGAATTTAAGAACATGAAGAGAGGCAAAATCGATATCACCTACCTTATTGCTTCTGTGGTGAAAAAGGTATCTGGCCTGGTTCCAAGCTTCATAAACTTCATCTTGGTTGGACCAGCCAACTTCAGGCTCCTTGGTTTCAGTGATGAGAGAGCTGAGCACTCACAGACCAAAGTTTATAGCAAAGCTTGCACTCTTATGTCTCTCTACTTCTATATTGAATGAAAATGAAATTTGATGCGAGAGGAAGAATCCAAGGAGAAAACTAGGCAGTCACTGCTGCTGCAGATGGCATGGAATTTGTATATCAGTTTCAGAACATGAACCAAAAGCTTCAAGAAAATTTCAGGGGGATATCAATGGCTTCTTTCTTTAGCAGTGAAGTTCTTTTTTTTTTTTTTTTTAATATATATAATAGTAATATCACTTGTACTCAGTCAGGGGGGTTGCCTCTCTCTAATTAAGCTGTGCCTTCAAAGCTACATCTGTCACCATGTGATGTGTATTTCTACTCTCTTCTGGTTATAATTTTTTCACTTTATTGTTTGCTCTCTCTCTCTCTCTCTCTCTCTCTACAAGGTAACTGGAGATATTTGCTTTGCTTTACAAAATTTGGGTGGGAGACTAATGAGGTGGTCCCTAGGTTTGAGATTAGAAGATACCCAACACTTTTTTATCATTGATTTCATGACATCCAACATGAGTTTTTGGCTCCACTTGTCAATTGTTTCATCAAGGATTGTAATCTTTAAAACGAGATGGAATTTTTGTTGGATCAAGCAACTGAAATTGATTGGCTCTTACGAGGTGTGTGATCATTGTTGGGCACATAATCAGAGGAATATTGTGAAGTCTGAAGAGTTGTTTTTTCCCCACTTTATCTATCTATGTTCTCGTGATCGTGAACACTGGAGAACTTTGTTGCATATTAGAAAGATTAATGCTATTTGATCTGGCAAGATCCTACAAGCATCTTTCAAGACATCTACAAACAATCCTCTTATGATCAAATTCTGATTTGATTAGATCACATGCCCATTGAGGAGTTTGCTTGGGTCATCTCTTCTGTAAAAAGATTCGATTCCTTAGCTTGTCTTATGTAGAAGGCCTACATACTTGTACACGTATCCCCCAATCAAAATACTACAAAAAACTAGGGATCTAGGGATATTCAGTCAGTTAATCAGTCGGAGATTGAAGTTTTCTGATTGGATCCGAGTGTAGAAGCCTGAAAAAATTTTCCGACTAAACTTGAATCGATTTCGGTTAAAATCGGGTGAAATCGCCGGAGTCAACAATGGAGTTCGTATTTGGATGTTCAGTTGGTCGATCGGTTGGAAATCGGAGTTCTCCGATCGGATCCAAGGGTAGAAGAATCCGATTGCCGTCGGAAATTTTTTACGACTGAACTCCGACCTATTTCTGTCGGAGTCGGGGAAAGCTGCCAGAGTCGGCGGTTGTGTTCACTCCTACAAAATACCAAAGAACCCTAAATTTACAAAATAATGCTTTTGCTCAACATTTTTTTTTTATGTTTTAGGTGCAATTTATCTACAAATGGAAGTTAACTGGAAGTATCAGGAACATATATGAATGCAATTAGGGTTGAGCATAAAACCGAAAAAACTGAACCGAACCGCAAAACCGAACCGAACCAATCGGTTCGGTTTATTCGGTTTTCGGTTCGGTTCGGTTTAAAAACCGAAATTATTTACGGGTTTCGGATCGGGTTTCGGTGGCTTTAGCTCCAATCGAAACCGATTGAAAAAATCGAACTTTTAGAATTATATCTTATTTTTTTCTTTGATTTATTTTCAATGTGTTTTTCTTTCAAATTTTTAATGAAAAACATGTGATTGTTATTTTAATAAGTAGAAAAAGAAAAAATATAAAGAAAATTATTATTTTTCTTATAAAAAATATGCGTTTATCACATAATTAGTTTCAAATCTTAAAAACCGAAAACTCAGACGATCAGAGCTCAGGCGACCTGAGCGTTCTCCGACCGATTTTCTCCCAATTTCCCGTCGATTTTTCTCAAGTTTCGAGCAATGGCATCCAAAACCTGTGCTACTTCTCGCACAGCTCCATCATCGGCGACTGGCGCAAGCAGTGGTGGCAGCGGCTATGGCAGCGACGCGCCAGCCCACGTTTCGCCTATTGGGGGTAAGAATCTTCCTATCAAGACTCTTTAGAACTTTTCTAGAGTGATTTAATTTGATTCTGACCGATCGATCACATCTTTCATCGGGCGAACCGAAAATTCGGTTTGGTTTTCGGTTTTCACTTTTTTTCGGTCGGTTCGGTTTCGGTTTTATAGGTTCAGTTCGGTTTTCAGTTGGTTTTTTTTTCAAAAACCGAACCGAACCGACCGATACTAACCCCTAAATGCAATGCAGAGAAACTTTTAAGTTACACTCTGCATAAGGGGAAATTCTAAATGCGCACCACACTTGACTTAGTGAGCACCACATCCTATAGTCAAGTGATGAGCAGCACTTGGGGAAATGGTGCTCACTGGTGCGCATTTAGAATTTCCCCTACATAAGTACTTGTGTGTAAGGATGAAAAGGGAGTTTCTAAAAGAGTACACTAATTTTCCCCACTTATCAGTGTATTTTTTGTTCGGATTTTCAGTCCGCAACGTTGTTAAGTGGGCTCATTAGTAAAAATAGTGTGCTCTTTTGGAGACTCCCAATGAAAATGGACAAATCCAAGGACTAATTTTTGGTTTATTCTTATTCATAGATTTGGTCTAGAAAAATGAAAATTTTAGTTTTAATTTAAATTTTTTAATAATATGTATCAAGTACTCACCTTTGTATTTGTGATAAAAGGTTTAGTTGTTGTTACTGTGTGTCAAGACTTTATATCCATTCATTTCCATCTCTTTTTTGGTGAGAATATTTGATTTTTTTTCTCCCTCCACATCAATAGATTTTGGATTTCATTAAATTGGTTGGATTCGAGACACTTCACATCTGGATTTCACGGTGGTCGAGAAACAGTCTCGAGCACCGAGGAGACAATTTCTTAATTGTTTAGGTGAGTTGAAGTGGACTTTTGGCCCTTGACACGCACCAAATTGAGAGTGATGGAACAATGGGCACTCAAAATTTTCCTACTTGAAGAGAAAATGGTCGACCAAGCTGAGTCAGCGGCCGATTGGTGTCTGGTGATCAGGTAGAGTTGCTACTTAATGTCCAGTAGGTGGCAAGAAAGCAAAAGTCTTGTCTTGGGCCAGGATGGATTTGTATTGCATGGGCCCCAACTTAAAGCAACGTCCCATTAACAAAACGAGAACAATAGATTTCTTAACCCATGCGTGTGTGCTTCGAGAGGGGCCCATTGGCCTCCCATGCGTTCAGATTGGGCCAGGTTAGGCCCACACATGAATCATTGCAAATGGCAAGGGCTTCCATGAATCACTCATTTCAGCATCTTCCAGTATAAAGTTGGAAACTTAGGACACTTCACTTTCTGTATGCAAATATTATAAGCGAGCAATATATTAGTAAAAGATTTATTTTTTTAAAATATATTCTCCCTTAATTAAGCACATTGTTTGCGGACATTGTAGCTCTTTGTGCCTTCGATAAATTGCTTAGTGATGTATTATAAGAGAAGATTATATAAGTTTCAGTAGTGGATTTGGTTATGAAAATTAGGAAAGTATTATTATTATTATTATTTTCTAGTCAAACTCACACTTTTTTTTTTTTTTTTTTTGGGTATTTACTGGTTTGTCCCTCAAATCTTTATATATTATGATTTTGTCCCCCAAATCTTCATATTTAGGATTTTGTCCCCCAAATCTCATAAGTTACAACAATTTAGTCCCCTTCTCTAACTTTTCCTAACACAGTTAAATATTTGACCATTTTACTTCTCTTTTCTTTTTCTATTTTCCTCCTCTCTTCTTCTTCTCTCTTCCTCCTCTCTTCTCCTTTTCTTCATTATTTCTCCTCTCTTCCCTCTCTTCCCTCTCTCTTAAGTTATAAAAGGAGAAGAGAGGAGGAAAAGAGAAAGAGAAGAGAGGAGAAATAATGAAGAAAAGGAGAAGAGAGGAGGAAGAGAGAAGAAAAAGAGATGAGGAAGATAGAAGAGGAAAAGAAGGGTAAAATGGTCAAATATTCAACTGTGTTAAGGAAAGTTAGAGAGGGGGACTAAATTGTTGTAACTTATGAGATTTGGGGGACAAAATTCTAAATATGAAGATTTGAGGGACAAAATCATAATATATAAAGATTTGAGGGACAAACCAGTAAATACCCCTTTTTTTTTTCAAAATTATCCAAACTGAATATCACTAGGAATCGAATTCAGAAACTTTCACAAATTAAATTGGAGCTTGAGCCTTGCCAGGAGAGTATTGTTAAGGATAGACTTTTGCTACCTCTCAAAATAATAATGTCATGATGTACTCATTTGCTAGTCACAATGGCAAGAAAACAAGATGGTTTAAAAGAATGTTTTGGTCATTTTACTGGTGGAGTTGGACCGAGCCGGATCCTGGCTAGACCGGGCCGGCTAATTATAAAACAGTTTTTTTTTTTTTTAAACTAAAAATGACAAAATTGAGAATTTAAAGTCCTTTAAATTTTTTTGGTCATCTAACAAGAATAAACAAATTTGATTTGGTCATTTAACAAAGAGAAATAAATTTAGCAAATATCTAATGAATAGAATGCTTGTATCACCTTGATAGATAATCAAAGCTGAACCCCATAATTTTATATATGAGTGGATCCTTATAGTGCAAACTGTTACTTTTAACAGAAATTAGAAAGTACAAAATTACCATGAAAGGCAAGTAGAGATCCCATTTTAAGCAGTTAAAAATCCTACCATTTTGCTGGAATTACCCCAGTCCCACCTACACGATTTGTGCCTACCACAACCGTGCCTATATAATTTCTCCAAATATTACTCTTCCCATTCACCCTTCTCAAAGAATTATTTACCAGATTATTGGAAAAAAATTGAGAGTGTCTCTATTGGGAAGACTATAAATTGTGTATTTTGCTAAATTACTTGGTGAAACCTTAGAGTAGATGACCCATCTCGATGAAAGATGGTCTTGACCATGATGATGGTAAAAATAGTTGGGCAGTCCGAAAGTCAGGAAACTATCCTACACCTGTTATACTACATAAATATATATTGAGACTTAGCATTAGCAAATCTCTGTAAATTTGAAAAACCAATTTATTTTATAAATATACCTCCTTTTTTCGAAAACTCTCTCCCAAACCTCTCCCCCTCTCCTCCTCCTCCTCCCTTCCACCTCCTCCCTCCTTCCTCTCCTCCTCCTCTCCTTGTCTTCTTCTCCTACCCCCTCCCTCCTCCCCCTCTACTCAAGCCACTATCCCTCCTCCTAGAGGTGGCAATCGGTCCATGCCTGGCGGCCCGTGCTTGGCACGTGCATCTGAGCACTGGCCCGGACTTGGCCCGCCAGGAACGTGTCGTACCCGTATTTGATCGTGCCGATACGTTTTTTATTAAATTTCTTAATAACTATTTTGGTTAATAAGTTTGTTTAGTATAAGTTAGTTAACGTAATTTAGTAAATTTAGTTAGATCTAACAAGTAAAAAAGATAGTAAAAATAAGTTTTTATTATATGAAATCTCATTACATTAACAAAATAACTCTATAAATCTCTTTAGAAATCATATAAAATCCAAAGAGAGGAAAGAGGATCCTGACCGTCACTCTCAACTTATTCTTAATATTTTTTTTCCAAGAAGTTTTTAAAAAATTACATGAAAAAAAATTACAAATATAGAATTTGAATAAAAAAATTACAATGGTGAAAAGGAAAAAAAAATGAAGACTTAATAGTATAGAAGTCCTCAATTTTTATTCTTCCTCGGGTGAGTTTACTTACTCCAATTCATTAGATATTTCTTATTCTCTTTGTTCAGCGTCGAGTCAGTCCTTTAAATACACACACATCTCCAATGTGTTTACTGTCATTGAGCTCATCCACTCTATTAGCACTCTAACGTCTACCCTAAAAGCAGAATCCGATACTATTGTGGATATCGGAGGGGTTAGTAGATCACGGACCATTTTGACCGTTGGGGGCAAAATTTGCAAATTTTATTTGCAAAAAATCCGGCTACTTTTATAGTTGTTGGGGGTTCTATGCAAAAAGTTTTTTGCAAAAACCACTCCCAACGGCTATAAACGACTATTTAAAAAAATAAAAATAAAAAAACGTGTCAGACTGTGCTCGATACGTGCCAGCACGGCTCGGCTTGCACGAGCGGAGCCGTGCCGGTGGCTCGTGCGACCCTGGCTCGAGCACGGCCCAAGCCAGGGAGCCGGACAGTGCCAGACATGTGCCTGGCACGTGCAGGACTGGGTGTGCCCGATGGGCCATCCGACCCATTTGCCAGCCCTACCTCCTCCTCCCACCTTCCCACCTTGTGCTTCTCCTCCAACACCTTTCCCCTATTTGAACCCACCATCCGATCTCCACAACCTCCTCCTCCTCTGCCCCTCCCTCCTCCCCCTTCTTCAATCACGCCACCTCCCTCCTCCTCCCTCCTCCTCCCCCCCTTCCTCTCTATCCTCCACTCATCTTACCTCTTTGGGAACCTACCATCCTTCTCCTCCTCCTCTATCCCCTCCTCACTCTAGTTGAACCATATGCAGTTAGTTGGCAACCATTTAAAATTTCTAAATATTGTGCTACTATGGAACCATTTGGATATATATGCATTAGGATCCTGATTCATAGATCTCTTAGCCTGAGAAATAAAATTATGACACTATTTTTTCATACTCTTTTTCAAATTTGATTAATATTTTATTTCCATTTCCTACCTGTTTCTAGATTTCTTGTGTTTTATTGTTGATCAACTTGAGATTCACAAATCAACCTACGACTTCTCTGATAAGGTCATATAGTTCAAAGCCTTTGCATTCTCTACTAAATTATTTATATCTCCCATCATACATAGAGTGGTTAGTGCTGAAACAAAAATTGCCTAGTCCCTTGCAGCAAAGAACCACAGCTAAAGTACAATAAGGTCAATAGGTCCAACTCTAAAAAAGTCCAATTTCATAATTGCCGGATTGTAAATTTCCATCTAAGGAAAGTCAGACTTAAATTCTAATACATTATTTCCTTTAGATACATAAAACTTACAATTAAGTGAAACCGTTATCTAATCGCCAACAGTAAGAAAATCAAGACTCTTAAGAAAACAAAATTTATCTACAAGACTTCAAAATCCACTACAATTTCGACTCTTCTGCAACTCTACTATAACTACGCCTTTCTCGACTAGAAGAAGGGAGGGGTCCTTTTCAACTCAAGAGAATCACAAGTTTATAATATGAGAAATAAACAAGAGATCTATGAGAGATTGTGACTCTTGTTCTCTAATAAAGTTTAGACGAACGCTCACACTTTCCTGAGGGAGTATGCCCGAGTATATCTCGCTGAAACTTGCTTTATCTCTATATACGTCTCCTTTTGTATATCTTTTTTTTATTATATTATAATCTCTTTGCCGGTTATTTGTCCAAATTTTATAAATCGAAGACTAGCTCTCTAAATCTATATTAACTTGAGGTTTATCGCGAGCCTAATTAAACATTTATTTGATTGTGAACTTGGCTTAGCTAACCTAATCAAATAATTTTAGCTTCAATATTGACATCACCTTTAGGAAATACAACTAAACTATGGGTGAGCATGTTTCGAGGATACGAATATATCTTCAGAGGGATCAGAACCACTGTTATCAATGAGCCTCTTCGGTATCTCACTCCCGATCATGAAGCCTCTTCGCGATGCGAAATTCTAAACCAGCACCCTAATTGACTTAGTGAGCACCATTTGCTTGTGGGTTTTTGCTAGTGAGCATTTTTTTCATCCAATATTGTCCCTATTTTTTTTTTTTTCCCCTCAAAACCCAAGTTCTCCCCAACCCCCATCATTAGCTTTTCCTTTCCTTCCATGAACCTGTTAGCTATACATATATGAGTATAATCCTATATCGGATAGGACAAACAAAGTTTATAGGTTTAAATATAAAGTTGGAGTCTTGACCTAACAGGTTAAACTTTTAGGTCAGACTGGTTCTCAGCTTTGTTTTTAGGCTCATCATGCTCCCAGTTGGACCCAACAATTGGTATCAGAGCCCAGATTCGGACCAAGTTGTCATCGGGTCAATGGTCCAGGTTATGGCCTAAGAGAAAGTGAAGCCGATGTTTAAAGCCCGAATTGATCAAGTTAACTTTAGGTTTGATTTCCCGCGTATCGGCTCTCCACGTGGATGGTTGCCAAAGTTAAATTGCTCGGGTTTGGTTTTCTACGTGTTTGCCTCCACGTTGAAGGGGAGTATAGTCCCATATCAGATAAGACAAAGAAATTCTATGAGCTTAAATACAAAGTTGGAATCTTGACTTAACTATGTAGAGGTCGATGCTCATGCCAATAAACTACAAACTGAGCAACTCTGCATGTGATGAACAAGGCTTAACTATGTCTAGACATGCTTCCAGTAGAATGTGATGCGTCCATTAAAGTACGCACACACATCATATTTATCATGAATAGCAGGGCGATCGGTTTGTGGATGAGAATGTGCGAGTCAAAATGCCAAATCTTTATCCGTCCTATTTAAAATTTTGAATTAGAAAAAAAAGATTCTAATTTTTTAAATCAAAATTTTAAATAGAACATGCTAAAAATTGGCTCTTTGATCTTCTCATTGTCATCCCTAGCGACCGTTAGAGATAACCATATGTTATTAATGCACCATGACATGCTCAAGGCACTAAGGTCCTCGATCAAGCAAACAAGCATATTAGCCAACATCTTATACGAGGAAGCGATATTGTGCCATCACCAATGTCCAGGACGACATGCAACATGCAATCCTGATGTTTTCATCTTTATGGCATCTTGTTAGCTCGCCCCTAGTATAATTCCTCCTCCGCGCGACTAGGGTATCATTCAACATAGCTCAAATCCAAGTGTCATGTCTTTGGACGACTATGGAGCTATTGCACGGTACAAGTCCTGCAAGCGACTAATACTTGTTCCGCTTATCTTGTTGGGATATATAGAATAGATTAAATACTGTTGTAGTGATTTGAACAAAATAAAACTAGATATTGAAAATCCGAACAGTTTAAATAAAATAAAACTAGATATTGAAAATCCGAATAGTTTAAATAAAATAAAACTAGATATTGGAAATCCGAACAGTTTAAATAAAATAAAACTAGTTTATAAGTTTAGAAAAAGAAATAAATTATGTAAAGTAAGTTAGAAAATATTATTGTAAACTGTTTAGTACGGATGATCGAGTCTAGTACTGAATATCATGTACTTAAGAAGACTCTCCACTAGATAAGTCTCTGCATCTCAATGAGCGTTAGTCTTTCATGATACAATGATCACTTTACAACTAGATGGAGGTAGCATTCCAATTATCTTAACGAAGCAAAGTTAAAGAGTACTCTCTGTTTGCTGTTTGAATAAGAATGTAAGAAAGATTTGTGATGTAAGAAAATCAGTGTGTGTAATGATTGTAGGAACAAGTCAATTTAAAAGCCTTCAAACCCAATAGTTACAACGATTCAGTTGCAACGATAATGATTCTAACATTAAATAAATATCGGTTGTTATTGAAATAGTTAAATCCTAATAGCTAATAGCGTATCAATTTAGTTTATCACAACTGATACATCACAACAGATGAATACTAATGGATAAATCACAACAACTAATAGCTACAATAGATGAATCCGAACGGCTAACAACCGTAATAATCTGAAAACGAATAGGCGTAAATTCAAGTTTGAACCAAGTTGGCAAATTGGTGGCAATTGATGTGTATATGCGAAGTACCAAGTGCGCCATTAAAACACCCAATACACCTTAACTGCCCCATTACCCTTACACACGCGTGTGGGCATGTGTGTGCGAACAGTGTGTAACAGCATCCTTGTTGTCAAGAAGATTCTCCTCTTATTACATAGGTAATATATTAGAATAAATAATCATATATAAATCCACACTTTTAAAACTTATTGTTTATTTCCCTACTATGGTTCGTACTTTGAAGCCAATTTTTTATTCACTCAATTTACAATTTTGAACTAATGATTATACATATCATAAATTTGACTCAAAATTAATAATGTTCAAATATGAATTCAGCAATCTCCTACATGAATGAAATGTCTTGAGATGCTAATGCAGATAATGCAGATAAAATAGAAAGTATAGAGATGGATTTTGGCTTTGAACCTTCCCTAGTGAGATATTATCAAGTTTACTGTTAATTAGTGAACATGATGTCTTGAACTGTTCAATTTTTATGTAATAAGACGACAATATTCACATGATGCCCTTTTATATTTTAATTGATTCTTTTAAGTTGTGTCTATTATGATACTGGACATCCTAGTAATTCTTTAAGTGCTCTAGAAAATTTAGTCTTTATCATTCTCTTAGAAGTGGCTCCAACACACATAGGTGATATCTTATTAAGAGTATGCTGTCATATTCCACTTAGATTTTCAAAATATAAGGATTATTATTACTATAACATATCCTTGCACATATTGTAAGATAATCAGTATTTACCTTAGGGAAGGAATATTAGTAAACTCCTCAATGATTCATTTGAGGTCCCCAACAATTTGAATGTCCCTTTGAATCTAAATCTTGAAATCTCCAGTCAGTTAGGTTGAATTGCTATTATGAACTTACTCTATTTAGTTGGTTATAATTTCATTCCTCTTGATAAGTTATATACTTGATCTCCGGTCAAGATTTTTATTAATGGATTTGCAATATTATCCTTTGATTTTATATAATCAAAAGATATTATTCCATTTGTAAGCAATGATCTTACAGTATTATCCCTACGATGTATATGTCGTGATTTTTCATTATACATACATTTTGTGCCCTTCCACTTGTTAATATCTTCCAAAGGGTTTAGGCCATACTGAAATATCCTTCAAAGGGTTTCGAAACCATTTTGCTTCTTCTTCAGCTTTATCTAAAGCGATCAATTTAGGTTCTCTAGTAGATTTGGCTTACATATTTGTTTTGAGGATTTCCAAAAGATAGCTTCACCTCCAATAGAAATGTCATATTCACTTGTTGATTTTATTTTTTTTAGAATCTATAATCTAGTTAGCATAAGTATAATGTTTAATTACTGCTAGATATCTTGTATAGTGCAACCTATAGTTAGTAATGTATCTCAAATATTTGAGTACTCTAACTAGTGCTTTTCAGTGGTTCTCTCTTGGATTAAATATACTCAGTTTGCTTAATTAGAATGCAATATCAAGTTGTGTGCAGTTTATTAAATACATAAGACTGTCTATAATATAAAAATATTCTAATTGTGATATATTAATACCTATATTTTATGAAAGATGTATATTCACATCAATAGGTATTCTACCTATATTATTATTTTTCTTATTAAATTTATCAAGTATTTTCTCGATATAATGAGATTGGAACAACGTATATCTATTAGATATTTTAGTAATTTTAACACTAAGAATAACATCTACAACACCTAAATCTTTCATATCCAATTTCCTTACTAACATATTTTTCATCTCTTTAATTAGAGCAACAATATTTCCAGTAATAATCATGCCATTCACGTACAAACACACAATAATGTAGTTGTGCATATCTCTTTTTGGAAACACACATTTATTACATTCATTAAAGCTAAAACCATTTTTAAAACATAATTAGGTCAATTTTTCATGACATTGTTTACATGGCTGCTTAAGTCCATACAATGATGTACAAGTCACTTTCTTTTCTTATCCTGGAGCCACAGGATTATTCTATATAGATTTATTCATCCAATTCACCATTCAAAAATATTGTATTTATATCTATTTGATAAAGTTCTAGATTATATAATGCTGATGTAATTATTAATCTTATGGATATTATTTTTATTGCAGGTAAATAAATATCAAAGTAGTATACACCTTCTATTTATCTATAGCCTTTTACTATAAGTTTAGTTTTGAATTTATTTATAAACTTATCAACTTTTATCTATCTCTTAAAAATTCAATTATAACCCAAAGGTTTACTTAGTAGAGGAAAATCAACAATTTTTCAGTTGTTGGAGGTGTAGAGTTACCAATGTAAAGTAATTCTCCTTCCATAGTTTCATATGAAAACATCCACTTGTTGGCACATATATGGCATATGGCCCTAATATCCACCCACTATTTTTTGGAATTACTATCAATTAAGTTAACTTCTGAGACAACATATGTACGGTTCATACCTTTGACATTTGTACAAGACTATCCACTTCGGTCATATTTGTATTAGGATAATTCTTCTTCTTAAAAGAGTCTAGTGCGTTGCGCATACGATAATCCTTTGCACAATATTCAGGCTTGTCACAGCTGCAGCACTTGTCATTGAACATTTTTAAGTCACCATCCTTAGACTTTTTGCCGAGTACTTAAGCCTTCTGTCATGAGGCATTTTGGACATTTCCATCACATTAGTTTTAGAAACTAAATATAAATTTCCAATTTTTATTTAGAAGTGCAATTGTAATTTTCAATCCTCCATCTTACAATTAGATCTTCAAGTGTCATTTCCATAAGTTTACTGAAGGTAGTATTTAAATTCTATCTAAGATGGTAGCAATTTTTCAATAATTACAACAAGTTGGAATGATTCATTTTCGACATGAATTTAATAAATTATTACTTGAAGATCTTATACTTGGTTAATCACATTTTTAAGATCAACTATTTTATAATCCAGAATTTACCGACTACATATTTCTTTGAGTTAGTATCTTTTTATTATATTTATTATCAAATAACTCTTCCCAGTTGGAACTGAACAATACACATTATACAATACATTGTTCAGTCCATTGAGAATGTAATTTCTACACAAGAAATCTATGTCTTCATGCATAAACAGTTTTCAAAGACTCTTGATCATCATTATTAAGAATCAACATAGTCTTTTTCAAATACTTGGCCAAATTCAGTGTAGTAAGATAGAATAATATTTTTTATTGTTATCTTTTAAAATCAATACTACTGAACTTTTCAAGTTTATCGTCTAAATTTGAGGGTATAGTCAGAGCAACCGTGATAGAAGTTACAACAGTGACGTAATTGGTATAGTAATAGTGGTCATTTATGAAAACAAAATCTCTATTTTAATTTTATAGACAAATTATAAGCCACTAGCTCAAAACATTTTTTTTAATTAAATGGAATCTTCAACCCAAAAATCTGTTCTATCTACAAAAACAAAATCAGAGAATATTATAAGCCACTAGTGACGTATCTAGTGTAGTAATAGTGGTCATCTATGAAAACAAGATCTCTATTTTAATTTTATAGAAAATATTATAAGCCACCAGCTCAAAATAAAATTTTTAATTAAATGGAATCTTCAATCCAAAAATATATTCTCTTTTATTATTTAAATTTTCTGAATCATAGAATCAAGTTCTTCATTAAAGTTCCACCGCCAATTATTCACCGAGATTAATAATAGAATCTCAAAATATTATTTCAAATTTTAGATATAATCTTTTTCTTTCAATTAATAATATAATCAAATTAATTAGAATAACGTTATTTAGAAAGCAAGTATGGGTAGAAATGTAATAACCTTTTATGTTAACAGAATTATAACAAAGAAATTAACTCAGAGTTATACAACTATAATTATAGTTCTAATAGTATTTAAATAATCTCTTCGGTCTTAAGATTGTTGGGATATATGAAACAGATTAAATAATGCTATTTTAATTTGAACTAAAGAAAATTAGATATTGAAAATCCAAACATTTTAAATAAAATAAAACTAGTTTATAAGTTCAAAAAAAGAAAGAAAGAAGAAGAAATAAACTATGTTAAGTATGTTAGAAAATACTATTGTAAACCGTACATTATGGATGATCCACTACACCACTGAACGTTATGTCCTTATAATCAATTCGCCCATTATTAGATAAGTTTATGGATCTTAACAAATGCTAGTCTCTCAGAATACAACGATTACTCTATAACTGGATGGAAGCAGCACTCCAATTGTCTTTAACGAACCAAAGTTGAAGATTATTCTCTATTTGTTATATGAATGTGAATGCAAGATAGGCTAGTGATGTAAGAAAATTGATGTGTACTGACTAAATATGCAAGCCTACTTATAGGCCTTCAGACAAAATAGTTATAAGGGTTTAGTTGTAATAGTAACGACTCCAAAGTTAAAAAGACATGACTGTTTGTTATTGAAATAATTAAATCTTAATATCTAACAGCTATTGCTCAGTAGTATCCTAACAGACACATTACAATAGATAACAAGTTCAAGAGACAAATCCTAATGGATAGATCACAACGGCAACTAGTCACAGCAGATGATTCTCAATGGATAAATCACAATGGGTAACAGCCGTGCCAAGTATGCCACTAAAGCAACCAATGCACCCTAAACTCCCAACCACCCTCCTATTCGCACATATGTGTGCGTAGCACTATTCTTAATGCTAGGAAGTTTCTCCTCTTATTACAAAAATAATATGCTAGGATAAACAATCTTTTGTGATCCCATACTTCTAAAACTCATTTTCTGGTGTGAGATTTTATTTTGTTTATTTTCTTGTCATGGTTCTTAATTTAAAACCATTTTTCATTCACTTGCTTCACAAGTTTGAACTACTGGATATGTATATCTTAAATTTGACTCAAAGTTAATAATTCAAATATGAATTCAACAATCATTGCTTACCATCTAAAGGCGATATTAGGGAGGGTTCTGTCTCAATTCAAGAGGACCACAACATTGTAATCCGAGGGATAAAAGAGACAACTATTGAGAGATTATAACTCTTATTTTCTAATAAAGCTCACGCATATGACGAAATCCCCGGGAATGTAGGCCCGTGTCTATATTTGTTCAATCTCGTTATATTAATGACTATGTCTCTTTTTGTGCATCTTTCATTTATTATCGGATAATCTCTTTACATGTTACTCACCCAGATTTCACAAAAATCAGAAACTAACTCTCTAAATCCGATTTAGTATTTATTTGATGCTTGAAATTGGCTCAGCTAACCTAGTCAAACAATTTTGCTTCAATAGTTTGTAATCAAGTCATTAAAGTGAGTAAGGACAGTAAATCATTCAATATATGGTTGGATCTTGCAATTGATGTTTTCATTTCACTTGTTTTTCAAGAAAAAGTGCACTTTCAGAGTCCTAATATTAAAAAAAAAAAAAAATTATTCCGTGGTCAACCGTCAACCCTACAATAGTTAATCTACGAAAGTTATTAGAGACAAACTTGAGATTTCTTTTCTAAGGTGGTTTGAGTTTTAAGGAAAAAAAAAAAAAATTAGAGAATTTAAAATCTAAATTAATCTAATAAATAGTAATTCTATCTACCAATCAATTGTTTATTTAATTTTGTTATTTACAGCTATTCGTAATTACCTATTTAAAAAATATTTTTAAATTTGTGTTGAAATTTAACTATGCATCTTTTAAATGATTTGGATATATTAACTTTTATTTATGTAATTGAGTTATTTATAATTAGTTGTTAAAAAAATAGTTTCCTAATCAATTGAGTATTATCTTGAATTATAAATTCTATGGACTTCCTTGTAGTGAAGAATTTTAGAATTAATTAGTCAATATTAATCAATTTAGAATTCATTATTGAATTTTAAATTGATAAGTTCTCTTTCTAATGAGAAACTCTAAAATAATTAGTGATGTTAATTAAGAATTCTAATTTTGAAAGGTTTTCGTTTTAATGAAAACTTAAGGAGTTTCTAAGAGCACATTTAGAATTTTTAAGGGTACCACTTGGTAAGTACACTATTATTACAATTGGTTCACTACATTTTTTAGGATACTTTCACCCCTATATTTTAATTTAAAATGCCTCATTTTGTTCAACATTAACAAGCAAACAGTGACGATACTGTTTGGCATTTATATTTGGCATTTAAGAATATCATATATATCGGTGTTTGTATTATTACTATACTAAACATAATTTCTAACTGCTCAATGAACCAAACAATGTCTTAAAAATTTATGAAAAATTAAAAATAAAAAAATCCTAAGTTTTCTAGTTTTGTCATATTTCTCCATTATCTTCTACTTTCCCCGAGCAAAATTCTCATATCCAAAATCCTTGAAACCTAGTGTTTTACGAGGACGATCATTGAAATACATTCAAAACCCAAAGCATAACCCATGAAATCTAGGGTTTTTGAGGTCCTATCACAAGAAGGGAGAGAGAGAGAGAGAGAGAGAGAGAAGGGCGCTTGAAGTCATCCGCTGCTTGAGCTCTCAGGGAGTGAGGGAGAGAAACGAGTTTGTAGTTTTGAGAGTGAAGAGAAAGGGAAGGGATGTGCTCCAGAGAAGTTGAGGGCAAAATCATCCAAAGAATCCAATGTCAAGGGAAATTTTATTTACACACGAAAATTTACTCTTCACGCACAGTTTTAAAACTTCTAAACAATTACAAGTTTATCATTTATTTTTTTGACTGAGTTACCCTTTTAAATTACAAATTAAGACTTTTTAAAATTTAGAACTACAACTCATCGATCAAGTCGACCGTCGTCTTCGTCAAGCAAGATGATCATCGACGTCAGATCGTCCAAAAAAGCTATTTAGTAGATTCCATCGCTGCAAGAACCCACTATATTTTGTAAAAGAGAGCGATAATTATAAATCCTCACGTTTGTTCTTTTTTTGTTCACTTTCATTATAATTTAAGTTGTATTCAAAGGAAAGAGACAAAAAATTTGCTACGAACAAACTGCCTCTGTTTTTCTCTAGAACCTTTAAAAATATTTTTTTAGTGGAATTTAATTTTTAAAAAAATACATCTCCCATAAACCCATTGATTTGATTTCTTAAACTCTTAATTTTTTTAAATTCATGCTCCTAAAAAGATCTGGAGAAATTTTAAATTCTTCGAATTCATTGTAACAAGTAAAATTAAGGTTTAATGTTTTACTTTGAGTTTTTTTATTCAAATAAAAAATTCCAACATGCAATTGGTGTCGGAAATTTAAATTTATTCTTAGTTTTTTATATATATTTGTTTGCAATTTATTATTACTTATGATTCTTTTGTGAGGGAGACGTCGGCTGTTGGTCGGGTTTTAATACCCAACCAAACGATTTTTTAGTCAGATATTAATACCTGACCAACATATTTTTAACTTGAAAATTAATATCCGACTCAAAAAATTTGGGATCGGACGACATAAGGAGATAGAAAGAGGAGGAGAGTTAAATTTGAAAAAAAATTGGATGGATAGAGTAAATTGGTGACATTTCAAAATAAAAATTCAGTATAAAGAGCAATCAGAACGTCAAAAATAAACAGAACGTCAAAAATAAATTGCAGTGTGTAAATAGAATTTTCCTAATGTCAAGTCTCGGATCTCGTAAATTTATCTCGGGTTTGCGCTTAGAAATTTTAGCTGCGCCCTTAAAAGCTCCTTTTAAATTATTGATGATGATGACTTAATCATGAGCTATACTTGAAAACTTTTACATGATAGGTTTTCTTTCTAGAGAGAAATCATGGAAAAAAATTCTAATTCTAATGGGCCATGATAGAATAAGATGTTTTTTATTAAAAAACAAAATTTAGGCGCAATAGTTGATGTGATAGATTATCTATTAAAAAATAAACTTTAGGAGCATTGAGGTGACACGTCTTGATGTGATATATGGTAAACATCTAATTTCATAAAAACACCAAAAATTCACTAAACTCACCAAAAGATCCCATGGGATCTGTTTTTTCACCATAATAATATAATATTAAACAAAAAATAGATTTTAAGTTTTAATGGTTACTCATTCCTATAAAAATAACTTATTTGGTCAAAAACGATTACTAAAACAGGTAACATGTCTTGGTTTTTTCTTTTTATGCTGAAGACGATATTGCTTATTATATCCATTATTATCTCAAAATAGAATATAAAAACTCTTCTTCTCTCCGAAAGGTTAACCTAGGCATGCCTGTTTTAGTGTCTTTCCAAAGGTAACCGCATTAAGTTGACTTTTGTAAGCCGCTTCCTTCACTGGAAGGATGGCGTCACGGGTCATCTATCATCACTATGAACAGCTGATCACACTCTAAAACCGAACCGAGAGAGTATAACAGTGTTTTCTGCGAAAATTACTGATCTTTCCATTGTCATTAAATTGAGAAAAATTACAGATTTTCTCTTTTTAATTATAATAAAAAGAAATAAAAAGAAACAAGCAGAGAGGACTTATAAAACTTGTCCTCTCTTTTTAATCAGAAGATCATGGAATTCGAGGCAATTATGAGCATTGGTCGTTTCCTCGTTGACGATCTGACGTCGATGGTTTGGAGGCGAACTCGTTCTTCTTATCTTTCGTTCTTCGAGGAAGCTAAAGCTCTTGCGCACGAGAGAGATTTGGCCAAAAGTCCTTTTTAAGTTCTCTTGGGGGTATTTATAGGCCGTCAAGTTATTGAAGAGATTTCTTTATAGATAGAATCAAGATCTGGTTTCCTTGTAAATAGAATCGAGATCTCTTTATAATCTTGATGAGATATTCGAATTTTCTTTTAATTTGATTTATTTCTGATTCATTGTATCGGGTCCTGTTTTTGCACCCAAAAACAATTAAACTCAAATTAGAATTTGTAGAATTATAAACTCAAACAGAATTAAAATAGAATACTGCACCCAAAAATTAGTTTACTTCTGATTAAGATTTAGATATGAGTTAGAAATTGCAAAACCACTCGAGACGGAGCCGAATAAATTGTGCACGAGACCGAGGTTCACCGCACACGAGGTGGGCGTCACTGCACAAGGCGGGCGTCGCCAGCCTTGCCCGTGAGGCTGGCCTGGCCAGCCTCGGGCACGAGGTTGGCCTAGCCACCCTCGCGTGCGCAAGGCTGGCCGGAGGCAATTTTTTTTTTTGTTCAGTTAGCGTTTCTCTTCTGAGCCTCGCGGGACCACGAGGCTGGGAGCATCGCGGTCGCGAGGCTAAATTGTTATTTATTTATTTATTATTATTATTATTATTATTATTATTATTATTTGATTTAGATTTGGATTCAGATTCGGATTCGGATTTTGAATTCAGATTCAGATTTTGGATTCGAATTCATATTCGGATTTTGTATTCGAATTCATATTCGAATTTTGGATTCGAATTCGGATTTTGAATTTGGATTAGTGCAGTGATAATTTTTCTCGTTCTACAAGACCCCTTCCAAAGTTTTTAAAATTTTATTTCTTTATGAAAATTTTGAAATAGTTTGGATTCTTATTCAAACTTGATCTTCTACACTTGGATTGTACATTTTAAACCTAACTGTTTAACGTATCCAATGAAACTTACTAAGGATATGGTGTTGTCATAGTAAGCCGAGTTTTGTTAATCATTATGAAGTTGACTTGCTTGAATAACAGATAAAGCCTTGTTAATTGTGTTAGAATTACAAAATCATAGACAAAAATATGACTGACATGCCTATGAAGTGATCGTTTTGAAAGTGAAGGATGGATTTATTGGAATTAGTGGATAGAAAATGGAACTTACTAAGTGAGTGAAGGTGACTTAGCGAGCTAAGCGTTTTGAATATGATGTGACTCGTTTGGGTTGATAAACAAAGCCAAAAACTCGCCTGGATGACAAACAGAACCGTTGATTATTTTCTACTAAGGGGTGACTCACCTGGCTGACAGATAGAGTCGATGATTATTTTCGAGTTGAGAGGTGACTCGCCTAACTGACAGATAGAGCCAATGATTATTTTCGAATAGGGATTGAAGAACCATGAGCAGAGGTGTTCAGAAAATGTAACCATGCAACTTTTGCAAAGGTATACTATTAAGCATATTAAGATTGCTTAGCATGTTTAACGAGATACCTCTCCCCTTTGCCTTTTCTGCATCAGGTTGTTTCTACCTCTAGTATGATAAGATTGGTCGAGAATTTTAGCTCTCTCTTTTCCCTTGCCTTGAGAGCGCAGGGTCATCCTAACATTCTTTTTTATCATAATGGGTATCTTTTTAATAGATTGTTGAAGTGTGACCGAGTGAGGATCGAAAACTATGGGCAGAGGTGTTCAGAAAACATACACATGGGGTTTTGGTAGAGATGTTCAGAAAATATATCAAGGGGTTTTGGCAGAGGTGTACTGTTAAACATACTGATGGGGTCTCAACAGAGATATTCAGAAAACGTACTAAGGTGATCGGTTAGGGTCAAAAAACCATGAGCAGAGGTGTTCAGAAAACATACCTATGGGGCCTTGGTAGAGGTGTTCAGAAAATGTACCAAGGAGTTTCAACAGAGATGTACTGTTAAACATACCAATAGAGTCTCAGCAGAGGTGTTTAGAAAACGTACTGAGGTGACCGATTAGGGTCGGAAAACCATGAGCAGAGGTGTTCAGAAAACGTACCCATGGCAGAGATGTTAAAAAAACGTACCAAGGGTTTCGGCAGAGGTGTACCATTAAATATACTGATGAGGTTTCAGCAGAGGTATTCAAAAAACGTACTGAAGAGGTGATTGGATTTAAATTATGGAATAACTCACCTAGCTGACAGATAAAGCCGGTGACTCGCCTAGCAGACAGAAAGAGCTGGTGACCGTGTTGAGGTCATATGATGTATTATTTGTGTAATTATTCAGATCTTGCTGTAAGAGATAAGATCTTAACATGACAGGTTGAATTATTTTTGAGATGAGATGGTTTTGAATCTCGCTGTCAGAGGTAAAATCTTAACTTGACAGATTTGATTGTTTTTTATATGAGATGATTTGAATTTCGCTGTCAGAGATAAGAGTTTAACGTGATAGATTTGGTTGTTTTGAGAGGAGATGGTTCGAGTCTCGCTGTCAAAGGTAAAAGCTTAACTTGATAGATTTTGTTGTTTTTTATATGAGATAATCTGAATCTCAGTATCAGAGGTAAGAGCTTAACGTGATAGATTTGGTTATTTCTGATATGAGATTATCTGAATCTCGCTTTCAAAGGTAAGAGCTTAATGTGACAGATTTAGTTATTTTGAGACGAGATGGTTCAAGTATCACTATTGTTCGCAGCAGAAATTTGCTTTCCTTCCATTGAATACACAACTTATATTACAATAAAAGTGAACAAGAAAAGAACAAACGAGAGGATTTATAATCTATCGCTCTCTTTTACAAAACATAGTGGGTTTTCGTAGCTATGGGATCTAACTAGTAGTTCATTTTGACGATCTGACGACAATGATCTTTTCTCTTGAAGATAACGGCGGCCGACTTGGTCTTGATCTTCTCTGGTCTTCACGAATTCAAGGCTCTCATGCGTAACTCGAATTCTCTAAGATGCGAAAAAGATCTCTTAAAGATTGATGATCATCTATGGATTGGTCTGTTATTGATTGATGATCTCTAAAGTCACCTCAAAGAGAGTATTTATAAACTTTAGTGGTTATGAGAGTTTCCATAGGAATATGAATAAATATTTCCATAGGAATATGAATAAAAATTTCCATAGGAATAAGAAAAGAAGGTTTTTGTATTCATCAAGGATTCTAATCAAATATTTAATATTGATTTAAATCTCTTGATTTGAAATTCTGATTGGACTCAATTTGGGTATTGGATAAGCCCAAATCTCAATCATAATCAATTTAGAATTCTGATTGGACTCAATTTGGATATTTGATAAGACCAAATCTCAATCACAATCAATTTGGAATTCTAATGAAATCTGCTCACGCGGAGCTAAATTCATCAGAATGCGGAGCTATGGATTAGCTCCGCGTTTTGCTCAAACGCGAGGCTAAAATAGCCAAACGCGGAGCTACAGAGTTAGCTCTGCGGTCTGTGTAGAAAATTCCTTTTTACTTAGAAATTTTCACTGCCAACAGAACCCCCTCCAAAGTTTTCATATAGGCTTAAAACTTAGCAAATTTTGAAATACTTTGGATCTTCAATTTTGTGATCAGGTTAAGATCAAGAAATTCGGCAGAGGTGCCTAATCGCACATGCTTGAAACTTTGATGGAGGCGGTTCAAGGCTCTCATACGTAACTTGAACTGCACACGCAAAGATGATCGGGTCATGATCATCATATTTCGACAGAGGTGCCTAATTGCACATACTTAGAGTTTGGTAGAGACGGTTCAAGGCACTCACGCGTAACTTGAACTACATCTCACTGTCAGAGGTAGGAACCTAACTGTAGATACCAAAAAAAAAAAAATCTTTTTTTGCTAAGTGGGCACACCCGCGGGTTGCAACCCGCGGGGGGATCCCGCGGGTTGTTTTTCGTTGTTTTCCGTTGTTTTATTTCCTATTTTATTTTCCTGATATCCCGTGATCCGATTTTTCAGGAATAATCGAGCCGGATTTTGAGGTTCTTCGGTCTATAAAATACAAGAATTTAATCGGAGAGAGGACTTTTGGATTCTTGGACTTTGGGAAGATTTCGGGCGAGCTCGGGAAATTAAGAAGCAGAGCAGAGCTATCTTCTCCTGGTCGGACGGTCAACGGAGGCAGCAACAAGACTCCACCACCACCCGAACCCACGTAAAAAAGGGAATAAATCAATATTCCCGTTCTTGTAATTTCTCGGATTATTTTGTAATCTCAATTCGCTGTAATTCAAATAATTTTTGCAATGGAATCAAAGATGCAATTTTCGGGCGTACAAGAACTGGCGACCACAGTGGGAGCCCCTCTGTTTACCACAGAGAATCTGGTGGCGCAGTCCGACTGGGTGCCGATTGGCTCAATGGTTGAGACGCTGGTCATAGAATTTGACCAGCAAAAATATAAGGAATTTCTTTCCTGCTCTGATTCGGAGCCTAGGCGTCATCGCCGGGTAACGATGAAAAAAAGTGAGGTGTCATCGCCCACCGGAAATCAAAAGGCGTCATCGCCTATGAAAATTTACGAGGCGTCATCGCCTATGAAAATTTACGAGGCGTCATCGCCCGTTGAAATTTACGAGGCGTTATCGCCCATTCCAAAGTCAAGCCAAAAGTCAAACCAGTCCCTGACCCCGCTCTCAGAAGAGAAACCTGAGGCGTAAGGCCCAGCGGGCCCGCCTCAACAGTGCCTCTGGAAAATTGCGGTCAGAAAATCCAGATCAGGAAACATCAGAGAAGAAAAATTGCAAAAATAAAAATCCGCAGGCAGAAGTGCACGGTGCCGCGGTTCCAACCGCGGGTTGCACCCCGCGGGGGCAACCCCGCGGTTGCAACCGCGGGTGGCAACCCGCGGTTGGACCCGCGGTTCCAACCGCGGGTTGCGCCCCGCGGGTGCAACCCCGCGGTTGCAACCGCGGGTGGAAACCCGCGGTTCCAACCACGGGTTGCGCCCCGCGGGTGCAATCCCGAGGTTGCAACCGCGGGTGCAAACCCGCGGTTCCAACCGCGGGTTGCACACCGCGGGTTTCCCTCGGGTTGCACTCGGCAGGAAAAATCAGAGGTTGGTTCTGATGTCTATTCGGGCACACGCGCAGTGAGCACACAGCGCACATCTAACTTTTTGGTTACCCTCTCAGGTGTACGATCCCGTTCCTCTACAAACAAATATAAGGATGTGCTCATGAACTCACCTGAGGATAGGTCTTCAAATTTCTCTTTGGATGAACATATTCATGATAGAATCCTCCAAATCCCGAAGAACAAGTCAGATGCGTGCGAGGCCCGTACAACTGCGCAGGCCAGCACACACTCCAGAAGAATCCGCAGAAGGGTTGAAGAACAATCTAATGCTGGAAAAGAACTCAGCCCTGAAATATTACAAACTCTCCAGTATTATGAACCAAATTTGCGATGCAAAATGCGTCAAGATGCAAATAGAGAGGAGAAGATACCTCAAGATTTGAGAGAGTATCTCAATTGGAAGAAGAACTCCTCACAAAATATTCCTCAATGCCAATACGAACAGTTAATCTCAACTGTTCTATCAAACTGCGAGTGCCATCCGAGACGGTCCGTTTTTGAGCGGATCACCAAATCCAAAAGAATACGGACGGTAAAGAGGGTGTGCTCTGAAACCGATCTACCTGCCGCCTTATCACATATGGTTAATAAAGGCAAAAAGGTGGTCGGAAACAACCCTTCGGATAAGGAAATCATTTCAGGATCAAAAGGAGTTTCTCTCGAACCAGAGGGCGCGCTTCTAGAAGAAGTCTCTGAAAGGCTTGAGAGACAAGAAAAACGTCTCGAACAGCAAGAGGAGACCATAGAAGAGATGAAACAACTTTTAATTGAGTTGCTGGCTCAAACTAGGAGGAACCAATCTTCGTCGTCCATTTCTAGTCGGCAGAAAGGAAAACGGCCTGTCCAAATAAATGAAGACAGCGAAGACGAAGATGAAGAAGTGCCTCCTCATTCAAGAGAGGAAGAGGAAGTGAAAGTTATCCCAATCCTCACGCAGAGAAAATAGAGAAGATGGAGAACCAATTATAAGCTCTTCTTCATCGCCAAAAGCTACAAGAGGTGGGGGTAGTCCGTCCATATCCCATAGAATGGGAGACCGTACCCTATCCTACAAAATATAAACCGTTGAATCTTCAATCATTCGACGGTAAAGGTTCGCCGCAACAGCACATCTTCTACTTTCTGTCGCAGACAGGACATCTCATGGGGAATGATCCGACTATGACTAAGATATTTGTGAGCACTTTACGGGGGCCGGCATTTTCTTGGTTCATGCAGCTACCCCAGGGAACAATTAAATCTTGGGCTGATATAGAACGTGAGTTCCTAGCCCGATTCTTTGAAGATGATACAGAAGTCTCCATATTATCTTTGCTAGCAGCGAAGCAAGAAGAAGGTGAAACGGTCAGAACTTAGAGAACTTTCTGTTCGATGCCCACATGGCATGACGCAGGATACGCTTGTGGAAACCTGCAGACATAACTTGTTGACCGATATCCTAGACAAGATGGGCTCGGTCGAATCCAAATCATGGAAAGATCTGCTTAAGCAAGGTGAACAGGCTGAAGAGATACTTCGACATCTCGAAAAACAACAGTCTGCAACGGAGACGGTACAAACGAATCTCCATTCTATTTTTCCCGTTCAAAAGGGAAAGACATAACGGCAATGGCGGTAGAAAGTACACCGAAGCAGAAACCATGGCCGACTACAAGCAACACAGCAAAGTCACCAAGACTTCAAAAGCAGTATTCGTTCAAGGATGAACATACTGCTACTATGTTCAATCTGCTCATCAAGTGCAAGATGCTCAAGTTGCCGAAAAGCAAGAGACCTGAAGAAGTTGGGAAGACTAACGATCCAAATTACTGTCTATACCATCGGATTGTAGGTCACCCTACAAAGAATTGTTTTATCTTAAAAGATAAAATTCAAGCGTTGATTGATACTGGAGCAGTTCAGCTCAAAGCTAAACAAAAAAGGAGTTAGAGCTAACTTTGACACATCTAATGTGTGTGGTCTAAAGGTACCACTTGGGCTCACAACAATTCCCAAAAAATGGGCTCAGGGCAGTTAATTTAAACCCCTATATATATAAAAAAAATAAAAAATAAAAAAAGCATGAATTACCCAACGCCGATAAGGCTATGGGGAGAGAATAAATTTCTCGTCAACCCCACCATACTGGGAGTAAAAAAGTATGAATCACCCGATGCCGTTAAGCTACGTGAAGAGAATAAATTTCTCGCCAACCCCACCATACTGGGGGTAATAAGTATGAATTGCCCGACGCCGCTAAAGCTACGGGAAGGGAATAAATTTCTCGCCAACCCCACCATACTGGGGATAAAAAAGTATGAATTGCCCAACGCCGCTAAAGTTACGGGAAGAGAATAAATTTCTCGCCAACCCCACCATACTGGGGATAAAAAGTATGAATTGCCCAACGCCGACAAGGCTACGGGAAGAGAATAAATTTCTCGCCAACCCCACCATACTGGGGGTAATAAGTATGAATTACCCAACGCCGACAAGGCTACGGGAAGAGAATAAAATTCTCGCCAACCCCACCATGCTGGGGGTAAAAAGTATGAATCACCCAACGCCGCTAAGGCAAAGGGAAGAGGAAAAGTTTGGCATTTAAGCCCAAATGAAACCCTCGACAACTCACTATGCTGAGGATAATAGTATGGCTAGCCCAACTCAAACGGTAGTTGGTAAAAGCGAAATCAAACCCGTTGATAACTGGGGGTTTGCTAAAAATCCCACGACAAATCTGTCACAACACTATTCTTATCCGAATATAAGAATACATCACTGCCCTAAGCTGCTAAGGCAAAGGGAAGAGGAAAAGTTTGGCATTTAAGCCCAAACGAAATCATTGACAACTCACCATGCTGAGGGGAATAGCATGGCTAGCCTAACTCAAACGGTAGTTGGTAAAGGCAAATCAAACCCGTTAATAGCTGGGGGTTTGCTAAAAATCCTGATCAGATAAATCTCCTGTCACGTTAAGATTTCACCTCTGACAGCAAAACTTTTCTTGTCATTTTGCTCCAATAGAGCAAGCGACACTCCAAAATATTAGTCAAGTTAAAATCATACCTCTGACATCATAATTCAAAATCAAACGAGACAAGATCCGATTAAATCCCCTGTCACGTTAAGATTTCACCTCTGACAGAAAAGAAAATTCACACTTCATCAAGTCTAACATTACAACCTCTGATGAACGTGCTTTTGATATCGTTAAGTTGAAAATCACCTCTGACGAAAATCATCTCCCTGTCAAGTTAACAGTTACCTCTGATAGTCCGATTCCAAAACTAAATACGTTAACCGTCACCTCTATTTAGTCAGCTTGTCCCTATCACGACCAGATCCTCTGAATAGGTTAAGCTCCAAGACACGTTTAATGTCACCTCTGTCTTTTTCTGATTCGTCATACTAGATGTCACTGAACGGTTAGGATTAAAATAAGCATGTTAATATTATACCTCTGCTTGACCTAAAATAAGCATGTTAACATTATACCTCTGCTTGTCCTCTAATGAGTACGTTAAAATCATACCTCTGCTTGTCATTGAATAAATGAATATATTAACAGTTATCTCTATCGACCAAATCTTTTAAAAGGTCTATAACCAAAATTAAAGAATCCAAAGTATTTCGAAATTCAGTACGGTTCAATATAGAACTTCGAAAACTTTGGAGGGGGTTATGTAGATACCAAAAAAAAGAAAAAGAAAAAAAAAATCTTTTTTGCTAAGTGGGCACACCCGCGGGTTGCCACCCGCGGGAGAATTCCCGCGGGTTGCAACCCGCGGGAGGATTCCCGCGGGTGCCAACCCGCGGGGGGATCCCGCGGGTTGCCACCCGCGGGTTGTTTTTCGTTGTTTTCCGTTGTTTTATTTCCTATTTTATTTTCCTGATATCCCGTGATCCGATTTTTCAGGAATAATCGAGCCGGATTTTGAGGTTCTTCGGTCTATAAAACACAAGAATTTAATCGGAGAGAGGACTTTTGGATTCTTGGACTTTGGGAAGATTTCGGGCGAGCTCGGGAAATTAAGAAGGAGAGCAGAGCCATCTTCTCCTGGTCGGACGGTCAACGGAGGCAGCAGCAAGACTCCACCGCCACCCGAACCCACGTAAAAAAGGGAATAAATCAATATTTCCTTTCTTGTAATTTCTCGGATTATTTTGTAATCTCAATTCGTTGTAATTCAAATAATTTTTGCAATAGAATCAAAGATGCAATTTTCGGGCGTACACTAACATGATAGAATTTATGAGATTTTTAGCAAACTCCCAGCTATCAACGAATTTGATTAGCCTTTACTAACTACCGTTTGAGTTGAGCTGCCATACTATTCCCCTCAGCATGACGAGTTATTAAGGAATTAATTTTCTCTCCCCTTTATCTTTAATCAGCATTGGATAGTTAATTTTATACTTTTACCCCCAGTATAATAGGGTTGGCGAGAAACTTGATCTCCTCTTCAAGCCGCTTTAACAACATTTGGGCAATTTTTTTTATAGCACTCAATTAGCCATTCTAATGGCTAGTAAAAATAGCGGAAACAACATGATATTTATCATCATCAATATTTTCGGCACCCCCAGCCAAATCCGGCTGCTAGCCAATGAGAATGACTTTATCACAGCTGTGGTTCGGAGCGTACCCAAGGGGCCAGCTTGCAAGTGCGGGCTGCCCGTGCTTGGTGTCGATATTGGCTTCCCTACTGGTACAGGGATCGCTCTGGCAGGAAACTCATTGGTTCCTACCACTAACGTTGCCATATTTGCAGAAACTTTCTTCTGTTCCTCTTTAAGTGTGAGAATCCCGGCTTCTATCAATACCTGAATTCGGTTCTTAAGAGGATAGCAATCCTTCATTGGGTGCCCGACATTCCGATGGTACAGACAATAGTTAGGGTGGTTGGTTTTACCAGTGTCTTCTGGTTTTTCATTTTCCGGAAGGTTCAACGTGCCCTTTCTAAGGAGGAGATGGAATAGAGTACGTATCTGCTCCGTCTTGAATGTATAAGTTCTATCTTGTCGGGGCCTATTTTGACCTGCACCTCTCGGATTCTGAGATCTTGGCTTTAGATCTGCAACTGTCACCATCACAGCCTTCCCTTTATTTTTAGGATTCTGTGGATATGGCCTGTTATTTATAGAGTATCTTGTGCTACGAGATTTCTCAATCTGGCGAATTATATCTTCTGCCTGCTCCCCCTACTTTAACAGGTCTTTCCAATTCTTAGACTCTACAGATCCCATTCTTATCAGCACGCCAGTCCTGAAGTTTACTTACAGATTTCCACCAGAGTTTCTTGGGTCATACCATGTCGATAATACATGGATTTTTCCCTGAAACGTTCAATGAAACTCTTGACTGTTTCTTCTTCCCCTTGTTTCATCGCAAGGAGGGAATGAATCGATATTTCGGTATCATTCTCAAAAAAACGTGCCAGGAACTGTTTCTCGACATCATACCAGGTATTGATAGTACCTGGGGGCAACTGCATGAACCATGTAAAGGCAGGCCCTCACAAGATACTTGCAAATATCTTGGTCATTACTGAGTCATTACCCATTAAATGCTCTGCTTGAGACAAAAAGTAGTAGATATGCTGACTGGGTGATCCTTTCCCGTCATATGGCTCCAATTTGAGCGGTTTGTATTTTTCTGAATAAGGGGCGAAGTCCCACTCAAGCGGATATGGACTTAAAACCCCCGATTCCTTTAACTCTTTCTTTTGCATTAACGCATCCAGTTGCTTCTGTAGGTTTTCTATCTTCTCTTCATGAAGATCATGAAAGGAATATTTGTCATTCTCCTCATACACCGAATAAGTTTTTTCTTCTTTATTATCTTCATTTGTCTTAAAGGGTGGTTCCTCATTTGTTTTTGGTGGTAGTTCCGAGAAAGTTTTAACCTTATCGTCGACTATCTTCTGGGTATTTTCGACCACTTTTAGAAGCATTAGTTTGAGGTCATTAATGGCCTTTTGCTGACCTCGAATCATCTGCTCTTGGGCTTCTATCCTCTGGTCAATGTCATCGGACCTATCCACCACATGTGATGCTGATTTTCGTGGCCGGAAAGATGTACAAGATTGTGGGGGAGCTATAGCTGAATTGTCACTGCCATCATCATAAAAAACTTTTGCAGGTTTCTTATAATTTCGAGAAGCGACAGCGTCATATTTGAGCTGGGTGAAATGATGAGATTCTTCATCGCCTGCATCTGACTCATATTCTTTCTCCACGATTTTTTGCCTTTGCCGACCATATTCGAGGTTACAATTCTTCATTCCTTTTCTCGGGGAGTAGTTCTTGTCTTCTTAGCATGGTTTTTATTCGTCTCAGTTAATCGATCGAACACCGATACCCTATTCTTACTGCAGCAACAATTATTCATCACTGCAGATACTGCCATCATAAGCTGCTTGCAATGACAAGTAGGATTCGACTGAACTTGATTTATGCTGCTTTTCTTGATTAAGTATTCTCTGAGGTCAGTGGCGTTGGACACGGAATCGTGGGGTCCACTCATCTGTTGAGAGGGTCCAAGGGCCCACTGAAACTTCTTGGAATCATTAGTGTCAAGTTCTGGTCTAATCGTGTGATTATCAACCCTGATTTTGTATTTTGATTGATTTACGCAGAGCTGAGAAGTAGCTTCACATTTTGTTATGCGGAGCTGAGAAATAGCTTCGCGTTTTTATTACGCGAGGCTGAATAATAGCTTCACATTTTGATACGCTAGCCTCGCATTTTACGTTGGCTTGACATTTCTGCAGAAGTTTATCTTCTGCAATATTAGCCTCGCATGGAAGAAAATTCTTGCACACTGGCTTATTCTTGCAATTTACGCAAGTCATATCTTCGCGTTTAACGCGATTCTTGCAATTAACGCAAGTCTGAAAATCATCTTCACGATTTACGCGAAGATAAGGAGTTTTGCATTTAACGCAAGTTTCATCGGTTTCGCGATTTACGCTAAGCTCAGTCTTAGCCTCGCGTGGAGAATCACCATCACACGCTGGCTTTAACGAAAGTTTATCCTCGCGATTAACGCGAGTGTCAGGAATCTTGCGATTAACGCAAGTCTTACTGGCTTCGCGTTTATCGCTAAGCTCAGTCTTAGCCTCACGTGGAGAATCACCATCACACGCTGGCTTTAAAGAAAATTTATCCTCGCGATTAACGCGAGTGTTAGGAATCTTGCGATTAACGCAAGTCTTATTGGCTTTGCGTTTATCGCTAAGCTCAGTCCTAGCCTCGCGTGGAGAATCAACATCACACGCTGGCTTTAAAGAAAGTTTATCCTCGCGATTAACGCGAGTGTCAGGAATCTTGCGATTAACGCAAGTCTTACTGGCTTCGCGTTTATCGCTAAGCTCAGTCTTAGCCTCGCGTGGAGAATCAACATCACAGTTGGTTTTAAAGAAAGTTTATCCTCGCGATTAACGCGAGTGTCAGGAATCTTGCGATTGACGCAAGTCTTACTGGCTTCGCGTTTATCGCTAAGTTCAGTCTTAACCTCGCATGGAGAATCACCATCACACGCTGGCTTTAAAGAAAGTTTATCCTTGCGATTAACGCGAGCTTCTCTGGTTTTAAGTCCAGATAAAATAGCCTCATGTGGAGAACCACATGCTGGCTTGTCCTTGCGATTCACGCAAGTTGCAGCTTCACATTTAACGCGATATTGACTGGTCTTGCGATTAACGCAAGCCTATTTGCGAGGTAAGCTTGTAGCCTCGCGTTCTGCTACCTGATTAGCCTCGCGTTTAATGCGGGCTTTGAGGGCATTTTGCCTAGCTCTCCGATTTCGGTTGCGGAGTTGGGCTCTGGTCAAACCAGTTTTCAAGCCTTCTTCGGCAGTAGAGAGATCACCCCCTGCTAGGGTTTCCTGCCCAAACGACGGCTCTATAGCCACGATCTCCAAGGGTCCCCGTTTATCGGTGGATCCTCGATTACCCGATTTACGGATATTGGAGCGCATGCGACGATAGCGCCGCGTTTTGGTCAGGTTACCTGACTCAGAGGAGAGATACTCCTCGTACTTCTGCTGATCGATCTCCACGACTAGCATGTTAACGTCGGATCCGATCCTCTCGACGTCAGATTGCACTACGATCTCTTTTTCGATGAAAGAGACTTCTCCCACTGTGGTCGCCAGTTTGTTCGCAGCAGAAATTTGCTTTCCTTCCATTGAATACAACTTAGATTACAACGAAAGTGAACAAGAAAAGAACAAACGAGAGGATTTATAATCTATCGCTCTCTTTTATAAAATATAGTGGGTTCTCGTAGCGATGGGATCTAACTAGTAGTTCTTTTTGACGATCTGACGACGATGATCTTCTCTCTTGAAGATGACGGAGGCCGACTTGGTATGGATTGATCTATTATTGATTGATGATACCTAAAGTCTCCTCAAAGAGGGTATTTATAAACTTTAGTGGTTATGAGAGTTTTCATAGAATAGGAATAAAGATTTCCATAGGAATAGGAATAAAAATTTCTATAGGAATAGGAAAAGAAGGTTTTTATATTTATCAAGGATTCTAATCAAATATTTAATATTGATTTAAATCTCTTGATTTGAAATTCTGATTGGACTCAATTTGGGTATTGGATAAGCCTAAATCTCAATCACAATCAATTTAGGATTCTGATTGGACTCAATTTGGATATTGGATAAGTCCAAATCTCAATCACAATCAATTTGGAATTCTAATGAAATCTGCTCACGCGGAGTTAACGCAGAGCTAAATTCATCAGAACGTGGAGCTATGGATTAGCTCCGCGTTTTGCTCAAACGCGAGGCTAAAATAGCCAAACGCGGAACTACAGAGTTAGTTCCGCGTTCTGTATGGAAAATTCCTTTTTACTTAGAAATTTTCACTGCCAACAACTGTCGAAAGTAAGAGCTTAATTTGACAAATTCACGGGATTTTTAGCAAACCCCCAGCTATTAACGTATTTGATATGTCTTTACCAATTGCCGTTTGTATTGGGCTAGTCATACTATTTCTCTCAGAATGATGAGTTGTCGAGAATTTATTTTCCTCTCCCCTTTACCTTTGAAGTATTGGATGGTTCATATTTTTACCTCAGCATGAAGAGTTGTCGAGGATTTACGTTCCTCTCACCTTTGCTTTTGAAGATTGGATGGTTCATACTTTTACCCAGCATGAGGAGTTGTCAAGAATTTGAATTTCTCTCCCTTTTGCTTTAGAAGTATTGGGTTATGAGTATCCTTATAGGATGACGTTATGACAAACTTGTCATAAGATTTTTAGCAAACTCCAAACTATGAATGGATTTGATGTATCTTTACTAATTGCCGTTTGCATTGGGCTAACCATGCTATTTTCCAAGCATGATGAGTTGCGGAGGGTTTTGTTTGGGCTTAGATGCCAAACGTTCCCTTTTCTCTTTGCCTTAGTGGTTATGGGGTGATTGGTTTCATACTCTTACCTTTAATATGATAGGGTTGACGAGAAATTTTTGATTTCTCTTTATGTTGCTTTTGACAGTATTGGGCAATTGATTCATTAGCCTTACCTTTATTTTTTTAAGGTGGCTAGATGTAATATTTCTTCAAGAACTTAACGTTGTTAGACACCATCATCCTGTTACCATTTTGATTGATCAGACAATAGGCTCCGTTTGAGTAGACAATTTCTACTATAAATAGTCTTTCCCACTTGAGTTCAAATTTTCCCTTAATCTTGTGGGTCAGGATTATTTTTCTTTTGACAGTTAAGACCAAGTCTCTTTTTTTGAAAGTTTTTCGTTTAACTTTCTTATTAAACGCCCTTGAACTACGCGCTTAGTACAACTCGATTTGCTGCTTTGCATTTAGGTATTTTTCGTGCAGGGCTTCTAATTCTTGGAGTCGTTTTTAATATTTTTCGTCAGTCATCATCTTCGTAGCCAGCGCTACCCGCAAAGACGGAATTTGGATTTCTAGTGGTAATACGGCTTCACAACCATATACCAAAGAAAAGGGCTTAGCTTTGGTCGGGGTCCACACCGTTGTGCGGTAAGCCTATAAACACCCGCCTAAATTTTCATCCCAATTGCAGCGGCTCGAAAAAATAAACATTTGTAGAAGCTTCACAATAGTCTTATTGAAGGTTTCGGCCAATTCATTGGTTGTCAAATTATAAGGCATTAAAGCTACATCTTAAATTCTAAACTTGCTACAGAAATTCACGAAGCCTTAACTAATGAATTGAGGCCCATTGTCGTGGACGATCCGTTGGGGCATGCTGAAGTGCTAAATTACATTGTGTTTGATGAATTTGACCACATTTGTTGTCTTTACTTTCCTCATAGGGACAACTTCTGCCCAATTAGAAAAGTAATCGGTTATTACCAATATGAACCAATATCATTTGGAGGATGGCGGAGTGACTGGCCTGACAATATCCATTCCCCAGTCGCGAACGGCCAACTAGAACTTGACGTATGTAACTACCCTAGAGGTCGGTGTATGAAATTAGTATTGACCTGACTGGCATGACAATACTTTGCATATACCACTACGTCTGTGATCATCTTGGGCCAGAAATATCCCAATCTTTTAATGCGGTCTCAGAGTTTCGGTCCAGGCTGGTGGGCCCTGCAGGTCCCGTCATGGGTTTCTTTAACCACTTTTTGAGCTTCGCTTTTTGATAAGCAACGAAGTAGGATGCCGTCATGAGATCTTCGATACAGAGTCTGAAGCATGACTTTGTAATAAAATTTTGTAGCCTTATTTCTTATGGAAACTACTTCTTTAGGGTCCTCAGAGAGGATATCGTGCAATGCATAGTCCACAAGTGGAAAACGCTAGTCTCGTGGCTCAAACTTTAATCCAACTTGGTTCACTTTATTTACTTCCATGATTGCTTTTGGGTGTAGGAGTTCGCGACTACCAATGATAACATGCTTAGTTGACCCGTTTGGTACGACAAGGGTCGCAGCCAATGATGCAAGTGTATCGACGTATGTGTTCTCATATCCTGGCACATGGTCGATATAAAATTCTTCAGACTTGTTTGCTAGTCGCATTGCTATTCGATAGTACGGTATGAGGATTTTATGCTTTACCTCATATTCTCCGATCGTCTGATTAACGACTAGTTTTGAATCACCATATGCTTTGAGATGTCTCACCCCTATTTGCCAAGCTATCTAGAGGCCAGGGATAAGGGCATTGTACTCTGCTATATTATTTGTACAGGGTCTAGTTAATGAGTATCCTTGGGATACTACGTGTTTGTGGGGAGATATTAGGACGACCCCTACACCGATAACATCTCTTCTTATTGTTCCATCAAAGAACAATTGCCACATCTGTTCTTCTAAAACAACATTAACTTCTGCGACTTCATCTGGGATGTCAGCTTGGAGTTTAGAGTTTTCTGGAACTGGGTATTCGGCGAGAAAGTCTGCTATAGCCTAGCCTTTCCTCGCTTTTTGATGCACGAAATGTATGTCGTAGAGAAACAATAATAATGCCCAATTGGCGAGCCAACCATTTAATGATCTTGGCTTAGTCACGAGAAATTTCAACTGGTTTACCCGAGAAATGACATGTATCGTCTGGCCGACCAGGTAGTGTCGCATCTTTTGGACCACTAACACTAGCGCTAGACATTCTTTTTCGATTGGGCTGTACAAATACTCCGCACCAATCATTGTCCGACTCAAATAGTAGATTGCCTGCTTCTGGTCTTGATCATTATGTTGAGCCAATAGAGCCCCTGGGGCATGGTCCATTGCTCGCACATAGATCAAAAAAGGCTTCCCTAAAACATGTGTCATTAACACAAGCAGTTTTGTGAGGTAATCTTTAATATCCTCAAAAGCTCATTGACAATCTTCATCCTAGACAAATGATACTCTCTTCTTCATTAACTTCGAGAATAACTGGCACCTCCCTGACATATTTGCTATGAACCGTCGGATATACGCCAGTTTGCCTTGCATCCTCTTAAGTTCTCTTAAGTTCTGCGGTGGCTGCATTTCTTTTATTGCTTTGATCTTATCAGGGTCAAGGTAAATCCCAAGAACTTCCCGCTGGATACTCTGAGAAAGGACTTGGTAGGATTTATTTTCAAATTATAGTTTCTCATGATATCGAACATCACCCTCAAGTTTTGCAGGTGATCTTCTTTCTCTTACTCTTAACGGCAAGGTCATTCGCATAGCACTCGACGGTTTTACATAAGTACTCTTGGAAAATAACGCTCATAGCTCGTTGTTAAGTAGCGCTGGCATTCTTCAATCCGAAGGGTATTACTGTGTAGCAGTATATTTCGAGTGGTGTTCTGAACACCGTGTGTTTCTCATCTTTTGGATATATTTGGATCTGGTTGTATCCCGAGAAACCATCAATGAAGGACATCTGATCAAACCTGCACGTGTTATCAATCATGACATCCATAATGGGGAGCGGGAATTTCTTTTTTGGATATGCAGCGTTGAGATCTTGGAAGTCTATGCATATCCTTATCTTATCATTTTTTTGGGCACCAACACGATATTTGCTACCCAGTATGAGTGTTGCTCTTCACGGATGAATCCCGAGTCTATCAGCTTCTTTACTTCAGACTCTATGGCCTCCATCAATTTGGGCTTGAAACACTTTTGTTACTACTTAACAGACTTAGCATCCGGTTTAATGTTGAGTCGATGCATGGCAACCTGTGGATCCAAGCCGGGCATGTCTTTGTAGCTTCATGCAAAGACGTCAATGTACTCTCTTATGAGAGATACGAGATTCACTTTCTCATGAGGAGTGAGACTCTCACTTATAATGATTGGTTTTGGATCTTCTTCAGTCTACATATTGACTTGAACCACTTTGTCTTCAATTGGCGGTTCTTGCTGCTCAAATCTTATATCCCATTGGATATCCATGTGCTATGCCCAGACATCGTCTGGTTCCTCATGGCATACTGAAACCATATTTGCAGCAAAGGTCTTGGATATTACGCTTGTACCGATATCAGAATCTCATTCTATTGTTCCTTTAGGATTTTATGATTGAATTGAGTCTATATACTCTCTTCCCGAGGATTCGGAAGAAGTAAAATATCCTAACCCCCTGCTGGTTTTATGGTAGTAATTGGGATTCTTTTCTCGTAGAACAAACGAACGCAAAAGGTTTCGTCGTTCTCTTCCAAAGTTTAATCCCTATTTGCGATTAAAATCGTACCCCATCTTCTTCATCATTCAATGGGAAACTGATTCGTAATGGCCAAATTGAGATGCCGCTTGATTATCGCTTTTACTATTTATGCTCGGCTCGGGCCACGACTCAACTCGATCGAATATCGTCAGCTATTGGTCTGGCCATCGAACGGGCACCTCAAAAGTAGCCCCGTCTACATTATGTATCTTAGTTTGTATAGCAAATGACGACCGTATTGGCAAATGGAATGCCGCTAATGCCTCCCACTCAGATATGTTATCCACTTCTGTGCTTGTACAAGACGGAGTAGAGTCCGAAGCAACAACAGAAATATAAGCAAAACCTGTATTTTCATTAATAATCCACTCGTCCGCCTCATCAGTGGCGTTGGTTACATGAAAATCATTAATATTGATTACAAGAGAATTTATCTCGAACTCGTAGTTTTCTTCATCTGCTGGCTCGGGCTTAGTGTCCGCTTCGTTGTCATTGTCGTAATCCCCTTTGAAATTCTTTGCTGATTCCGCGGACGCCTCTGCTGTATATTTACACAGATCCGTGAAGTAATTCTCCACTCTCTTAAAGGGCTACTTGTCGGCGATCAGCATGTGGACTGTCCCCTGATTATTGCAATATTTCATGCATTGGTGGAGAGTAGAGGGCACCACCATGTTGGAATGAATCCAGGGACGTTCTAGAAGCAGTAAGAAGTGTCGGCGTAAATGACATAACATGTCGCCTCGAATTTCAGACTTCCAATCTACCAGCGAAGTCAGATCTTCCCCAAGAGATGGCTTCCATTGGAGTTAAAGCTAAAAAATGGAGGTGTTGGTAGGAGTCAGTCGGCTAACTGAGATCCCAAGCATCTGCATCAATCTCCTTTGAATGATGCTTAAGACGGACCCTGGGTCTATGAAAATTCGGTCTATTTTAAGAGAGCCCATGTATCCCGTATAATTCAAGGGTCTGTTATGCTTAAAATTTTTGACCTGCATATCATCTGGCGAGAAGGCAATACATGGAACCTGCTGTGTCACTTGGTTGCAGTGAGGGCAAGGTTCCTCTGCGACCACAGACGGCTCTATAATTTGAGCTAAAAAGGTTTCGGAGTCAACCGAAGCTTCTCTCAATGCGTCTCTAGTTATCTTGGACAATTGCAATAACTCATAAAGAGTTATGCAGGCCAAGATGTTGGCTAGCTGAGCAAGCACATCGAATTTAAATGGTGCACCAGCTGCCTCACTATCCTTCCTTGTCCCCTTCTAGAAGCAGAGTTCGTTCTGCTTGGAGGGTGGTTCTTCATTCGTCATGGTGAGTCCGTCAGGCCTTACTTTGGAGTAATCTTTGAGATAACTCCTCCCCAATTGAGTTCCTGATGGGCCTGCCTCATCATGATGAGTGGCCAAAGTCGATGCCTCCATTCCGAAGTCAGTTAACATACTTGCCTCATCGTGATCTTCCTCGATGATTGCAAAAACCACGTGGCAAGTTTTTCCTTTGCTCAGTTTCTGTTTATTTTATAAAGGCCATTGCTTATCGTTCAAAAGATCTGGATGTACCCACATAATTTCACCTTTCTTCGTAGTGACTAGGGAGAGATCCTTTTCCTTCATATTATGTGAGTTGTGATTAACAAGCACCATCTTTCCAGCAGGAACCGAGGATACTCCTACGGGAAATTCATTAGCTCCAATCGATAGAGTGACCGCATTAGCCATCACCCTTTTCTGTTCCGACTTTAGTGTGAGTACTTTTACTTCAATTAGTGCTTAGATCTTTCTTTTTAATGTGTAGTAGTCCTTCGTAACATGCCCCAAGTTCTGATGATAGAGGCAGTATTTGAGCTTGTTGGTCTTCCCTACTTCCTCCGGCCTCGGATTGGAGGGAAACTGGAGTATCCCTTTCCTGTTGTGCAAATTGAACAGCGTCACTGTTTGCTTGTCTTTGAAGTCGTAGACAGGTGCGAGGTACTGCTTGGATGCGCCTTTCTCTTTTTGATCTTTGAGCTTCTGTTGTGGAGGTGTTCCCACCACCATAGCTTCTTTTCCTTTTGATCGGGAGCTTTGAGGATATTGTCTTCCTGTTGGGGTGCTCTTTGCAAAGCGTTGATCTCCCAAGTGGCGGATGAGATCTTCAACCAGTTCGCCTTACTTAACAAGCTCTTTCCAGCTCTTATATTCAGCAACTCTCATTTTGATCAATATCCTGGTCTGAAGATTATGCTTGCAAGTCTCTACCAATGTCTCCTGTGACATGCCATGCGAGCATCGCATTGACATCTCACATAAACGCTCGATGAAGTATTTAACCGTCTCATCCACTCTTTGCTTATTTGCCATAAAAGAGTGAAAGGATACTTCGGTGTCGTCTTCAAAGAAGTGAGCTAGGAACTCCCACTCCACGTCAGACCAAGCATTGATAGTTTCCGAGGGCAGCTGCATAAACCAAGTGAATGGAGGCCCTCGCAGGGTACTTGCAAAAAATTTTGTCATCACTGGGTCATTGCCCATGAGATGGTCGGTCTGCAAAGGAAACAATACATATGTTGGTTCAGTGATCCCTTCCCATCATACGATTCTAGCTTGAGAGGTTTATATTTTGCTAGAAATAAGGCGAACTCCCACTCTATCAGGCAGGGTCTCATAATCCCTATTTCTTGCAGTCCTTTGCAATGCATTAATACTTCTATCTGGCTTTGAAGCTTCGACATTCTTTCGGCGTGAGGATCAACAAAATATTCTTCCTCACTGCCTTTTCCCTTAGTGTCTTGTTTAGGTTCGGTTCCATTCTTCTTAGTCTTGTCATGGTTGAATTCGGTTTCATCCTTCTCTTTGTTAGTTTTATCAGAAGATTAAGAACCTCCTGCTTTGTCTTCTATGTTCTTTGAATTGTTTTCCAAAACCTTCGCGAGTATCGCCTTGAGGTCCTCAATGCATTTTTGTTGCTCCTGGATAAGGTGTTCTTGTGCCTCAATCTTTGGTCTCATCTCAGCCAACGGCTCGGTCATATGAATTGTTCCCCTGCCGGACCGAGAGGAAGCATATGATCTTGGCATTCCTATGGCTGAGTGCTTGCTAAGCTTTTCATATTCCTCATCGAAGCCCTCACTAGTTTTTTGTAATCACGGGGAGCTATTACACCTATCTTGAGACGTGTGTGATGATAGGTCTCCTCTGCCTCGGTATCAGAGACATACCCTTCGGCGATTGGATTCTTGCCTTTATTCGCCATATTTGATGTGAAAATGAGCAATTCTTGATCTGAGAATGAGTCTAGCCTCTGCAATCGTCTTCTCTTTGGAATGTAATATTCCAGTGTTGACAGCCAGCTGAACACCAACGTTCTCGGGGCTTCACAGCGACAATGAGTCAAAACTGTGGCAATTAATTTTTCGTGGCAGTATGACCGATAGGGCTATACGGCTTCTCTTTTATTCGTGAGATACCTCTGTAAATCCGGAGTTTCTTTACGCGGTGTCGATATAACCATCTTTTGGGGACGGAGCATGCTTCTTAAGTAATGTCTATTTGTCCAGATAGATGGTTCCGAGAAATCGTGGAGGTTATACTTATCAACCCCCAGTTTGATTCGATGCTCATCATTAATTTTGGTATGTCTTATATGAATCTGCTGGGCAGCCTGACATTCTTTGGTTCTTGTGCAAGGCTGAGGCTTGACTCTAACCTTGTGCACTGGACAACCCTCGCATGCTAGTGGCACCTGGCGTGTTGATCAGCCTCGCACGCTGGCTTAATTGAACTAGCCTTGCATGCTTGCCTAGATTTAGTTTGGTTTTCATATTTACTTGTGCCAAAATAGCGAGGACCTCTAGGCTAAGGTCCGCTAGGCGAGGTCTCCTAGAGTGGGGTTCGCTACACTAGCTTTTGCAAATGCCAAGTTGATGACCGTTACGCTGAGGTCCGCTAGGCCAAGGACCGCTAGGCTGAGATCCGCTAGGCTGAGGACCGCTAGGCTGATTTTTGCCAAATTGTCTTTTGCCAGGCTGATGACCACTAGGCTAAGATCCACTAGGCTGAGGTCCACTAGACTGAGAACCGCTTGACTGATTCTTGCCTAGTTATCTTTTACTAGGCAGATGACCGTTAGGTTGAGATCCGCTAGGCTGAGGACCGCTACACTGAGGTCCGCTAGGCTGAGAACCGCTAGGCTGAGATTGCTAGGCTAATTTTTGCTAAGTTGCTTCTTTCCAGGCTGATGATCTCTAGGCTGAGGTCTACTAGGCTGAGAAACGCTAGGCTGAGATCCACTAGGCTGAGGACCACTAGACTGATTTTTGCCAAGTTGCTTCTTTCCAGGCTGATGACCGCTAGGCTGATTTTGGACAAGTTGCTTCTTGCCATGCTGATGACCGCTAGGCTGAGATCCGCTAGGCTGAGAACCGCTAGGCTGAGATCTGCTAGGCTGATTTTGGACAAGTTGCTTCTTGCCAGGCTGATGACAGCTAGGCTAATTACCGCTAGGCTGACTTTGAGCCTGGCATCCTTCTTGACTTGCGCTAGGCTGGCTTTAAGCCTGACACGCAAAATGAGCTTTGAGTGCTTTACAGTGCGTCCTCCAATTTCGGTTGCAGATCCGGGTACATCTTCGTCCCGTGATAGATTCTCCTTTAGCGTCATATGCAATGAGCTCCCCGAATATTGGGAGGGACACAGTTTGCTTTAACGGATTAGAGCTTGGAAATCCAAGGGCGGTTGATGGACCAACGCCTCCTTTTCATCCAAGACCATGAAGTCCTCCTTTTATTCAGAGTTAGTCTTTTCGTGTTCTCGCCGCGCAGATCTCTTTTGATAGTCTTTTCGTGTTCTCGCCGCGCAGATCTCTTTTGACATGGACTCGATGAATCCGAAGATATGTAATCTTCATATTTTTGCTGGTTGACTTCGATCACCAACATCTCGACCGTCTCTCCAATTCTTGACGTCAGATTGGACCATCATCTCCTCTTCAGTATAGGAGATCTCTCCCACTGTGGTCACCTATCTGTTTTCTGCGAAAACTGTGGATCTTTCTATTGCCATTGAATTGAGAAAAATTATAGATTATAAAAATTTCTCTTTTTGCAGACAAAGAGAACTTATAGAATACGTCGCTCTTTTTTTTAATCAGATGATCATGGGATTCAAGGCAGTTATGAGAATTGGTCCTTTCCTCGTTGACGATATGACGTTGATAGTTTAGAGGCGAGCTCGTTCTTCTTTTCTTCCGTTCTTTGAGGAAGCTTAAACTCTTGAGCGCGAGAGAAATCTGGCTAAAGATTCTTTTTGAGTTCTCCTGGTGGGTTTTTATAGGTCCCCAAGTTGTTGAAGATGTTTCTTTGTAGATAGAATTGAGATCTGGTTTACAAGATAGAATCGATATCTCTTTATAATCTTGATGAGATATTCAAATATTCTCTTGATTTGATTTGCTCCGCTCCAAATTCATTGTATCAGGTCATATTTCTGCACCAAAAAAATAATTAAACTTAAATTAGAATATGTAAAATTATCAAACTCAAACAGAATTAAATTAGAATTTTGCACCCAAAAATTAATTTGATTTTGATTAAAAATTGGATATGAGTTAGAAATTGCAAAATCACTCGAGGTGGGGCCGAATAAATTGTGCACGAGACTAGGGTTCATCGCGCGCGAGGCGGGCGTCGCCAACCTCGCCCGCAAGGCTGGCCTAGCAAGCCGTGTGCGCAGGCTAGCCTCGCGTGCGCGAGGCTGGCCAGAGGCCAATTTTTTTTTTTTTTTTGCTCGTTTGGCGTTTCTCTCGCGAGGCTCAATTATTATTATTATTATTATTATTATTATTATTATTTGATTTGGATTTTAGATTCGAATTTGGATTTTGGATTCGGATTCGGATTTTGGATTTTGATTAGTGTGGGGATAATTTTTCTCGTTCTACAAACAGATAACATGTCTTTGATTCTCTTGGCCAGATAATTGAGGCTACTTTTCCTAAAGTGGTCCAAATTTGACACTTTTGGATTGATTAATACAAATACACCAATGAACTTTTTCCCACAGAATGCATCTTTGGCTTTCGTTGCATTTGACTACTCTTTGTTAGCCAAGGGAATTTATAAACGAGCACACCGCTGATCCTTGACCCTGCTAAGCATATTGTAAAAAATTATAAGTTTACCGTTGCATTTAATGTTCGTATTTTTTGTCCTGGTCATGGAAGATTAATCCTGAATGTTGTTAAAACCCTTCGATAATTAATATCCGAATGATTTAAAAACCGTTCAAGACTAATCCCGAATCAGAAAAAGTATGCCTATTAAGGCGAGTGGTGTGCTCCTTCAGAAATTTCCGTTAGCCAATTGAATAGGCTTATTAACTCCAAAAGGTTATTCCTCATCTTTTTACCTGGCCAATTTCTTAACGGTTATTCCTTAGCTGACACAAGCATGCATGCATATCAATCAACTTTGCAGATCCTTGAGAATTCTACCGCGGTGGACAACTTGATCGCCATGAACGCATCATCATCATCATGCACCGAATCCAATTCTGACAGCACAAGTGTACTCTCTATGAGGAGAAGAAAGCTTTAGCCCACACGGGAAAGGCCTCAGATTCCTTAAATTATTTAAAGTGACGGATCAAAAAGTCAAAATGCATTGGCAAGTGATACTAAAGACATAGATGCTCATGATAGCTCGGGACAAGATATGTACGATGCTCTATCGACGGTCACAGGATCAGAATGGCGAAGTTCATGCATACGGGTTAGGAGGAACAATGACCAACGTAGTCTTGTGCTTTTGCTTTAAGGTTAGGTATCCTAGCTAGTTATCGAGTAGAATATTATAGGCCCATGCCTTGTAATGGCCCGATCAGTTCCGTGCTATTAGCAATGATGGGCATCTATTGTCAAAGTAGGTATATGGGTAGGAGGATGGGACTAGAATGCTCCATCTCATGCATTTGCAGAAGACATGCATTTGATAGTCCATTCTATAGGCATTTGGGTAGCTAGCTAGGCTAACTAGAATGTTTTAACAACAACAACAACTAAGCATTTTATCTCAACTATTTGGATAGCCTACATGAACTAAAAGATAATCATGCTGGATTGATCATGTAGATGATTATATCCTTCTATGTTCATTCATATCGGGTAATATGTTTTCTTTTAAATATCTATTATCTATACATTTTCGTATCACTTTCATTTATATTTTTGTAATCATGCCTTCACTATTTTAGCTTGTCTAATGATAGACACAATGCAGATTCGTAATGCAATGCATAGATAAAAATGTATAAGAAGCATCTAATTGGAGGGTGGCTTCTGGACTTGTATACTGTTGGATTTGCATCTCGCATCTGTTGAGTATCTAGATATAATTAGATATCACAGAAAGTTTCAGTTCAGTTGGATATGGATCAGCTGATGATATCTTAATTGGATTGGAACACCAATTAGATGATGATAGTGTTATTCTGATATGATTAAAATATTAGCAATATATATATATATATATATATATATATATATATATATATATATATATATATATATATATATATATATATATATATATATATATATATATATATATTGTATGTAATATGAAAGATGTAAACAACTTATGGGAGAGAGATGCCTTTGTTATTATGAGATTTGCGAGAGATAGAAAGATATTTGGATTTCTTTTTGTAACCTTTTTTTATAATAAATTTCTCTTGTTCCCATAAATGTAGGCCGAATTTGGTTGGCTGAACCACGTTTATTCTCTTATGGTCTTATTGTACTTATTATATGTTTCTATCTTGTATTCTCGATGTTGTGATCTCGTCGTATTTTCAAGATCTGATGGGATTTTGATTTCCAACAAATGGTATCAGAGCCGAAGTTATGGATTCCAAATCGAAGTTGCGAGATGGCGAATCCGATGTCGAGTTGGCAAGAAAGTTGGCGGAGGCATCAAGAGCAAATACAATAAGAAGAACAAGAAAAAGAACCGATCGAGTGCAACCAATGATATACACGATTGCATACTCTAGCGGTGCGAACAAAAAGAATTTGTTGAGAGCTGAGATGAATTCTGAGGCCTACGTCGATGGCTGTGGTTGATCGGAGTATGGATCGAGGAATCAGTGTACGATTTAGGTGAATCAAAAGTCAAATCATATATTTTCCAACATTCTGGATGCAGTGGTGGGTGCAGATTGGGCAAAATCCATTATTTGGAGTAGATTTTGTGCAGATTAGCTATAATCAATTGTGATCGAGGGGTCGATGTTGGTTAATTATATAATGATGAGATACAATGTGGTACTTTATGATAGATATGGTTACTTTGTGATATGGTGTAGCACATGGTAATATATAATCGTTTATATTTGTCTATGGAGATGTTCATATTTTTTTATCAAGATGGAGTACAATGTAACGATCATTTTTATTTAGAGTACAACATGAAAGTGATTGTAAGTACTCAAGTGGTCTATGTATTTTGACCATGGTGGAGCATGGTGTAACAACTATGAGCCTCAGTAAAGAGTGTGATATAGTAGTCGTGAGTATTCAATGGAGGACAGTGTAATGATTATGAGCGCTCGAAAAAAAAGCATGGTATAGTAATCGTGTGTGTTCAAGAGAGTATGATTTAGCGATTATGAGTGCTCAAATATAGAGATGGTAATAATTATACAAGTTGTTCCCATTAGCTGGAGCTGATCGTGTGATGGATATCTGCAAAGTTGATGGTGAGAATAACAGAGTTTCTCCAAGTAGGAAGGCTCATCAAATACAAGCCAAGGTGGAGATTTTTGGATTTGTGTCTCGTATCTGTTGAGTATCCAGAGATGATTAGGGATCATAAAGTATTTCAACTCAATTGAACTTGGAAAAACTGATGGGATCCTAATTGGATAGAACACTAATTAGATGATGATATTGCTATTCTGATAGGATTAAAATATTAGCACTATATATATTTCTTGTATGTGATATAAGATATGTGAACAATTAATGCGAGAGAGCCTTCTATTATTATGAGAGATATGAGAGTTAGAGAGATACTTGAGTCTCTGCTTATAACATTTTTCTCATAGTGGATATTTCTCTCGTTATTTCCATAGACATAGATCGAACTTGGTCGGCCGAGCCATATAAATCTCTTGTGTTCTTCTTATACTTATTGTATTTCCTATCTCGTGTTCATGATATTGTGATCTCATCGTATTTGTGAGATCCGATGGGGTTTTCGATTTCAAACATATACTAACCTCTTTAAACTATGGTTTTAAGTGTTTTGAAGTGTTTCAGAGTGATGTGTTATGAAGTGTTTATAAAAATCGTTACTTGTGTGTTTTTGAAGAAGTGTTTTGCAGTGTTCTTTTTATAAAATTCCAAATCAGGATGTTTTGGAGTATTTTAAAATTTTATTCAAAAATACTTTCTCTTTTTCTTATTCCACCTTTGTAATATCCCAAAATTCGTGTTACTCGTATCCTTTAGATTCAATCATGCTAAATTAAAACTATCGAGGGTCAATTTAGATACTGAAATGAGTTTTCGTTAGTATAAATTTAAATCTATAACTCCAAATGTCATTCATCTTTGCGGTTATTAGTTTTCTAACATTTATAATTTTTAAAAAAATTTCCAAGGAGCCCAAAAATATTTTTAAATTTTTCTAATTTTAAAATATTAAATTATTTTTCTAATTACTTCAAAATTTTATTTCTCTTATTCTGGACATCGAATTAAATGAAAAATTTTCTAATGTTCCTCTCATTGACCACTACGTCATGTATTAATTTGATAATATTAAAAGAATATTATATGGAACTGAAATTATTAAACTATAAAAAATATAAACAAAAAAACAAAATAAAACATGAGGCAGTGCTTCTTTATTGTGTTATCACAAGAGAATGAAGTGTGGCAAATGGGTGTCTAGGTGGCTGAAAGTGAGGGTGATTAAGTGGCTATTAAAAAATAAAATAAAATGAATGAAAATCAAGCATATGTTTCCTTCTTCATCACTCCTCTCATCTCACCATTTCACACCGAGGTAGCATACAAATTAAGAGCATACAGAGAAGGATTTTGTGGGGGAAAAAAGAAAGAAAGCAAAGAAGAATCAAATCGAGGAATTAAAATTAAGAAGATGTAAGTAACACTGTTATTTTTTGGACTTTTCTTGGAAGATTTATTAAATTTATATTTTTGTACATAATATATTTTATTTTATGAATATTCTTAGCTCAAATTTTGGATTATTATTTTGTGAATATGCTCGGTTCACATTTTAGACTATTAACTGATATTGAGAACTGAACTAGATTATTGGATAATTTGATAACCGAACTCTAAATATGCCTAACAAAACTTATGTTTGGTCAATTTTGATATATACAAATATTGTAATATTTATATTTCTTGATATTAAAAATAATTTAATTTAATTATATTGATCCATCAAACATTTAGAATCGGGCAATTATATTGAATATTCACAGTAAAATTTATAAAATAATATGAAATATAATAATAAGACAAATAATAAGGATGGCTGGGTACTTGTCATACCTAGCCATGTAAATATTATAAATGTTATGTTTTGCATTTAAATATACTGTGAATTGTATCACGCTGTATTTTTTTTTTAGGATACAAAATGCTATAAATGTCATGTTTTGCATGTAAAGGAAAAATTAATTAATACAATAGAAACGAAAGCTAATTAATACAATAGAAAATTTAAATATGTATCTATAATTATATAGTGATCGGCATATTGTAGGTTTATATTTAAATATGCCATGACACTATATTTAAAAATAGTGCAGTGTAGAAAGTGGAAGATATGAGACTTTATTTTAATGTGTTGTTATCATTACTTTTTATTGTGAGTTAATTTATTTTGAATTGAATAAGAATTTATAGAGTTGGTGATCTAAATTATTTCATTGAATCTCGATCATGTAGCATTGCATGTGACACTTGTTTGTGAATAACATATTATACTAACACAAATGATACATGATGGATATGATAGTGAGCATAGTGACATGACTTGGGAATGGAATATACTTTATTGCCTATACATGATCCAATAATGAATTGTTGACATACCAGATACACGATAGCATGATCATTTATGGGAACATGATAACAATATTTAAATATCTTGATTACATGGAAATAGAGTATCCTAAATATATGTGTATATGATCCTGAATTAATTTTATTCTTGAACTTCAGTTTCTAGTAATGATGAATATGTACACAGTTTGACTTGAAAAGAGATGATATTTCTATCGATTCATGTATATTGTGTATCATTGATATAGAGATTGAGAGAAACTACATAATAAATGTGAATCATATCATATAAGAATTTAGTTGGTCATTTTCTAGTTAGGTGCTAAAGACATATATTGTAATAGCACCGTGTAATACTGACCCACAGTCTGATATTTAACTTCTTATGATGGGTTACGTCCGTTACTGTTTCACAGTGCAGAATCTGTATAGCAGCACCTAACGGCGCACCATGGTTCAACGTCTTGGGTTTGGGCTAGGTCCTGAGTATGTACGGGCACTTATACAATATGGGTAACAGTGCGCTTCTTATCATCAGTATTGTTTCAAATATCTGACTAATTATTAATTTGTCTAGTTTCTAATTTCTAATATAAGACCTGAATGAGATTTGTTAACTATCATTGATCTACACATCCATGAATATTTGATTTAGTTGTGATTTCAAATTTATTTATATTATTCTTGATTTATGCTATCATGATCGACACTTATATAACATGTTCCCAACTACCTATTTTGAGTATTGTGATAGTACAACTTCTGTTCTTCCGTGTGTTACTTGTTGGGTTTAATCCCTTGGATTTAGAATCTAGGTATTAGGAAAGTGGAAGGAGAACATGCACCAATCAGAGATCCATATTTCATTGATCAAACTGAATGTCAGTAATAGATAGATCTATTATCAAAATCTTATATATATTGTTCATGTTTCTTTTGTCGGACACTGTTCTTTCTTTAGATTATTTTATTGTACAAATCTAGAATAGTGTGCTCTTTCATGTAACCAACCTCATATTTTATAAATACAACTTCAGTTCCAGACATGTTATTTATTTACTTGTTGTGGCAGTAACTATAGTTATTCTAAGATTCTATGACTGTTGGGTAATCTAGTGAAATTTTAAGTAGTATTCTTCGTTTTGGAAAGTACCTGAAAAAACGGAGGCATTACAACCTCTCTCCCACATTCTTTCCTTTTTCGAAATTAGGATAAATTTGATTTTTATATATTTATGAAACCAATGAAAATTCTTGAGAAATTAAACTCCCAAGTATATACTTTAACACTCTAAAATTCATAGTCAGAATACTCCAAAACACATACCACCAAAATATACACTTTATAAAATACACCAAAACAATTTGCATTGAACATCCAAGTGCAGTCTTTGTGGAGATAGGAATTTCACCCATGTAGTGCGAAAGAAAAAACCACAAATATTAAAAGAGAGAAGTTCCTTAATATATATACAAAATCAAATTACATTTTTTGAGAAAATGTACAAAATTATACAATGAAACCAAAAAAAACCTAGTTGTCTTTATATGTTGTGATCTCAAGCATGCATATTAGTGTAACATGCTTCCTCGATGTATCTTGCAAATTCAAGTCAAAAGTACACTTATAGTGAAAATATAGAAAATATACAAACCTAATCAGACCATAAAAGAACGTGTTCTTGCATGATCTATGCTCAGTTAGCAAAGTCACCTCTTTTCTGTACGGCGAATGGGAAAGGGCAGGCCATGGATCAATTTTTTACCTACTCTATTCGAAATATTGAATTACAAAATTGATAATTTTTTTAATTCAAAATTTTAAATAAAACGGTCTAAAAATTGGTTCATAAACATGTCTATTATCATCCCTATATACCCTAACGAGGAACCGTCATTTCAAGAGGTGAAGTAATCTCTAATTACTAGGCGATTCTTCCTTCACTTTTCTATATTTCTTTACTAAGTTGGAGTTTAAAACTAAGAGTGATCAATAATAGAGCTACCAATTGGGGGCACTAGTAATTAGTTGGTTTGAGTTTGATCCCAGAAGTTATTTTATTTTTTTTGTTAGGTCTTGATCCTCAGCGTATAAGAGCGTAATTTTCCACTTTAATTCTTGTGCAAACTGAACCTCAAAGCTTGGTTTGGTCTTAACTAGAATGCTAATTTTTTAACCGGATGCGAGAAATAAATCTATAAATATCCACCTTGGCTTATTCAACACCTTCAATTCTTTTAAGCATGTGTTTAATCTTTATTTGCTTCCTATATATATGGCGAATTTCTAATAAATCATCTTTTTAGTTAATGTTGGTATTTTGTGTGTATTTCAAAATTTTGTCAAACTTATTTAGTATGGGTTTGGATAGAGAGCAAAGCTTAGAAGTGTTTATATTGATTGTCTCTCTCGTTGTACGTACATCAATGAGTTTAGAATAACGTGGGGCCTCCCATGCATGCAAGCCTAATAATGTGCAAGAATAGAAATTAGGTGAATAGATCCACAAAATCTTATTGTACATGTGCCCTTCCGTACCTCTACACAAGACATATACTCTACACATGAAGGGGGGAAAAAACAACTTTTGCAATTCCTTATCTTTTCCAGCTTCCAAAAGTTTTGTAATTATTCCACTGTTATACAACTCTCCAACTTTTGTGAGTATGTTGAACAGGCTTCCGTGAGTACTGTTGGTATATTTAATGTATAAATGTAAAGTGGAGGTTACTAATTCTGTGGTTGCAGATTGAAGCATACAGATATGTTTTAGATTAACACAAGAGGGCAAATACACAGAATTGATACTGTTATCTTATAGGAAATTAATTCTGTAATTAGGTTTCAGTATTCTGTTATCTTATTACCTAACACAGAATTAAATTATTCTTCTTTAACTAGTTTACTTAACCTAAAGTGAATAAAGAAGAAACTGGATTATGAAAAACCTGGTTGCAGGAAGAAGACTTTACTGACAGGAAGTAGATTGGATGAAGATCGAGACTAGTGTTGGACACTATCTCCTTAAAATCGATTCGTCCTCCACTGTTCGCTTCTGGATTTCTTGGACGTCGATCTCCCAGGATACAACGATCGATCTGCAGAGGGAAGGAAGCCGCAATCCCTCTGCTCTGGCGAATCTGATAAAGGTTCTCTCTGGTTTATGTTATGCAGGACTGGACTTCATTGAAACTGATGAACAGATTTCTTCTGTAGACAGAAATTCTGGAACTTCTGTCTGCAGAAGAAGAAAGAGAAGAGAAAAGAAAAAACGTGTAGTTTGAAACACTGACCCAGACCCTATTTATAGGCTTTCAACAGTCGCAACGGTTGAGATTTCAACAGTCGCAACAGTTGGCCGTTTCAACAGTTGTGACCGTTTAACGGCACCCATTGACGGCGGCCGGTGACTGTTGGACCGCCGACCGTTGGGCTTCAACGACTCTTGACTGACGGGGCGGGTGCAGGTCGAATTCATTCAGTTCTGAACCCAATAGAGGCAACCCGAATCCAATAGCACCAAAAATCAAAGGCTCCTCAGCTCCTCACGACGTTGCGTACGTGCGCCTCTAAAGCGCCCAATGCGCCCTAAACGCCCATTCGCCCTCGCACACGCGCGTGCGTGTGCGCGTGCGCGTGCGGGCGGTGCGTAGCACCACCCGTGGTGCTCAAGGTTTTCCTCTTCTTACATAAGCAAAGTAAAGGAGCAAGCTATCATATTTAAACCCACATCCTTACATTCCTCTATCCCATGTGGGACTATCTTTTCATCTTCCCTTTTTGTTCCTTTGCTATGTACTCAACTTTTGAAGTCAATTTCAATTCACTTAATTCATTTAATTTGAACTAGTGAATTGGCTCAATTTAAGGTTCAAATTAGTGAATGAATTCAACAATCCCCCACATGAATGAAATAGCTTAGAATCTAATGCAAATAACCAGAGAGTGTAATAGAAAGTTACCGCATCGGGAGAGGTGGCTTTTGGCTTTGAACCTTCCCTAGTGAAATATTATCGAGTTTACTTGCTAACCAGTGAACACGATGTTTTTGAACTGTTCAGCTTTTGATGTAAACTAAGATAATAATATTCACACGATTTCTTTCAACTTTATCAGATTCTATGTTGTGTCCATTTTGGCCTTGGACAACCTGGTAATTCTGTGAGTGCTCTTAGAGAACTTAGCCTTTCTCATTCTCATAGAAGCGGCCCCTTCTCACTCACATAGGTGATCTCTTATCAAGAGTATCCTGCCATACTCCACTTAGATTTCTAAGATATAAGGATCATTAAAAGCTTGGCTTATCCTAACACATTGCAGGTAATCACTATTTTACCATAGAAATGAGATAGGAAATATTTTCCTCAGTGATTCTTTCGAGTTCCCCCATAATTCGGTTGTCCCTTTGAACCTAGATCTTGGGATCTCCAGTCAACTAGGTTGGGTTGCCATTATGGACTTTAGTAGGCTGTAATCCCATTCCCCTCGACAACTTATATATTTGATCTCTAGTCAAGCCTTTAGTTAATGGATCTGCAATATTATCTTTTGATTTTATATAATCAAGAGATACTATTCCGTTTGTAAGCAGCTGTCTTACAGTTTCATGCCTACGACGTATATGTCGTGACTTTCCATTATATAATACATTTTGTGCCCTTCCAATTGCTGATTGATTATCGCAATGGATGCATATTGCTGACACAGGTTTAGGCCACATTGGAATATCTTCTAAAAAGTTTCGAAGCCATTCTGCTTCTTCTCCAGCTTTATCTAAAGCTATAAACTCAGATTCCATAGTGGATCTGGCTATACATGTTTGTTTAGAAGATTTCCAAGAGATGGCTGCACCTCCAATAGTAAAGATATATCCACTTGTGGATTTGATATCTTTTGAATCGGTAATCCAGTTAGCATCAGTGTATCCTTCAATCACTGCTGGATATCTAGTATAGTGCAATCCATAGTTAGTAGTGTACCTCAAATATTTGAGTACTCTAACTATTGCTTTCCAGTGGTTCTCCCGTGGATTACTTGTAAACCTACTCAGTTTGCTTACTGAGTATGCAATATCAGGTCTTGTGCAGTTCATTAAATACATAAGACTGCCAATGATGTGAGAATATTCTAACTGTGATATACTATATTCTTTGTAAGATGTAGACTCATATCTACAGGTGTCTTAGCTATATCAGTATTTTCCTTGTCAAATTTTTCGAGTATCTTCTCGATATAATGTGACTGGGATAAGGTATATCCATCAGATGTCTTGGAGATTTTAACTCCAAGAATAATATCTGCAATACCTAAGTCTTTCATATCAAATTTTCGTGTTAACATGATTTTTACTTCCTTAATTAGAGCCACCGTGCTACCGGTGATAATCATGCCATCCACATATAAACATACAATGACATAGTTGTGCATATCCCCTTTTACATATACACATTTATCGCATTCATTATAGTGAAATCCATTTGACAACATATCTTGGTCAAACTTCTCATGCCATTGTTTAGGTGCTTGTTTAAGTCCATAAAGAGACTTAACAAGTCTACACACCTTCTTTTCTTTACCTGGAACTACAAACCCTTCAGGTTGTTCCATGTAGATTTCTTCATCTAATTCACCATTTAAAAATGTTGTTTTTACATCCATTTGATGAAGTTCAAGATTATATAATGCAGCAAAAGCAATTATTAATCTTATGGATGCTATTCTTGTTACAGGTGAATATGTATCAAAATTGTCAATACCTTCCTTTTGTCTATAGCCTTTTATTACAAGTCTAGCTTTGTATTTATCTATAGACCCATCAGGTTTTATCTTTCTTTTAAAGATCCATTTATATCCTAATGGTTTACTTCCTGGAGGAAGATCCACAAGTTCCCAGGTGTGATTTTGAATAATTGATTCAATTTTACTATTTACAGCTTCTTTCCAAAAAGGAGCTTCAGGAGTAGACATAGCCTCTTTATAAGTTTGAGGTTCTTTTTCTAATACATATATGTTAGAAAATCCGGACCAAACGATTTATTAATCCTGGCCCTTTTGCTCCGTCTACATTCATCCTCATTGGTTTTATTTCCAGAATCAGACTCTGTTTCTCTTATTATATCATCACAAGTCCTTTTAGAGGAACTTGGATTATATTCTTTACTAGGAAACATATTTTCAAAAAATACTGCATTCCTAGATTCAATAATAGAGTACTTATGTAATTCTGGATGATCAGAGTTAAAGACAAAGAAACGATAAGCACTGCTATTATGCGCATATCCAATGAATATACAATCAATAGTTCTAGGTCCAATTTTAGTCCTTTTAGGAGTAGGAATTGCAACCTTAGCTAGACACCCCCACACTCTTAAGAATTTATAACTAGGTGCTCGACCTGTCCATAATTCATAAGGTGTTTTCTCAAGTCTCTTTTGGGGTATTTTGTTGAGAATATAATTGGCAGAAAGCAGAGCTTCCCCCCACATGTTCTGGGGTAAACCAGAACTTATTAACATGGCATTCATCATTTCTTTTAAAGTTCTGTTCTTACGCTCAGCAATTCCATTTTGCTGTGGAGTGTAAGGAGCAGTTGTTTGATGTATAATACCATGTTCTGCACAAATTTGTGCAAATAGTGACTCATATTCACCACCTCTATCACTTCTTAGCATTTTTATCTTTTTGCTAAGTTGATTCTCAACTTCATTTTTGTATTGTATAAACATTTCAATTGCCTCATCTTTTGTTCTAAGTAGATATACATAACAATATCTAGTACAATCATCTATAAACGTAATAAAGTACTTCTTTCCACCTCTAGTTTGAATAGATTTTAAATCACATACATCTGTATGAATCAATTCTAAAGGTTCAGTACTACGTTCTATAGAGTGAAATGGAAGCTTAGTCATTTTTGATTCAACACATATTTCACATTTATTTTCAAAGTTTATATTGAAATTAGGCAACATATTCAAATTTATTAATCTTTGTAAAGTATAATAATTAACATGTCCTAATCTACCATGCCAAATAAAAGGTGACTCAGTCATATAAACAGAAGAATCAATTTTATTGATAACCTTAGGGGCAATGGTCATTACATTTATTTTGAACAGACCATTGGTCATATACCCCTTACCTACATATACACCATTCTTTGTGAGTATAAACTTATCAGACTCAAACACAAGCCTAAAGCCTTTCTTACTCAAGACTGAACCAGAGACCAGATTCTTGCGGACATCTGGTACATGAAGTACATCAGTAAGAGTAAGTTCTTTCCCCGAAGTCATCTTCAGTACAATATTGCCTCGTCCTTCAACCTTGGAGGTTGCAGAGTTACCCATGTAGAGTAGTTCTCCTTCCACAGATTCATATGTGGAGAACATCCACTTGTTGGCGCAAATGTGGCGAGTGGCTCCAGTGTCCACCCACCATTCTTTAGAGTTGCCACCAACTAGGTTAACCTCTGAGACAACAGATGTACAATTTACATCTACATTTGCACAAAGATTTTCTTCTTCGGCCAAATGTGCATTAGGATGCTTCTTCTTCTTCTTCGAAGAATCTGGTGCCTTTCGCACACGGCAGTCCTTTGCACGATGTCCAGGCTTGTCACAGTTGTAGCACCTGCCATTGAATCTCTTCGAGTTACCACTCTTAGAGTCTTCACCATTGTGCTTTCTCTTCCTGTCATTAGATTTATTGGAATTTTCCATAACATTAGCTTTAGAAACATTGTATGGATTTCCAATTTTCTTTTCAGAAAGGCGGTTATCTTCTTCAATCCTCAATCGTACAATTAGATCTTCAAGTGTCATTTCTTTTCGTTTATGCTTTAGGTAATATCTAAATTCTTTCCAAGATGGTGGCAATTTTTCAATTATTGCAGCCACTTGAAAAGATTCACTGATAGTCATACCTTCAGCATGAATTTCATGAATGATCACTTGAAGATCCTGTACTTGGTTGATTACATTTTTAGAATTAACCATTTTATAATCCAGAAACTTACCGACTACATATTTCTTAGAGCCGGCATCTTCTGTATTATATTTCTTGTCTAAGGACTCCCAGAGTTCCTTAGCAGTAGCAAATGAACTATATACATTATACAGTATATTGTCCAAACCATTGAGGATATAGTTCTTACTCAAGAAGTCCGCATGTTTCCATGCTTCAACCGCCTTCACTGATTGTTGATCATATTCAACAAGAGTAGGCACAGTCTCCTTCAAGTACTTGGCCAGATTCATTGTAGTGAGATAGAACAACATTTTCTGTTGTCATCTCTTAAAATCTGAGCCACTAAACTTCTCTGGTTTCTCGTACTGGCTTGAAGGCACAGTTGGAGTAACCATGACAGGAGTTATCACAGTGGACATATCAGATGTAGTAGCCATCTACAAATATTAAAATTTATCTATCTTAATATCTTGTAATAAATTTTAACTTTCTAATAAAACTGAAAACCAATTCAACACTCCAAATCACAAAACAGAAATTAACTATTCTTTTTCCAGAAGCGATTAAGATTACTAGTGATTGATTACTATTATGACAGTATTTTAATCTAAAACAAAATATCAGTTTAAAGATTAAATACTATTATAACAGAGTTCTAATTGATAACAGTACTCTAATTTATGGTATTTTGACAGAATTCCAAAAATCAGTTTTAAGAATGTAGGTTCTAAACAAAAATGTTTAAACTGTATTCTTAAAAAGTTAATCTAAAACATGCACGAAATTTGATTTTAAGAATGTAGGTTCAAACTAAAAGTGTTTAAACTGTATTCTTAAAAAGTTAATCTAAAACATGCAATGATCGATTTTAAGATTGTTGGTATATTTAATGTATAAATGTAAAGTGGAGGTTACTAATTCTGTAGTTGCAGATTGAAGCATACAGATATGTTTTAGATTAACACAAGAGGGCAGATACACAGAATTGATACTGTTATCTTATAGGAAATTAATTCTGTAATTAGGTTTCAGTATTCTGTTATCTTATTACCCAACACAGAATTAAACTATTCTTCTTTAACTAGTTTACTTAATCTAAAGTGAATAAAGAAGAAACTGGATTATGAAAAACCTGGTTGCAGGAAGAAGACTTTACTGACAGGAAGTAGATTGGATGAAGATCGAGACTAGTGTTGGACACTATCTCCTTAAAATCGATTCGTCCTCCACTGTTCGCTTCTGGATTTCTTGGACGTCGATCTCCCAGGATACAACGATCGATCTGCAGAGGGAAGGAAGCCGCAATCCCTCTGCTCTGGCGAATCTGATAAAGGTTCTCTCTGGTTTATGTTATGCAGGACTGGACTTCATTGAAACTGATGAACAGAGTTCTTCTGTAGACAGAAATTCTGGAACTTCTGTCTGCAGAAGAAGAAAGAGAAGAGAAAAGAAAAAATGTGTAGTTTGAAACACTGACCCAGACCCTATTTATAGGCTTTCAACAGTCGCAACGGTTGAGATTTCAACAGTCGCAACAGTTGGCCGTTTCAACAGTTGTGACCGTTTAACGGCACCCATTGACGGCTCCTCAGCTCCTCGCGACGTTGCGTACGTGCGAAGTGCAAAGTGCGCCTCTAAAGCGCCCTAAACGCCCATTCGCCCTCGCACACGCGCGTGCGCGTGCGCGTGCGCGTGCGGGCGATGCGTAGCACCACCCGTGGTGCTCAAAGTTTTCCTCTTCTTACATAAGCAAAGTAAAGGAGCAATCTATCATATTTAAACCCACATCCTTACATTCCTCTATCCCATGTGGGACTATCTTTTCATCTTCCCTTTTTGTTCCTTTGCTATGTACTCAACTTTTGAAGCCAATTTCAATTCACTTAATTCATTTAATTTGAACTAGTGAATTGGCTCAATTTAAGGTTCAAATTAGTGAATGAATTCAACAAGTACAAAGAACAAGTTATAATGAACCGGTTCTTCTTCGAACTATAGAAAATCTCTCTCTCTCTCTCTCTCTTTCTCTCTCAGTGTGTGTGTGTTCATACTATTTAGCTTTGCACAACTCTCTAGCTTCTATAAGTACACATAACCAGTTCTTCTTCCGACAGACACATAAAGTCTCTTCCTAAAAAACTCTTCCATCTCTTGTTCATAATGCACACTGCATCTGCATCTCTCTGCACAAAAATTATATTTTTTGTGATTCCATGTTATTCCGAGCTTCCATAAGTTTAGTAATTCTTTATCTTCCAATTGTTATACAACTCATATTGATGGTTTTCCCATATTGTTCTATATAGTATTCTGAGATATGATAAAAGGGGAGTTTGTGAACCTCTTTGAGAAGATTTATCAATCTAAGACAAAATTGGAAAGACTCAATCACTTCCAAACAATCCTGATCCCGAAGGAAGCTACACCACAGACTGTTGATCAATATAGACCGATTGCACTACTAAACGGCTCCTTCAAAATTGTGTCTAAAGTCCTTACTAATAGGTTGTCGTCATATATGAATGAGATCATATCGGAACCACAAACGGGGATATTAAAGGAAGAAGCATAGTTGATGGTATTGCTTTAGCCCAAGAGGTTGTTTACCAATGCAAGAAAACATGTGCGGAAGGCAACTTACTTAAAATTGACTTTAGAAAAGCCTATAATATGATAGGGTGGAAAGCAATAGACGAAGCCCTACGAGGTAAAGGCTTCAATGAAAGATGGGTAAGGTGGATTGGTCATTAGTTGGCATCAGCTAAAGTCAAGATAAATGTCAACGGGAGCATGGGTAAGGACATCATCTATAGACGTGGGCTAAGACAGGGCGATCCGCTTTCTCCTCTCTCTTGTACGCAATCGTAGCTGATACACTAAGAGGTATGCTACAACGGACAAAAAATGAAAGCGTAATATAAGGGCTGAAATGATCCCGAAGAGACACAATCCTTAAGCTACAGAATGCGGATGATACATTAATATTTGGAAAATTAGACCTTAGCCAAGTTTCCATAATCAAATGGATCTTAGCGTGTTTTGAAGTATAGTAAGATCTATCAGTAAATTTTAAAAAGACATCCATTATCCCGCTAGGGAAGAAGAATATAATGGTGATATTAGCAAGGGCATTATATGGATATAAATAGGAATTGCTCCCAATAAGGTACTTAGTTATACCTTTGAGACTAGATAGACTAACAAGGGAAGACTAGGCACCGATTCTCGATAACCTCAAAAAGAAACTGGATGGTTGGAAGGGGGAATATCTCTCGCTTGGAGGAATCGGTATTGATCAACTCTGTGCTTACGGCCATGCCTATATTTATTATGTCCATTAGAGAATTACCATGGTGGGTCATCAATAGAATAGACCGTATTTGGAGAAAAGTTTTGTGGCAAGGCACTATAGATGGTGATAGAAAGTATTACCTGGTCCCATGGGGGCAGATATGCAGATCCAAAGAATAAGGGGGCCTTGAGGTGCTAGACATTCAGAGTTTTAACCAAGCACTTCTGAGTAAATGGTGGTGGAAGTTGGTCAGTAATCCGAAGCGTGCCATACAAAGCATGTTTTACAACAAATACGGATCTAGAGAGGGCCCGTGGGCATCAACATCAAGGAATTCACATAATATATTGGGGTTACGAAGAGGTATCTTATCAACGAAGGATATCTTTTGGATGGAACTGAAATATAAGATTGGAAATGAGAATTTTGTTTCTTTCTAGAAGGACAACTGGTGCCCTGAGATACCGTTAAGAAGATGGTATCCAAAGGTTTTCTTAGTAGCCATCAACAAGGATGTTTCGGTAAGTCGTGTTTGGAATAGGAATAGATGGAGACTACATATTCGATGAGCCATTAGTATAAGAGAAATGACAGAGATAGAGCTACACTGGCACGGACAATACCATCTAGAAACAGAGAGGATATCCCTATGTGGAGATGGGAGGTGACGAACGGCTTCTCAGTCAAGTCAGCCGATAACCTCATCAATGATGGGGGATGCAGGTTACCCCTTACTAAGTAGCTGTGGAAGACAAGATGCCCTCTGAAAATAAGGATATTCCTTTGGTTAATAGCAAAAAATGCAATCTTAACTTGAGACAACCTTCAAAAGAAAGGGTGGGAGAGGCCAAGTAAATGTGTTATGTGCGGAAGGTGTCTCAAAATGATCCAACATCTCCCGATGAAGTGTAAGTTTGGCATTGTCGTATGGGAGAGGACTGCCTCTAACCTAGAACTAGATAGCCAGAAATGCATTAACTTATTGGGAAAGGGCTAAGATTCATAAAGATGGGAAAGCCACGAGAGCACAATTTGTGGCGACTGTCTGTTCAAACATATGGAGAAAATGAAACAATAGAATCTTTAATAGCACATCACACATTATCGACGCATGCATTAATCTCATTGTTTCTGATATAGACTCTTGGACAAGAATCTTGACAGATGAGAGGCAAGATACCATGGATAGAAGTGTGCAGGAGGAAGAGGTCGCTCGTGATTGATATGCAAGGGAAGACAAGAAACAGATGAAGGCCGTTGTTACAGAGCTGTTAGCTTGCTTGCTTTTTCATAGCTATGTAATCAAGTTGTAAATCTTGTAGTGACAAGTATTTTTGTTGTTGTAATATTGTACTAAACCTACTTAGTGAAGTATTCTGTAATACTTCTGTTAAAATGATTTAATGGAATGTGGGGGAGCTTAGCCCACCGTTTGCAATCAAAAAAAAATTTGTTGTACAACTCTCCAGCATCCATAAGTACACTGAACTAGTATACACTAGACCAATTCTTCTTCGAAAAGATGCACACAAATCTCTCTCTCTCTCTCTCTCTCTCTCTCTCTCTCTCTCTCTCTCTCTCTCTCTCTCTCTCTCTCCCCCCTCCCCTCCCTCCCTCTCCCCTATGCATATTGTCCATTTAACTTCCCTAAAGAAGAAACTAATCATTTATTCAATTGTCTCAAGAAAACTAATCAGTGTCTTCCTAATGTGACACAACTCTTCAGCTTCTATAAGCACAACGAATATGTTCATCTCTAGACATATAGACAGAAAATCTCTCTCAAAACAATTTCTTCTCTCCATTCATATTGTTCAACTCTCTCAAACAAGAAACTAAGTAGAGCTACTCACGGGCCTATGCATTTCGAGTACACGCTTGCAAGGCCAACAATTACTGAATTTTGGAGGGTAAAGTACCGCATATTGAATTAAAATTTTAATATTATCGCAAGCATGCAATATAAAACTATAGTTGATATGTTTAATTATTATACTCCTAAAGTTTTAGCGATGTATCCCTAGTGAGTAGGATATTGCCGACAAGTACCCCAAAACAGGTACATGAGTCTTTTCATCATAAAGTACTAACTATTAGAGTACACAAAAAAAAAAAAATCTGATCTAGATACAAATTACTCATAACATAACATAATATCATCCGCTACAATGTTTAAAAGGAAATATAAACATAGTTAACTAGCAACCGTGATTATCTCAATTGGATTTCAATACAAGTATCCAATTAAATAAAAGGAACTATCTATAAAACAGAAAAATTAAAATCTAATACCAAAAACAATGACTGATGTACAAAAGATTATTTATAGCAAAAAGTAGAGTATATATTGAATTTTGGTAATCTACAAGCTCCTGGAATTAGGGGTTGTTGACCGAAGATTCAACTTCATCCTTAACTACACGATCTTTAAGACCTGGACATTTAAGGAAAAATCAGGGGTCAGACTCGATAAGCAATAATTGAGCTCATATGAAATAATAATAATAATAATAATAATAATAATAATAATAATAATAATAATATAAAATATAACAATAAAGAAAGTTTAATTTAAAACGATGATGGCATAAGAATACGTACGAATCACAAGCATTTAGAGTAAATCTAGGTTATTAAGATGTGTCAAGGAACAATATGATAAGACAATTTATTTATTTACACTTTTTTGAAACAGACTGATGAATAGATCTCACATATTCTACAAGTATAATGTACATGCACAATGTTACAGCCAATGTGCTAATCTCTTTTGAACTAGCCATTCCACTAAGTACCTGTCAATATTGAAAATAACGAGTTATTAAGCCTGTTATATTGCGTTGTCATACCTAACGGAACTCCAATGTTATTTAACAATAAAAAATAATTCGGTGTAACGTAATAATGCATTCTTTATGTTATTTTGTATAATGTTACATTAAATTATATTATGTTCATTATTTTTTGTTATGTTTTGGTACTGTCCATATTGGTATTGGTTATTTGTTTTGATTATCAATAAATTGTTGTAATTTTCAAACTTGATTATTTTTTATCCACTTATTTAACTTTCTAATTTCGGATTGCTTTCTTACTTGTTAATTTGTGATTGCTTCCTTACTTATTACAATTTTTCTTCGGTTACTAGAATTTCTTACTTGTTGATATTATTAAATTCTCAGTTGAACTATAATTATAAATAAAATAAACTAAGTATTATAAAATATAAATTACAACATAAATAATATTTAAAATAGAAATAAAAAATTAAATTTTGTTTTCTTACTTAAATGATAACTTAAATTACAGTAACATACTTAATATAATTTATGAAGATAAATATGAAAATTTTTATGAAACTTATTAGAAATTTAAAATAATTTTTGTGCTATAAAATATTTAATATTATTTTTAAGAAATTTATAAAAATTAATTTTTATAGCTTTATATTTATTTTTAATAAGCAAATGAGAAATTGCGTAATCTATGTTATGCATTACGCTATTTGTAGTATAACTTAACAAAGGCAAAATATTTTACCGTTATCACTATTTTAAATATTGGTACCAGTTATCTGTGCATACCTGGGATTACAAACATGATATTGGTCTCTTTTGAATCAGCCGTCACTATAAAATACATATCCGGAATCGCAACCATGACGTTGATCCCCCTTTAGTAAATCATATCGCTAGGTGCTAGTACACCCAAACATGGTAACATTAATAAACATCCAGAACATGAGAACAATGCAGTTGTGCAACTTGGCCCTCACAATATATATTTTATTCCACCGTCTAGTTTCCTCATATACCAATTATTTTATTAACTTATATGTTCAAAATCTAAATATCATAGGTTATAGGAGGTATCATGCATGGTCAATATCACTGTTGCATGTCACATAGGACGGATCACGTCCGAAAACAGAATATTTTAAGTACGTCAATATCCAAGTTCATGTTTAGGTCAGGTCCATGGAGGCCGACCCGTGATGCAATATATATATATATATATATATATATATATATATATATATATGATCCAAGTTAAAGGGTGGTTATTGTACAAATGTATGGTTAATTTGAGTTAGAGTGACTAAACAGGAATAACACAATTAAAATAATATCAAACAATGTAAATGAGATCAAAACAATACTCATAGACGGGCCACATTATTACGTGAAGCTCGTATAGGAGACTACAAAAAAATTTTAGGTTTTTATACAACTAGAATTAGAATAATTGATGTAAAGTAGAGTTTGAGTACTGAATTCTTTTTAAAACAAGTCTAGCAAGGAATTGATGTTTGGGATTAGAAAATATCATGGTTTTACTAAACATGGTATGGAAGTCTTGCTGTTTTGTAGTAACTCTAACTTCAAGCCAACTTTTGATAAGAGCAAGATGTGAATTAGTCCAAGATAATTGAATTACTTGTCCAATGAGTTGAAGATCAACCTAGTTAGAGGTCAGTATTAAACATTATGAGAAAAATACCAAACTAGTATGCAAACTAGCAAAACATGCGGATCTTCAACAAATGCAAATCTTATCAAAAGCAAGTCTTACCCGAACATGGATGATAGGAATTGATCTGCATTTTTGCACCAAAAATGCAAATGTGGGGTGTAGATCCACTTTTTGAACAAAAATGTGATGGAGAGTTGATCCACATTTTATATAAGTATAATTTGAGCCCAATTTTTAAAATATTAGAGGCAGAATTAGAAAAGTAAGAAATATGGAAATTATAGAAAATTAAATTATCTTTCCAATGAAATTAGGAGCAACTCATTTGGAGTTCTAAATTAATAGTTATGCTCAAAATCCTCAAATTGCACAACTTGGTACTTTAGGTTAAAGTTTAATGGGTTTACTATTGAAATTTGAGAAAACAATATAAAGAAAAATTGTAGAATTTTCAATTATCTTTCAAAAGAAGAAAAACCAACTTAAGTGGATCAATTATATAAAACTTATTGTCATTTTAATGAGCACTATTATGCTAGACGACATGAGCTCTTACTAAAGAATCCATAAGTGTTATGATGAGTGATTTCCTGCTCTTATCGAACCAAAAAAGGTGAATTCTTGGAGCTCGGATCAGCTAGAGGATCAAAAACCCTCATGGATTGAAGAGTCATCTCTTAATCAAAGCCTTGATAGGCTAAAATGAGAGGTAACCATCTAACTTGACGAAGACTTTGCCTCAAAGGAGCTCTCCTGGAGCTCAAGATTGAAATTTTGAATAAGACAAAGCAAAAGGTAATGGATGACGAAGAGAATGTGGGGTTTAACCTTCCCCTTTTACTTATACTATACATAAAGAGAGGATAAGGCTTGTGGCGGTATTATGCTTCTCCAACCACTCCTTCTTAATTTACAAGATTGTTCTTACTGTACTTTGACCTAAGTTAAGTGATTATGACATGAGGAAAAAATTAAAACTAAAGAGAAATAAAATTAGAAAAAAAAAATATAAGGACAGGTTTCAAAATGACAGGATTGTTACATTATGGGTCGAATCCATGGTATAGATGGTTCTATTAAGTTCTCAATATTAATTAGACGAATCAAAGAAGAGTCATAGGAGTGGTTTATTTGATTAACTAATTAAAAAATTAATAAAATTAAAATAATATATCAAGGTTTGGATCCACTAAGAACAATAATGTGTTAAGTAAACAAATCACTAACAAATCATAATTTGTATTAATCAATTAATTAAACAAATCACAATTTAAAAATCACTCCATATCACCGATGCTCAAGCAAAATACTTGAAGACCTCATGGCCCCCAAAATGAAGTTGACATCCACAATAAAAGAAAGATCATGATACCATTTTACTCCTCGAGGATGGAAAGTTGAGAAGCAGGCAACTTATCTTAACCTCTCGAGAATCCAATAAAGAATTTATCACGCTCTCTTTCCAAGGCAAAAATTGATATCCACTTGACAACAACAACATCATTGGACGATACACGACAAGACTAATTCCACTGCTTCAAACACCCATTTTTGGTATAGTTCTTCCGTTCATAGTAGATCAAATCGATGCTCCCAGACACTTATAGAGTTTCACCGGGAGCTAAAGATCTTTGAATATAAAACAAGATGGGAATTAAGTCAACTGTGGATCCCGACATACATGCAAATCCAAAAGTGGCACCCCAGGCAATCTACATACATATGTTACCAAATTTTTTGTACAATCATAATGGCACATTTAATTATTAAGGCATCAGAAAGGTAATTTAATGTTATAGCACTAAGATATCTCGATTGTTCATTTGTCTTAAAAATGGATGCCACGTCACCCCAACAGTCGAGCAAGTTACCTTCGCCAGCACTATAAATTGTTCCAAAATAACTTAACAGCGAGACATTTTCAAAAAAGTAAAATAAAATAACTTGGCAGAAATAAAGTCTACTTCAAGAATTTGGCGGACCGAACTCCGAAGTAGGGTTTATGTTGACATATAGATTCATGCGACTTAAAGGCCATGCATGGCAAAGACCTACCAGTGAAAAGCCCACAAGTGCAAAAAACTATCTAGAAGATCACTAAATCTCGGAAAGAGTCAAACACTTATACGATCTCCCACCATAACTGTAGCAGGAATATAGTTAAGACCTACAATAACTTCTCTTTTTTCAAATCTTGACTTGTAAATACCCTCTTACCTCCACCACATAGGCTCCACCACATAGGGGGGAACACATAGGAGGAACAGATTGATAATAAGATGGAGAGTATTATTATATATGATTTCTTACTCATCAATATACTAACTGTCTAAGTTTTTCCCGAGTTCATAGGTCAAGTTCTCTTTTTGTCGAACTTTGTTACTTATTTATATTCTTTGTCTGTTTCTATTCTCTTTTCTTCTCTACTATTAAATTTTTGTCGACTTTTTTCTGAAGCAAACAAATAAGTAGGTGAAGAAACTACTTTAAACTTACATTCACGCAGACAATTCACACTCTTATTTTTGACCCCTTTTATTTCAACTAGATCATCATCCGATTAGAATGTATATATTACTAGGGACGGGCAGAGTTCAGTTAAAACTGAAATAACCAATCCAAATAAGCTACACTGAAGTGAATCGAAATAATTGAAATCTGAAACTGAACCTAGCCAAACCGATTGAACTATTATATATATACACATATACATATATGCATATATTGACATCTAATATATATATATATATATATATATATATATATATATATATATATATATATATATATATATATATATATATATATATATATATCAATAAAGTCTCTATACTATCTTTGCTAGCAGCGAAGCAAGAAGAAGGCGAAACGGTCAAAACTTATGTCGAGCGGTTCCGAGAACTTTCTGTTCGATGCCCACACGGCATGACGCAGGACACGCTTGTGGAAACCTGCAGACACAACTTGTTGACCGATATCCTAGACAAGATGGGCTCGGTCGAATCCAAATCATGGAAAGATCTGTTTAAGCAGGGTGAACAGGCCGAAGAAATACTTCGACGCCTCGAAAAACAGCAGTCTGCAACCGGAGGCAGTACAAATGAACCTCTATTCCAGTTTTTCCGTTTCAAAGGGAAAGATATAATGGCAATGGCGGTAGAAAGCACACCGAATTAGAAACCATGGCCAACTATAAGCAACACAGCAAAGTCGGTCAGCCTTCAAAAGCAGTATTCGTTTAAGGATGAGCATACTGTTACTATGTTCAATCTGCTCAGCAAACGCAAGATGCTTAAGCTGTCGGAGAGCAAGAGGCCTGAAGAGGTTGGGAAGACTAACGATCCCAATTACTGCCTATACCACCGGATTATATGTCACCCTACAAAAAATTATTTTATTCTAAAAGACAAAATTCAAGCGTTGATTGACGCTGGAGCAGTTCAGCTCAAAGCTGAACAAAAAAGGAGTTAGAGCCAACTCCGATACATTTAATGTGTGTGGTCTAAAGGTACCACTTGGGCTCACAACAATTTCCAAGACGAGCTCATGTCGGTTAATTTAAACCCCCATAAAAAATGATAAAAAAAAAAAGAAGAGAAGAGAAAAAGAAAAAGAAAAATTATGAAATTACCCAATGCTATCAAGGCAACGGGAAGAGAATAAATTTCTCGCCAACCCCTTCATGCTGGGGGTAAAAAGCATGAGCTGCCCAATGCCGTCAAGGCAACAGGAAGAGAACCAGTTTCTCGCCAACCCCTTCATACTGGGGGTAAAAGTATGAATTGCCCAACGCCGCTAAAGTAAAGGGAAGAGGAAAAGTTTGGCATTTAAAACCAAACAAAATTCTCGACAACTCTCCATACTGAGGGGAAAAGTATGGCTAGCCCAACTCAAACGGTAATTGGTAAAAGCAAATCAAACCCGTTGATAGCTGGGGATTTGCTAAAAATCTCATGACAAATCTGTCATAATAGCATCCTTATCCGAATATAAGGATGCGTCACTGCCCTAAGCTGCTAAGGCAAAGGGAAGAGGAAAAGTTTGGCATTTAAACCCAAACGAAATTCTCGACAACTCACCATGCTGAGGGAAATAGTATGGCTAGTCCAACTCAAATGGTAGTTGGTAAAGGCTAATCAAATCCGTTGATAGCTGGGGGTTTGCTAAAAACCCTAATTAAATCGATCCCCTGTTACGTTAAGATTTCACCTCTGACAGAAAAGAAAATTCACACTTCATCAAGTCCAACATTAAAACCTCTGATGAACTTTCTTTTGATGTCGTTAAGTTAAAAATTACCTCTGACGAAAATCATCTCCCTATCAAGTTAACAGTTATGTCTGATAGTCCGATTTCAAAACTAAATACGTTAACCGTCACCTCTGTTTAGTCAGCTTGTCCCTATCACGACCAGATCCTCTGAATAGGTTGAACTCCAAGACATGTTTAATGTCACCTCTGTCTTTTTCTGATCCGTCATACTAGATGTCATTGAACGATTAGGATTCTAATGAGCACGTTAACATGATACCTCTGCTTGACCTAAAATGAGCACGTTAACATGATACATCTGCTTGACCTAAAATAAGCATGTTAATATCATAGCTCTGCTTGTCACCAAATGAGTACGTTAACATTATACCTCTACTTGTTATTTAATGAGCACGTTAAAAACATACCTCAGTTTGTTATTGAATAAGCATATTAACGCCATATCTCCTCCCATATCTTACGAAATACGTTAACAATTATTTTTGTCTACCAACATCTGATAGCCAAAATCAAATAATCTAAAGTATTTCGAAATTCAGTACAGCTAAATACAGAACTTCGAAAATTTTGTGGGGGTTACGTAGACATCTAAAAAAAGAATAATAATAAATAAAAAAAAATTTAATTAATTAAAAAAAATACTGCGGGCCCCGCGGGAGACTCCCGCGGGTTGACACCCGCGGGAGTGATCCCGCAGGTACCAACCCGCGGGTTGTGTTCTGTTTATTTCCGTTTCGTTGATTTTGCTAAAATCCCGTGATCCGATTTTTCAGGGAGGATTCGAGCCGGATTTCGAGCGGATTCGGTCTATAAAAGACAGAAATTTAGTCAGAGAAGAGACTTTTGGACTTTTGGACGATTTTGGGCGAGTTCGTGAGATCAAGGAGCGGAGCAGAGCCATCCCCTTCCCGGTCAGACGGTCAACGGAGTGCACCAGCGAAGCTCCATCGCCACCCGAGCCCACACAAAAAAAGGGAATAAATTAATATTCCCGTTCTTGTTATTTCTCAGATTTCTTTTGTAATCTCAATTTTCGTTGTAATCAAATAATTTTACAATGGAAGGAAAGATCTAAATTTTGAGCAAACACTATTATATATATACAAATATACATATATGCATATATTGACATCTAATATATATATATATATATATATATATATATATATATATATATATATATATATATATATATATATATATATATATATATATATATATATATATATATATATATTATTGATAATAAATTCAATAACAATGGAATATCATGTAATATATGTTTACTAAAATAATTAAAATTAAAAATTTTAAACAAGTTTTATTTAAAATTTGGTTTCTTATTGGATCAAAACGAATTGACTTAATTTGGTTTGGTTTCGAATTTCTTTTCTATTCGGTTCGTTTTGTCAAAATTGACAAAATCAACCGAAACTGACCTTTGTTCACCCCTGTGCTACCAACTCATGTCTCACCGGCTAATTTGTCGCACTGCCATATATGTATGTACTAATAAGTCAGATCAACAATGGGTTGTCATATCTACAGGAACGGACTTAATTTGGTTTGGTTTGCTACTAGCTCATGCCTCACCGGCTAATTTGTCGCATTACCATATATGTATGTACTAGTAAGTTAGATCAACAATAGGTTTTCATATCTACAGGAACTAACTTAATTTTGTTTGGTTTCGATTATCTTTTCTATTCGGTTCGTTTTGTCAAAATTGACAAAATCGATCGAAACTGATCTTTGTTCACCCCTGTGCTACCAACTCATATCTCACCGGCTAATTTGTCGCCCTACCATATATGTATGATCAACAAGGGTTTGTCAAATCTACAGGATAGGCCCATATAGCTGCACCTGGAATCATCATCTGGTTTGCGGGCCCCCACTATGATGAGACTAAAGTCCCAGGGTGGTTGCTGGCTGTTGCTATCCATGCTGCCCATGGGGGGGGCAGCTGTCCCAATCCCACCAAAGTCCTCCCACGCTCCAACCCTCCAATCTGCATGCCTACCCTATGACCTGAGGGTCCTCCCCTTTCCACGCCAGCAACCTCGACTCACTGCTTGCCAACCCAACAACATCCAACACAAATCATAGACCTTTGGTATAGTGTTCCATCTATCCATTATACTCTGGCTCTCAATTCTCATCACCGCTTCACAACTTCAAAGTTCTAGTACAGTAGATATTGTTTAAATGATTAATTCTTTAACAACAATATACTCTTCAGTATGGAAGTAATGGACCCGTTCATTACCATCGTGTTTAGCTTGTTTAATTCTTTAACAGCAATTTTTATTTTTAATTCAAAATTTTGTATAGGCCAAATCAAAAATTGATCTACGAATGTGTCTATTACCATCGTATTCAGCTTGTTTGTTAAACTGTGACGTATGGCTTGGATGCTGTTGTTTGAACATATAAAAGATAAAGAAGAGTAACGCATGGTCGCCAATGGATATATTGACTGACATACCAGTAACTAAATTGCGCTTGCAATTACTTTTCAATGATAGTGGTAGGCATGTTCTGGCTGTTATTTGTAGAGATACTGGAGGAGGTAAGTATAACCCAAAGAATTTTCATCAATATTGTGTATCATATGTTGGACAACATTCAAAAGAATCGAAAGGACAAGGCATGGAAACAATTAAAGTCGAGAATTTGTTAGGTTAGGTTTTTTATTAGAGATTTGATTAGGATTTCAAGTTTAGATTTGATTTAATTTATTAAAGATTTGATAAGCGAATTGTGTTGAGATCATTAGAGCATGTGATTTGTTTTTTTCAAATCTGTCATGTGTGATTTGCAAGAGTGTTTATGTAATTCATATGCATTTGAGATGCAAATTATTTATCAAACAGTAATTTTATCCAAATATCACTAATTCTCTAACATAAAATCCTAATTTATCTTTTGTCTTGTGTCAACAAACAAACGGAAAGAAGAAACCATGCACGAGGGTATCATATAGTTACAGCAAATCGTAAACCCTCACTATCTTGATTATTGGTTAAAATATAGCTGAAAGTAATTACATGAAGCATAAAATAGCAACGAGGAAACTATGTGCTTGATGTCCATAAATGTTCTCAAAAGTCCGGAAATTTTTTTGGAAAATTTTAAATGCATCCACAAATTTCTAAGTAGCTCTACTTCTAAGTATACTCCTTAAAGTTTAAATATAAGGTTATATATATATATATATATATATATATATATATATATATATATATATATATATATATATATATATATATATAAAAGAACACATTATATTCACAAGTTACCTTTATTTTTTTCTTTAATTTCTCTCTTGCCCCTATTGCCTCCTGCTTAGTAGACCAACCTCATCGACACCTCCTCTTCAGCAGCCCAATCCCGTCACTGGCCTCCTCCTAGTAGTTCGACCACCCCTCTCAAAACTCTAGCCCTTTCTCAAAAGCCCTATCCTTCTATGAAAAATTACCTTAAGAAGTAATTCTTTTAAGAACTTCTAAATTAATTTTTAATTCATTTTATTTATTTTTTTATTATTGAGATTATTAGGGTTTGAATTTTTTTTTATTTTTTATTTTTGGAGTATTGAGAATAACTATGGTTTAAATTCTAGAAAAATTAAGAAAGAAGCATTATAGGAGAAAGAGAAAATGAAAAGCTTATAATAAAATTAAAGAACATGAGAACAAATTCAACAATAAATTATAATGACAAGTTTGTGGTAAAATTGGACTTTTCAATAGGTTGTACTTAGAAAATTGGTAAGTATGTGTAGAATTTCTTTTTCTTTTGATTATGATGATGATTTTCCTACACTTCTTGCATCAATTATGTCCCTCAAATGCTTGATACACTCGCCAACCAAAATCCAGGTGAATCACATCCCTACTCAGACCTTACAATTATTCCCCAAGCATAGGAGAATGTTTCGGATGATTTGGGAACCATTTACCGAAATTTATAGCCATACCCAAATCTCAAATAGCATTTGCTCCTTGAATTGTTCAAGCAAGGTAACATACATACACTAAAATATGGTAATGGTGAGACCTCAAAATGGAGAGGCAAACATATATACCCTCTATCATACCAACAATATCTGGCTTATCTCTTGTCTCTCGAGTTATCCCTTGTCTCTCAAGTAGTCTCTCAAGTATAGAGACGGTGTTGTCCAAGATGTTAACCCTAATCCATTGTGGACCCATGGACTATGAATATGAGATCTAACTGCATGATATTACATTGGAAAAGAGAGCCATATGGCAGAGATCTAGAACCTGAACTGGCCCTGCCTGTCTGCGTTCGAATTGATCCCCCACAATCAGACTCGGACCAGGGGACATACATCACATGGACGAGGACCCAAACTGTCCTTGTTGGCTATACACGCTTTCTGAGCATGGCCAGATCGATCCCTTACCCATGTCTTTTGTCCACCACCGCAGCATACTGACACAACAAACAGTACCTCCCTTGTTGGCCAAACCTCGCAATTTCATTATCACCAGAAACCAAAATTCAAGACACCCTCACAAGTTGAGCATAAACAGTAAAGCTTCAATATTAATGTTAGAATAGGACATGTTCAAGTTTGTTACTGTCAACAAAAATCAAGGATACAGATACCAAGACTTGAGAAAAGTTTCTCTCGTCTAAAACTTCAGCTTTGTACAGTAGAGGACAGAGGGCCTCAGGCAAAAATTGGGTTTTGGGTATTGATCCTTGAGAGCATTTCAACAGAAGCAAGAGTCATGACCCAGAGGAATAGCAAAAGTTCGATTTTGGTCGGTGACTCCTGACAGATATAATGCCCCATTGCTTGTCCTACAAACGGTCTAGCCAGCTTGAGATACTGTCTTGCGAACCAAATTGTAAATCCTACATCACAAAGGGACAACAAATTAATAATTTGAGTCATCAGAAACTATCGTTTTTTTTTTTTTATTACGAGGATATGCACGACAAGAAAACTCATGAAGTGGTGGATCTTACCGCAAGTTGAAAATCTGGAGGTGTATCAATAGGTATGTTATCAAGATCAGAGAACAACGGAGCTGCATTGAGATTCCTATCTAGCATATCATTCTGTCCCTGGTCTAGATCAGAACAGGTTAAACGCATGAATGATTCATCCGCAGGAGCAAAACTATCGAGTACTTCATGGCATAACAATGTTTCATCCATAGTGTTTGGATCCAGTTCATCGATAGCTTGAGATTCTCCTGCCAACCATGGGGAGGTGATACAATCATCCTTTTGCTGATCGAGTGAATGTTGTAGCTCAAATTCTTGGCATGGTTCCTTCTGCGAAAATGAGAGTACATTTTGATGTAAGTACTCGTTATTCGAAAAATTATCCTAAAATGAGATTTATAGTGCACAAATTCAAACCTGGGTTAGAAAGATCTGTGTACTGTATTCACGAACTTCTGACAGAGGGGACTGCTTGTCTGGGCAGGGTGGCTCCGGTGTAGCTGTTCTTGGGGTTCTTGGACCAGTTCCAACGGTCAAAGCATCTGAATTGATCACTTGTTCAGCATCACTTTTATCAATTTGTTTCCCATTTTGCTGATAGAAAATTTTGGAGACGACCAGCTCCCCGTCCCTCTCCTCTTCATCGACGCCAAGGTGGTATTGGTGCATCACCCAGTTAGCTTTATCCGGCTTACTTTTCATCAAACTCCTATAGAGTACCAGGATCTTCTTCCAACCAATTCGGACACCATTCTCCATCACAGGCTTTGTCTTGCCTGTTTTATGCCATCTCACTCTTCCATCAGACACGCTGCTGCATTCACCAATTTTTCGTCGCTTACGGTGCCCAGTAGCATATGCATTGGATATTCTGTGGAAGAAGTGAATACTGCTTCCATCTCGTGTAGCACCTGACAGAAGAAATCAGAGATGAGGTGACAAATCGTTAAAATGAGATATCGTAAGCTTTGCAGGAATATGGCTTTACCAGGGAGGTTTTCAGGATGCGCGTAGCATATTCCTTGTTCATCTTCGAGTGTCAGAATAAATTCATCGATAAACAAGTGAGGCTTTGAGTTCGGTAGCCCAATTTTCCCAGCTAAATGTTCTAAGAGCTCAATATCTGTCGGATCAAACTTTACGCCTGCAGGGAATCCTGGCCATTCTAAAGAAACCTGCAAGTTGAATTCAAACATATAGCATTTACGTTCGCAATTATATTGAATATCTTAATCGCTCAAACAGAAATGATTAACATTAAACCATAAAGGAGCAAGTGCTTCCGTATAAAATATGCAACTATGTGATTTGCAGGCTTGCCAGAAAATTTAATTTCAGCAATTAACTCTAGATATCAGCAATGTAGAGGGAAAGATACTTGAGATATCAAAATAATAATCTGTCACGCATGCACATACACACACATATATATATAAACAAGATGGAGGTGGGTGTCCGTTTTGTTTACACTTGATCCATAATTAAATAAAATCCAATTTTCATGAAATTTTGTGTTTAGATAGTTTACAAAGGGTAAATCACATATATCGGAATGGAATTTTATTTTGGGTTCCCATTCTTAAATTTTGGTTAATAATATCCACTTCCAAATACTATTAATAGTAACCTAGCTTATATATATATATATATATATATATATATATATATATATATATATATATATTACACACACGAGATGGAGACAGCACATTATCAAGCAAGGAAGACTGTTCAACTGGCGACATCTAAAGGAACTTTCCTCGTGATTTCTTCGCTGGAAAATTACATTCCACCGAAACTTTAGTTGAATGAAAATGTAGATCATGTTTTCAATTTGCGGGTTTCATCATGTATTCACTTCACTTTAATGGAAATCAATGGTTATGTTATCTATTTTGAGCTTCGATTTGTGTTCAGGATTATATTAGAGCCCTAAACATGTTTCTAGCAAATGGCTGTAATCATATGGCCGAGAGAATCAAAAGTTTGTAAAAGATGAAAAGACGGTAGTTTCTAGCAAATGGCTGTAATCATATGGCCGAGAGAATCGAAAGTTTGTAAAAGACGAAAAGACGGGAAGGAAGTAGAATTAATAAAAAGGAAAAACAATGACATTTTAGCAGACACATTTGAACCAGGAAACCACATAATCCTCTCCGCCTGTTACAGCTTGGTGAATTAGGGCTCTATAACAAAGGAACTTTTGTTAAATGATTGCCATCAGATCGATCCTACATTTTCCTTCCTCTGCATAACTCAAGCTTACAAGTATACTTTTTTTTTTTTTTTTTAAATCTGACCGTCTTGAGCAATAACCATAGCATAGGATACATGCTCCTACTACAAATGAAACTCATCCTGTGTCCAACCAATAAAAACTCAGATGCATACACCATAAAATCCCTGAACGGTTACGAACAAGAAAAAGAGTTGAACAACCGTACTTCAAACATTCCAACATTCCGGTAACATAATTCAAGTTAAACTACCTATAAGAGCTTCTACTTCACATGGGTGATTGCTAAATATACATAAAAGAACCTAATTCTAGTAAAATAATTTATAGAAAGAATTCTCTGGTCAAAAGGGGCACAGAGTAATGCATCTTATACTTGATAAATGCAAAGGAATGAGAACTAAATGAAGTGCAAATTATCTATTATAAGTGTTGGACAAGGATGGGCAAATTGTCCTACATATCATAGTTTGTATTTATATGTATATGCGTGTCATGTGTAAAACTGGACAGTTTTTTGTGTATGCTACCATGCATTTATGTAAGTGAGAACATCCAAGCATATTTAAATATTTAAATCATGAAAGAAAAAAAAATAGCAACTTGTAATTTCTCTTATGGACGGGCTTCTGGAGGGGTTTGGGTTTGAACCCCTCCAGTATTTAGAAATCTGCTAAAAATCAATGAATAAAATTAGACGTGGATTCACCTAAGTGGATTCCCAAATCTTGTAAGTTATTCTCCAATTTATCTTTTCATCCTCAATTCCTTCAAAAACCCCAAATTTCAAAATCCTAATCCTAATTTGGCTTCCGTCCAGCATCAAAATTGGTATCAGAGCCTAAATTTCATCATCATCTTCTCCCTTCTATCTCCATCTTTTTTTGATTTTGTTTTAGTTTATATTTTAAAAAAAAGAGTATAGATCTACTGTACAGGAAAAAAACAGCATAATCAGGTCTGAAATCTTAGATCTATGAAAGGAAAAAAAAAAAAAAGAGAAGAGAAAAAAAGAAGAAAAAAGAGAAAAAAGAGAGAAAAAATTCAGATAAAAAAGGGAGAAGAAAGAATTGATTTGGGTTTGGTTTGAGTTATTGGGTTTGGGTTGGATTTGATTGGATCCAATTTAATCAGCTCACATCCAAAAGTTAAAGAAGAAGATGGGTTTTATTTGAGTTCAGACCCAACCACTCCTGATCTAACCCAATTTCAAATTGGGTTCAATCTACATCACAATGCTCGTTAAGACAGTGCAGACCCGTTAAGGGTAGTTTTATGATTTGGAACCCGTTTCAACTCCGATTCGAACCGTTTTTAAGTTGTCGTGATCCTTGGGTATTTTCTAAACTTTTTGAGATAAAAATTTAAGTTAATATATATGGAGTTCATATTTCATGGTCACTACATTAACACCAATGCTAAAATATCACGAGTTAAACGTGATTTGTATACTACAATACCATTTTTTACGGATGATCAGCAAAATTATAAAGATTGGGAAAATCATCTCTAAGATTTCTTTAAATATTTTAATCCAACATCAGCACAGAAATGTCGTTACGCCAGACAAAAGTTGGGTGGTGGAACTTATACTTGGAGTAAAAAGCATAAATTATTTTTAGATTGGAATATCTTGCAATGTCAACTTCGTAATTGGTATGTTCAACATCAACTTCTAAATTTATTGTCATCATCTCACCAGTTTCGAACGTCTAGATCCAAAACAATGACCGTTGATGAAAAACTTCAACGTATAATTGATGAACTTGAAAAATACAAGTTGAAAATAAGTCAAATGGTTAACGATAATAGTATCGCCAATAAAGTCGAAACAGATATTTTTATTTTTCATGGTGAATATTTTTTGCAGTCTACACCGGATACAGAAGTTCATGATGAGCTACTGTTAATGCTAAATGAAACTTCCTTTCCATTCATAAAAGTTGAAAACTCAAAAGTTTAGATTTCTAACGATCTCTCAATAGAACCAACTGCAAAATTTTAGCCGCATAAAGATGCACATGATAATCATATTCATGAGTAGAAACCAACAGAAGTATCTCCTACTCTCCTCTATGACATGCCCATGAAACCGACAGTTTCTTTGAAAAATCTCCTACTAAAGTTTCGTAAGAAACTTCGTCGATAATTCGTATTTATGAATAGTATTTGCATATCAGTTACAAATATACAATGAGTACAGGGACTTTCAGTCTAAAACACGACTTCGGGTAGGTAGAAAAGAAATTGTTGATAATGAGGTGAAAACTTCAATTCTCCTTGAAAGTTTTCTTACAGGAATTGTGGAAATTACCAGTTCAGTATACAGATTCATATGAAGTTTCAAAAAAGATTGCTTTCACTATCCATGATCAAGATATTTTGTGGGATCCTTATATCAACTCAACTTTCAATAAAATTAATTCTATTACTTTCATTGCAATTAGCTTTTCAGATCTACAGTCATCGAAAACAGATTCATACAAGAAGACAATTCCTCCACTGCCTTAATTCAGATGTGATGCATAAATTATAATTACTCAACCACCACCATGGCCCAATTGGAATGATTTGTAGAAGGGCGTGGATTAGTTCAATCCAGACGTGTGTAACATTCCTTATTTCCGCATTCATTGGGGATGAATGTTTTGAAGCCGAAGAGAATTGATGAAGATCAAATTTTTTATTTGAAATGATTTTGAGATCTAATAATATTTGATTTAGTTTGATTCAGATTTTATAGGATTTTGGATTATATTAGGATTTTATTTGTTGAATTAGAGAGGATTTTGGATTATATTATGATTTTGTTTGTTGGAGTTTTTTTATAAATAAGTTTTGTATGAAGTATTTTGTAGAAAATTGATGAAGAATAATATTTGAAAACTTTGAGAAATTTCTTGCGTAGATTTCAATTGAGCTAAATTTTCCTAGTGGATTCGTGGAGAGTGGGCATGAATTCGTCTAGATAGATTCCCAAACATTGTAAGTTATTCCTCAATTTATCTATTCATCCCCAATTCCTCCAAAAGTCCTAAATTTCAAAACTCTAACCCCAATTTGGATTTCGTCCTGCGTCACCACCAGAGTAACTGAAACCACTAGTCATCAAGGGAAACAAAGTTATAGTGAAATCAAATCTACAACCTTTCCTTAACTTTCATAGCTTTAGAAACACTTCCTGTTAGCATTTTCTTTAATATTCACCATTCTATAGTGTAATACTATACTGATAATGCATTGATCATTTGTCTTGAAAAAAATAATGCATTGATTGTTAGTGACAGATATAAAAATTACAAAACCATTCATATTTGCTTCATTTTGTCACATTCCTTCCCAGTACCGAAATTTTCTAAGAAGTTAACTCATCAAATATAGCTTTTGGAATTAACCTTGCAAAAGAACACTTTGGAAAATAAAGTTACCTATGAAAGGACTAAACATGGAGAGGAATAAAAAAAAACTTTATTGAAAAGGTGAAATTACATAAACACAAGGTAATTGCCTGTTCACATAGATACACGGAGCTTGAGGGAGAAAAAATACAAATCTTAATCATAATTATAATCCTAATGTATCTAAATAAGGAAATCATTTTCAAAAACAAAAAAGAAAAGATCAACATCAAAATACGCATGGTTAGAAACTTGAAAATAAAATTAAAAATTGCTTGCTAATAGATTGAGAATTGATCCTGAAAATTATTTTCTCGCGAAATATAAAGTATCAAATGTTGAAGGATTCGATCGAGAAACTTACATCACTATTATCTATAACATGCTTGCAGTTGGGGCATTCACGATGTGCCTCAATCCCCAACTCCTTGATTTGATGATTTGAAAAGCGGTTAGCATTCTTTATTTTTCTTGCAATTCCCCTACCATTGATAACCCATGTCCTGAGAAATTAAATCATATAAATTAGATGGTAATTTAGTTAGTGCAAATCAACCAAGTTTGCAAGGTAGACTTTTACAAAACTTAATGAAGAAAGGCCACAGCAATGTTTAAAAATAATGTAATAGAGGAGAAAAGTTTATGAAGATGAAAACCTCACCAATGTAACAGAATTAATCCTCTAGGCAGCAAACAATTACAAGTGACAGTTATTCAACAAGGACATGTATAAAACTACTACACATGTATAAGTCCAAAACACATACTGTGTATCATAATCATACATCTTATGAATTCTGAGAAATATTATTTATAAACTAGCAGTCAAATATTTTGTACTATATTACATGATAAGTTATCAAGAAGTAGAAGGACAAGATGAGAATTGAATACAAAGGCCACCCTTATCCTGCATTGTTGCATGAAATAAAGAACAATTGGTAGTTAGCAGGCAAACTGACAGATTACAAACAGGAAACTAATTTGCACAAAGTGAACAGAACCACAAAGGACCTAGGATGGGGAATGGCCAACAGAAGGATAGATCACAAAATAACAAGTGTTTGCAAAGACCTTAGATAGAGCAATACGACACAAATAGATCTGTACCTGTATGTAACAACAGAAAGCATATTCGACACTCAGTAAGTTCTAGACTTCTAGTAACCACTCTATTGCAAGAAAAAAAATGAATAAAAATCTGCTTATTATTTTCTGCTAGTTATTGCTTCTGCTAAAGACCCACACTGTTTGTTGTTATTGCTTCTAAGACCAATATACTTCTTTCTTATCTTCCTCTTTCCAGAAAAGTTGCAGATGCGTTAGAAATTTCAGAACTTCAAATGCTAGTTCACCTCAGTCCCTTCATGTCCCTTCTAAAACTGTACATGTTCCATGTTGTTAATACCTAGATGGAGCCCATAACTACAAGGCATTATTCATAAAAAGAGACCACTTTGACCCAAAAGAATAGCCTATTAGGTCTCAGATCTTAATCACATATTAAGCACTCAATTTCCCATCTTATTTTAGGATATGAAATTAAACCTTAATTCCATCCAACCTTAGTAGGATCTACAATAATGTGTAATTTCAAATAGCAAACCTCAAACAAAACTAGAAGTATAACGAAGTATGTTCTGGTCATGTCTAGTACAATTACAATATTCTCAATGTATGAGTACACATGCATCAGTAAAATTAATGAGTATGTGTAGAATTTAAGTCATGGTTCTTTAATTTTAGATTACATTATTCATTATAAGATGATTCCTCATGGGATTCAGATGCACAAAGTTGTCCCCCTAAGTGAATACGTAGTTGGATCTGTGAGCTAAGATATATAACATCCAAGCATTGAAACGCATATGTTGCTGATTTTGAAGCACACATGCAAATTAAATGAAGATGTTTGTAATTTGTCTTGCACTCAGCCTGGCACCAGGCTGGGTTTTCCTAGCCAGCAGCTATCTATTGGATACTGTGGAAGACTATTGGACTTATAAAGAAATTAGGATATCTTACTCATCATATAAGTTGTCTAATAACCTAGGAAGTTGGCAGATTTTCATCAGGGCTCAAGAGAGGAAAGTCAAAAGAAAATTGAATAATGTTTCTCTCTCAAAATGTACTACCTTTTACTTTAAAGTAATATCAGATGTATCCAGGAGATGCAAGCCTGTTATGGTTGACAAATGTCTGGTTCACTTCTATATTCTCTGTTCTATTCTCTTTTTAGATAGAGATCAATTGATTGCTTCCACAAACAACAATTCAGACCTACAGACCACATGTGTGGATTCGAATATGGATATGGGTAGTCATGAATATGGGATACATCAAATTTGTAAAATGTAGGGTACAGAAATACAACACCAACGCAGAAAGGAGTCATATCTAACACAAAAATTTTAAAATACATAATCTTGATGAAATCATTGCTTTTTTCATCCACTAGTATCCAGGTTGACCCACTATATAAAAGGCTTTGACAGATAAATTGAACTGAACATAGAACTAAACATATAACTCAAACTTGCAAAATAAACAAAAAAAATTATTTGAAAAATGTGCATCTATCGAATAAGTGTCTGAGAAATATCTAAACTCAAGAATATATATATATATATATATGGAATGGTGTTTTATCTAAGGTGTCCATAGGAGTTGTCTATGAAGGCGCCCCTAAATCTCAATATAGAGAGTGTATGTGGACAATCTGAATCGTTATTTATAATCTCTATGTTCTAAATAGTGTACAAAAATCAAGTGATTTAGATACTTATTCATCATTGATCAAGAGATCTTATTTATTCTATTGTTGATAAAACATTCATTTGTACCTATCCAATATTCGGTCAAAAATTATCGAAGATGCATGATTTTTTTACACCATCATTTTAGGATGTAGAGATTACAACTAATAGTTTGGATCATACACAAATATGCTCTATATTGAAATTTAAGGGTGTATCTCTAAGGAAACACCTTAGGTATATTTTTTTTTCATATATATGAAACTAAAGGCATGAATAAGAAGATTCAACATATGTACATTGAATATCCAAATGTCATGTGTCTATCACTAATTTTGTAAGTACATAGGACGAAACTTTTAGCAGCCAGTTGATAGTAGTGCTTACTAATGCTTCCTTAATAAAAAAAACTACATAGGAAACAGGAAACCCTCATCCTCAAGTATAGCAAATTCAATATCATGAAAGAATAAGTCATGGTTATAGATAAAATTCAGTATTTAAAAGTTTCTATTATTTGAGAATGGTGTTCGCAGCAAAAATTCCTTGCTTTCCTCCCATTGAAATAACTTGATTTACAACGAAAGTGAACAAAAGAAAAAGATAACAAACGAAAGGATTTATATGTATATCGCTCTCTTTTACAATATGATGTGGGATCTGTGTGGAGATGGGATCTATCAAGTAGTTCCTTTGGACGATCTGACGTCGAACTCTTCTCTTGAAGATGGCGGCCGACTTTTGGATCTTTCCTTCTCTGCTCTTCACGAATTCAAGGCTCTATGCGTAACTTGAACTCTCCAAGATGTTCGTCGCAAAAGTTTCTTCGCTTCCTTCCATCGAATAAGCTTGAATTACAATGAAAGTGAACAAGAGATAAAAAGAACAAACGAGAGGATTTTATATGTCAATCTCTCTCTTTTACAATAGTTTCGTGGGATCTGTGACGATGGGATCTATAGTAGTTCCTTTGGACGATCGGTACGTTGAAATCTTCTCTTTTAAAGATATCGGCCGAATATAGACGATTTTCTCTGGTTTTGATTTGTTCAAGGCTCTCTCGCGTAACTTGAACTTCTCAAGAACTCCAGAAAGAAGATGGTGACTTTCTCTGATCTTCACGAACTCAAGGTTCTGTGCGTAACTTGAGTTCTCCAAGATCTCAGAAGATGATCAGCAAAGGCTTCAAGGCTCTCTCGCGTACTTGAATTGCCAAAGGATCGATAGGAGACTTCCGATGCCGAAAAGGAGACGATCACTAAAGGCTTCAAGGCTCTCTCGCGTACTTGAATTGCCAAAGGATCGATAGGAGACTTCCGATGCCAAAAAGAAGACCCTTAATCAAAAGATTGATCTTGTATATATTGATTTATTCTTCATTGATTGATCTAAAGTCTCCTCAAAGAGGGTATTTATAGACTTTAGTGGTTATGAGAGTTTCCGTAGGAATAGGAATAAAGTGTTCCATAGGAATAGGAATAAAGAGTTCCATAGGAATAGGAATAAAGCTTTCCATAGGAATAGGAATAAAGATTTTTGTATTCATCAAGGATTCTAATCCAATATTTAATATTGATTTAAATCTCTTGATTTAGAATTCTGATTGGATTCAATTTGAGTATTGGATAAGATCAAATCTCAATCACAATCAATTTAGGATTATGATTGGACTCAATTTAGATATTTGGATAAGCCCAAATTATAATCTCAATCAATTTAGGATTCTGGTTATCTGCTCACGCGGAGATAATCTCATCAAAACGCGGAGCTAAGAAACCAGAACGCGGAGCTATTAAACATCTCCGCGTTTTACTCAAACGCGAGGCAAAAGTAGCCAAACGCGGAGCTACTGAGTTAGCTCCGCGGTCTGTTGTGAAAAATCCTTTTAACTTAGAAATTTTCACTGCCAACAGAACCCCCTCCAAAGTTTTCAAAATGGCTTAGAACTTAGCAAATTTTGAAATACTTTGGATACTTAAACTGAAACGCAGAGTTAGAATACCAAGTCTCCTTCGCGTTATGCTCGCCTACGCAGAGCTAATCAGCTTCACTTCATTTTCAGTGAAATAAGTAATTTCTTCATTAATTACTCCGAATTTCTGCGCCGAATACCAAGCAGCGGATCATCTATTTAAATAGAGCTCCTGGCTCCTCTTCTTCTTCATCGAGAGAGTTTGAAAACTCCAAAACTCTGGCAGTCGAGTGACTCATGTCGACGAATGATCTTCAATTGATCTCCCCTTAACTCTCCATAGATTTTCATCATTAGGATGTCATTTCAGAGGAGTTTGGCTAGACGCACGTTGGCCGGCGTTAATGGCAGCGGCCGTGGAAGTAGACGCGACGGCGAACCAGTCTATGCAGCGTCTTCCGAAGGTAAAAAGCTTAACTCTTGGTCTTCTAAGAACCATTCTGAGATGTTTTGGCTCGGTTTGATCCGACCAATTGTTTGCTTTACCGGTGAGATCGCCGTTCTCCGGCCGTAAGGCTTGAAGGAGAAGGAGAAGTCAGAGAGAAACTCTGATCTGTCTCTACGCGAAGTTATCGCGTCATCCTCGCGCTTGAAACGCGGGGCTATTAAAGAGAAGATAGAGAGAAACTCTGTTACGCGAAGTTATCGCGTCATCCTCGCGTTTTAAAACGCGAGGCTATTTCTCCAGCTGCACGCGAAGTTAGCTTAGCTCCGCGTTTTTATACTTAGAAGATTTTCCAAATTTTTGTAGAACTCCTGATTCTTCTTTTGCAGTGAAGTACTTGGACCAGATCCTTCTTGAAGAGGAGTGCATGTGGCTTTACCAGTCTTCGTCAGCAAAAGTAACTCTAAAGAAGTCATATGCTTTACATCATAGTTGCAGGTTTCAAGCCATGGCTCCAAAAGATAAACTTTTTACAAGAACTCTGCGGCAGCTCAAAGCGATAGAGATGATCATCTAAGGGCTTGTAGCATGTCGAATCCAACTTGTGTATCTTCATTAGGATTCTTGTAGCAGTATATTCAGATAATCCACTAAGAACTTTTGACATTTGCAGAAGAGATCTTTTGCATGTGAACCAGGGAATTTCAACACCCCATAAGGCTTGATGTCAGATTATTGAAGCTTTTGGGAGAGCTATAACTCCCTCTTCTTCTGTAATCTTTTTCTTTTATGAAGTAAAGGCAAATTATTTTCCTCTCTATCTGTCGGCTTCAAGAATCTTGCTTACTCAACAAATAGATGGTTGATAATTCTGGTAAAATAATCTAAGACTCTTTTGCGTAACTTAGATCATTAATACTTATATGATCGGGTAAGGACCATCTAATTTCGGCAGAGGCGCCAAATTGCGCATGCCTAGTCCAAGTGCTCTCACGCGTAACTTGAACGGAGATAGGAATAATCCAAATCATACCGTCAGAGGTAAAAACTTAACATGACAGGTCCACGGCATTTTTAGCAAACCCCCAGCTATCAACGGATTTGATTAGCCTTTACCAATCGTCGTTTGCGTTAGGCTAGCCATGCTATTCCCCTCAGCATGATGAGTTGTCGAGGAATTAATTTCCTCTCCCATTTGCCTTTAATCAGCATTTGGTAGTTAATTTCATACTTTTACCCCCAGTATGATAGGGTTGGCGAGGAACTTGATCTCCTCTTCCCGCTGCTTTGATAGCATTGGGACAAAAAATATTTATAGCACCAATTAGCCATCCCAATGGCTATTGAGAATAGCAGAAGCATGATGTTTATCATCGTCAATATTTTCGGCACCCCCAGCCAAATCTGGCTGCTAACCAATGAAGATGACTTTGTCACGGTTGTGGTTCGGAGCATACCCAAGGGGCTAGCTTGCAAGTGTGGGCTGCCTGTGCTTGGTGTCGATATTGGCTTCCCTACTGGTACAGGGATCACTCTGGCAGGGATTGCTCTGACAGGGAACTTATTGGTTCCAATTAAAGTTGTCATATTTGCAGAAATCTTCTTCTGTTCCTCCTTAAGTGTGAGAATCCCGGCTTCTATCAATGCCTGAATTCGATTCTTAAGAGGATAGCAATCCTTAGTTGGGTGCCCGACATTCCGATGGTACAGGCAATAGTTAGGGTCGTTGGTTTTACCAACGACTTCCGGTTTTCCATTTTTCGGAAGTTTTAGCAAGCCCTTTCTGAGAAGGAGATGGAATAGAGTACCTGTCTGCTCCGTCTTGAATGTATAAGTTTTATCTTGTCGGGGCTTATTTTGGCCTGCACCTCTCGGATTTCGAGATCTTGGCTTTGGATCTACAACTGTCACCATCACAGCCTTCCCTTTATTTTCAGGATTCTGTGGATATGGCCTGTTATTCGTAGAGTTTCTCGTGCTACGAGATTTCTCAATCCGGCGAATTATATCTTCTGCCTGCTCTCCCTACCTCAGCAGATCTTTCCAAGTTCTGGACTCTAAGCTCCCATTCTTATCAGCACGCCAATCCTGAAGTTATGCTTGCAGGTTTCTACCAGGGTTTCCTGAGTCATACCGTGTCGACAATACACGGACTTCTCCCTGAAGCGTTCAATAAAACTTTTAACCGTTTCTTGATCCCCTTGTTTCGTTGCAAGGAGGGAATGAACCGATATTTCAGTATCATCCTCAAAGAAACGTGCCAAGAACTGTTTCTCGACGTCAAACCAGGCATTAATAGATCCTGGGGGCAACTGCATGAACCATATAAAAGCAGGCCCTCGCAGGGTGCTCGCAAATACTTTGGTCATTATGGGATCATTTCCCATTAGATGACCTGCCTGCGATAAGAAGTAATAGATATGCTGACTTGGGGACTCCTTCCCGTCATATGACTCCAATTTAAGGGGTTTATATTTTTCTGGATAAGGGGCGAAGTCCCATTCAGGCGGGTATGGTCTTGAAACCCCCGATTCTTTCAATTCTTTCTTGTGTATTAAGGCATCAAGTTGGCTTTGCAATTTCTCGATCTTTTCTCCATGAGGATCATAGAAAGAGTATTTGTCATCATCCTCATGCATCGAATAAGCATTTTCTTTTTTAGTTTCTTCATTTTCCTTAGGTGGCGGTTCCGAAGAAGTTTTAGCCTTATCATCAGCTATCTTTTTGGTATTTTCGACCACTTTTAGAAGCATTAGTTTGAGGTCATCAATGGCTTTCTGCTGACCTCGAATCATCTGCTCTTGGGCTTCCATCCTTTGGTCAACATCATCGGATTTATCCACCATATGCGATGCTGGTTTTCGTGGTCGGGAAGATGCACGAGATTTTGGGGAAGCTATAGCTGAATTATCGCTGTCATTATCATAAGAACCTTTTGAAAGTTTCTTATAATTCCGAGAACAACAGCACCTGATTTAAGTCGAGTAAGATGGCGAGGTTGTTCATCATCTGCATCCGACTCATATTCTTTCTCCGTAATCTTTTTGTTTTTGCCGACCATATTTGAGGTCACTGCCTTTACCTCTTTTTCTGTGGTTTGATATCTCAGATTATTCTTCCTCCTTATCGGAGTATCTTGACGAGACTCAGTTATTCTGTTAAATACAGACACTCTCTTCTTGGTACAACAACATTTATCCAATACAGCAGATATGGCTGTTATGAGCTGCTCACAATGACATGTTGAGTGTGGCTGAGCTTGAGTAATATTTCTCATTTTTGTCAAGTAATTTCTGAGATTGGTGACCTTAGCCATAGAGTCGTGGGACATATCCATCTTTTGAGAGGGTCTAGGAACCCACTGGAGCTTCTTGGGATTACTGGAGTCCAGTTCCGGTCCGCTGACGCGAGGATCTGCCATGATTCTACAGTTAGGTTGATCCATGCGGAGCTTAGAAGTAGCTTCGCATATTGTAGCGCGGGGCTGAGGAATGACTCCGCATCTTGCCATCTTAGCCTCGCGTTTCTCGCTGGCCTGGCTTGTCTTCAGAAATTTAGCTTCTGGAATAATAGCCCCGCGTGAAGGAAAACTCTTACACGCTGGCTTATCTTTGCGACTAACGCAAATCATAGCTTCGCGCTTAGCGCGGTTTTTACGACTGACAACTACCTGCCAATCATCCTCGCGTTCCTCGCGGAGAATCTCGCGTTTCTCGCAAGTATTACTGGCCTTGCTTTTATTGCTTGGCTCAGTATTAGCCTCACGTGGAGAATCACACGCTGGCTTTAAAGAATTTTTATACTCGCGTTTCTCGCGAGTGTCAGGAATCTTGCGTTTATTGCAATCACTAGCAGCCTCGCGTTTCTCGCTTGGCTTAGCCTCGCGTGGAAAACCACATGCTGACTTTGAAGAATTTTTATACTCGCGTTTCTCGCGAGTGTTAAGTATTTTGCGACTAGGGCAAATCTTGCTGGCTTTGCGTCTCTTACTAGGCTCAGCAATAGCCTCGCGTGGAGAATCACACGCTGGCTTTGAAGAATTTTTATACTCGCGTAACTCGCGAGTGTTGGGTATTTTGCAACTAGTGCAACCCTTACTGGCTTCGCGCCTCTCGCTAGGCTCAGTAATAGCCTCGCGTGGAAAATCACACGCTGGCTTTTCCTTACTTTTAAGGCAAGTTGTATTTTCGCGTTTAACGCGGTAGAGACTGGTCTTGCGGGTAGCGCGAGTCAGTTTGCGAGAGATCATAGCCTCGCATCCTCTAGAGTTAGCTCCGCGTCCAAGGCGGGCTTTGAGGGCTCTACGCCTCGCTCTCCGGTTCCTGTTCCGGAGTTGGGTCCTGGTCAGTCCAGTCCCTAGGTCTTCTTTGGCAGTCGGAAGCTCATCCTCGGCTAGGATTTCTTGTGTGAACTCCTGTTCTATAACCGCAGTCTCCAAGGATCCCCGTCTCTCGGTGGATACCTTTCTACCCGTCACTCGGGCATTGGAGTACATGCGACGATAGTGCCGTGTCTCATCCAAGTCACCTGATCCGGAGGAGATGAACTCCTCGTACTTCTGCTGGTTGATTTCAACGACTAGCGTATCTCCGTCGGATCCGATCAAATCAACGTCCGATTGCGCCACAATCTCTTCATCAATGAAAGAGATGGCTCCCACTGTGGTCGCCAGTTTGTTCGTCGCAAAAGTTTCTTCGCTTCCTTCCATCGAATAAGCTTGAATTACAATGAAAGTGAACAAGAGATAAAAAGAACAAACGAGAGGATTTTATATGTCAATCTCTCTCCTTTACAATAGTTTCGTGGGATCTGTGGCGATGGGATCTATAGTAGTTCCTTTGGACGATCGGTACGTTGAAATCTTCTCTTTTAAAGATATCGGCCGAATATAGACGATCTTCTCTGGTTTTGATTTGTTCAAGACTCTCTCGCGTAACTTGAACTTCTCAAGAACTCCAGAAAGAAGATGGTGACTTTCTCTGATCTTCACGAACTCAAGGCTCTGTGCGTAACTTGAGTTCTCCAAGATCTCAGAAGATGATCAGCAAAGGCTTCAAGGCTCTCTCGCGTACTTGAATTGCCAAAGGATCGATAGGAGACTTCCGATGCCGAAAAGGAGACGATCACTAAAGGCTTCAAGGCTCTCTCGCGTACTTGAATTGCCAAAGGATCGATAGGAGACTTCCGATGCCAAAAAGAAGACCCTTAATCAAAAGATTGATCTTGTATATATTGATTTATTCTTCATTGATTGATCTAAAGTCTCCTCAAAGAGGGTATTTATAGACTTTAGTGGTTATGGGAGTTTCCGTAGGAATAGGAATAAAATGTTCCATAGGAATAGGAATAAAGAGTTCCATAGGAATAGGAATAAAGCTTTCCATAGGAATAGGAATAAAGATTTTTGTATTCATCAAGGATTCTAATCCAATATTTAATATTGATTTAAATCTCTTGATTTAGAATTCTGATTGGATTCAATTTGAGTATTGGATAAGATCAAATCTCAATCACAATCAATTTAGGATTATGATTGGACTCAATTTAGATATTTGAATAAGCCCAAATTATAATCTCAATCAATTTAGGATTCTGGTTACCTGCTCACGCGGAGATAATCTCATCAAAATGCGGAGCTAAGAAACCAGAACGCGGAGCTATTAAACATCTCCGCGTTTTACTCAAACGCGAGGCAAAAGTAGCCAAACGCGGAGCTACTGAGTTAGCTCCGCGGTCTGTTGTGGAAAATCCTTTTAACTTAGAAATTTTCACTGCCAACACAAGATGCTCGAAAAATCTGATTCTCCGGAAAAGATCTCTTAAAGATTGATGATCATCTATAGATTGATTTATTATTAATTGATGATCTCTAAAATCTCCTCAAAGAGGGTATTTATAGACTTTAGTTTGAAAGTTCCCATAAGAATAGGAATAGAAGGTTTCCATAGGAATACGAATAGAAGATTTCCATAGGAATAGAAAAAAAATATTTTTGTATTCATCAAGGATTCTAATTAAATATTTAATATTGATTTAAATCTCTTGATTTGGAATTCTGATTAGACTTAATTTGGATATTGGATAAGCCCAAATCTCAATCACAATCAATTTAGGATTCTGATTGGACTCAATTTGGATATTGGATAAGTCCAAATCTCAATTACAATCAATTTGGAATTTTAATGAAATCTGCTCACGCAGATTTAACGCGGAGCTAAATTCATCAGAACGCGGAGCTATAGATTAACTCCGCATTTTGCTCAAACGCGAGGCTAAAATAGCCAAACGCGGAGCTACGGAGTTAGCTCCGTGTTCTGTGTGGAAAATTCCTTTTTACTTAGAAATTTTCACTGCCAACAGAACCCCCTCCAAAGTTTTCAAAATGGCTTAGAACTTAGCAAATTTTGAAATACTTTGGATCTTCAATTTTGTGATCAGGTTAAGATCAAGAAATTCGGCAGAGGTGCTTAATCGCACATGCTTGAAACTTTGATGGAGGCGGTTCAAGGCTCTCATGCGTAACTTGAACTGCACACGCCAAGATGATCGGGTCATGATCATTAATTTCAGCAGAGACGTCTAATTGCACATGCCTAGTCCAAGTGCTCTCACGCGTAATTTGAACGGAGATGGAAATAAACCAAATTATACTGTCAGAGGTAAAAACTTACCATGACAGGTTTTATGGGATTTTTAGCAAACCCCCAGCTATCAACGGATTTGATTAGCCTTTACCAATCGCCGTTTGCATTGGGCTAACCATGCTATTCCCCTCAGCATGGTGAGTTGTTGAGGAATTGATTTCCTCTCCTATTTGCCTTTAACAGCATTGGGTAGTTAATTTCATACTTTTACCCCTAGTATGATAGGGTTGGTAAGGAACTTGATATCCTCTTCCCGCTGCTTTAACAGCATTGGGCAAAAAAAATTTATTTATAGCACTCAATTAGCCATTCCAATGGCTATTGAGAATAGCAGAAGTATGATATTTATCATCATCAATATTTTCGGCACCCCCAGCCAAATCCGGCTGCTAGCCAATGAAGATGACTTTGTCACAGCTGTGGTTCGAAGCGTACCCAAGGGGCTAGCTTGCAAGTGCGGGCTGCCCGTACTTGGTGTCGATATTGACTTCCCTACTGGTACAGGGATCGCTCTGGCAGGGAACTCATTGGTTCCTACTACTAAAATTGTCATATTTGCATAAACTTTCTTCTGTTCCTGTTTAAGTGTGAGAATCCCGGCTTCTATCAATGCCTGAATTCGGTTCTTAAGAGGATAGTAATCCTTAGTTGGGTGCCCGACATTCCGATGGTACAGGCAATAGTTAGGGTCGTTGGTTTTACCAGCGTCTTCCGGTTTTCGATTTTCCGGAAGCTTTAACATACCCTTTCTAAGGAGGAGATGGAATAGAGTAGCTGTCTGCTCTGTCTTGAATGTATAAGTTTTATCTTGTCGGGGCCTATTTTGACCTGCACCTTTCGGATTCTGAGATCTTGGCTTCGGATCTGCAACTGTCTCCATCACAGTCTTCTCTTTATTTTTAGGATTCTGTGGATATGACCTGTTATTTGTAGAGTTTCTCGTACCACGAGATTCCTCAATCCGGCGAATTATATCTTCCGCCTGCTCTCCCTGCTTTAACAGGTCTTTCCAAGTTTTGGACTCTACAGCTCCCATTCTTATCAGCACGCCGGTCCTGAAATTATGCTTACAGGTTTCGACCAGCGTTTCCTGGATCATTCCGTATTTGCAGTACACGGATTTTTCCCTGAAGCGTTCAATGAAGCTTTTAACTGTTTCTTCTTCTCCTTGTTTTGTCGCGAGGAGGGAACGAACCGATATTTCGGTATCATCCTCAAAGAAACGTGCCAGGAACTGTTTCTCGACATCATACCAAGTATTTATGGTTCCCGGGGGCAACTGCATAAACCATGTGAAGGCAGGCCCTCGTAGGGTGCTCGCAAATATCTTAGTCATTATGGGATCATTTCCCATCAGATGACATGCTTGCGATAAGAAGTAATAGATGTGCTGACTGGGAGATCATTTCCCGTTATATGGCTCCAACTTGAGCGGTTTATACTTTTCGGGATACGGTGCCAAATCCCATTCAGACGGGTATGGTCTGGAAACCCCCGATTCTTTCAATTATTTCTTGTGCATTAGGACATCTAGTTGGCTTTGCAATTTCTCGATCTTTTCTCCATGAGGATCATGGAAAGAGTATTTGTCATCATCCTCATGTGTCGTATAAGCTTTTTCTTCTTTAGTTTCTTCATTTGTCTTAGGTGGCGGTTCCGAAGAAATTTTAGCCTTATCTTCGACTATTTTCTAAGTATTTTCGACCACTTTTAGAAGTATTAGTTTGAGGTCATTAATGGCCTTTTGCTGACCTCGAATCATCTGCTCTTGGGCTTCTATCCTCTGGTCCATGTCATCAGACCTGTCCACTGCGTACAACGCTGATTTTCGTGGTCGGGAAGATGCACAAGATTGTGGGGAAGCTATAACTGAATTATCGTTGTCATCATCATAAGAACCTTTTAAAAGTTTCTTGTAATTCCGAGAAGCGACAACGCCTGATTTGAGTCGGGTAAAATGATGAGGTTCTTCATCGTCTGCATCTGACTCATATTCTTTCTCCATAATCATTTTGCCTTTGCCGACCATATTTGAGGTCACTGCATTTAATTCTTTTTCTTTAATTTTGTATCTCAGATCATTCTTTCTCCTTTTTGGAGTACCTTGACGAGACTCAGTTATTCTGTTAAATATAGACACTCTCTTCTTAGTACAACAGCAATTATCCAATACAGCAGATATGGCTGTTATGAGCTGCTCACAATAACATGTTGAGTGTGGCTGAGCTTGAGTCATATTTCTCATTTTTGTCAAGTAATTTCTGAGATTGGTGACCTTGGACGACGAAGAATCGTGGGGGCCACCTGGTTGTTGAGAGGGTCCAGGGGCCCACTAAATCTTCTTGGAATCATTAGAGTCAAGTCCTGATCCAATAGTGATTGTCAAACCTGATTTTATATTCAGGTTGATTTACGCGGAGCTGAGAACTAGCTTCGCGTTCTGGCACGCAGAGCTGAGAATTAGCTTCGCGTTTTGATACGCGGGGCTGAATAATAGTTTCGCGTTTTTGCACGCTAGCCTCGCGTTTCACGCTGGCTTGGCGTCTCTGCAGAAGTTTATCTTCTGGGATATTAGCCTCGCGTGGAGAAAATTTCTTGCACGCTGGCCTACTCTTGCGATTAACGCAAGTCACAACTTCGCGTTTAGCGCGATTTTTGCGATAAACGATAATTTGCCAATCATCTTCGCGATTTACGCGAAGCTGAGGAATCTTGCGTTTATCGCAAGTATTACTGGCTTCGCGTTTATCGCTAAGCTCAGTATTAGCCTCGCGTGGAGAATCACACGCTGGCTGTAAGGAAATTTTATCCTCGCATTTATCGCGAGTATCAAAAATCTTGCGTTTACCGCAAGTTGAACTGGCTTGGCGTTTATTGCTAAGTCCAGTAATAGCCTCGCGTGGAGAATCGCACGCTGGCTTTAAAGAAATTTTATCCTCGCGTTTATCGCGAGTGTCAAAAATCTTGCGTTTATCGCAAGTTGAACTGGCTTCGAGTTTATCGCTAAGTCCAGTAATAGCCTCGCATTTGGATACGCTAGCCTCTCGTTTTACGCTGGCTTGACGTTTTTGCAGAAGTTTATCTTCTGAAATCTTAGCCCCACGTGGAAGAAAATTCTTGCACGCTGGCTTATTCTTGCGATTAACGCAAGTCATCACTTCACGTTTAGCGCGATTTTTGCGATTAACGTAAATTTGCCAATCATCTTCGCGATTTACGCGGAGCTGAGGAATCTTGCGTTTATCGCAAGTATTACTGGCTTCGCGTTTATCGCTAAGCTCAGTATTAGCCTCGCGTGGAGAATCACACGTTGGCTGTAAGGAAATTTTATTCTCGCGTTTATTGCGAGTGTCAAAAATCTTGCATTTATCGCAAGTCGTACTAGCTTCGCGTTTATCGCTAAGCCCAGTAATAGCCTCGCGTGGAGAATCACACGCTGGCTTTAAGAAAGTTTTATCCTCGCGTTTATCGCGAGTGTCAAAAATCTTGCGTTTATCGCAAGTTGAACTGGCTTTGCGTTTATCGCTAAGTCCAGTAATATCCTCGCGTGGAGAATCACACGCTGGTTTTAGGGAAGTTTTATCCTCGCGTTTATCGCGAGTGTCAGAAATTTTGCGATTAACGCAAATCTTACTGGCTTTACGTTTATCGCTAAGCCCAGTAATAGTCTCGCGTGGAGAATCACACGCTAGCTTGTCCTTGCGATTAACGCAAGTTGTAGCTTCGCGCTTAACGCAATACTGACTGGTCGTGCAGTTAACGCGAGCCAGTTTGCAAGGGATCATAGCCTCGCGTTCAATGAAGTTAACCTCGCGTTCAATGCGGGCTTTAAGGGCCTTTCGCCTAGCTCTCCGATTTCTATTTCGGAGTTGGGTTCTGGTCAATCCAGTTCCGATGCCTTCTTCGGCAGTAGAGAGGCCATACTCTGCTAGGATTTTCTGCCCAAACAACGGCTCTATGGCCGTGGTCTCCAAGGATCCCCGTTCATCGGTGGATACATTTTTACCCGTTGCTCGGGTATTGGAGCGCACGCGACGATAGTGTCGCGTTTCGTTCAAGTTACCTGATTCAGAGGAGACATACTCCTCATACTTCTGCTGGTCGATTTCAATGACTAGCATATCTACGTCGGATCTGATCCTCTCGATGTCAGATTACGCCACAATCTCTTCTCTAGTGAAAGAGACGTCTCCCACTGTGGTCGCCAGTTTGTTCGCAGCAGAAATTCCTTGCCTTCCTCCCATTGAAATAACTTGATTTACAACAAAAGTGAACAAAAGAAAAAGAGAACAAACGAGAGGATTTATATGTATATCACTCTCTTTTACAATATGATGTGGGATCTGTGTGGCGATGGGATCTATCAAGTAGTTCCTTTGGACAATATGATGTCGAACTCTTCTCTTGAAGATGGCGGCCGACTTTTGGATCTTTCCTTCTCTGCTCTTCACGAATTCAAGGCTCTAAGCGTAACTTGAACTCTCCAAGATGCTCGAAATATCTGATTCTCCGGAAAAGATCTCTTAAAGATTGATGATCATCTATGGATTGATCTATTATTAATTGATGATCTCTAAAATCTCCTCAAAGAAGGTATTTATAGACTTTAGTTTGAAAGTTCCCATAAGAATAGGAATAGAAGGTTTCCATAGGAATAGGAATAGAAGATTTCCATAGGAAAAGGAAAAGAAGGTTTTTGTATTTATCAAGGATTCTAATCAAATATTTAATATTGATTTAAATCTCTTGATTTGGAATTCTGATTGGACTCAATTTGGATATTGGATAAGCCCAAATCTTAATCACAATCAATTTAGGATTCTGATTGGACTCAATTTGGATATTGGATAAGCCCAAATCTCAATCACAATCAATTTGGAATTCTAATGAAATCTGCTCACGCAGAGTTAACGCGGAGCTAAATTCATCAGAACGCGGAGCTATGGATTAACTCCGCGTTTTGCTCAAACGCGAGGCTAAAATAGCCAAACACGGAGCTACGGAGTTAGCTCCGCGTCCTGTGTGGAAAATTCCTTTTTACTTAGAAATTTTCACTGCCAACAAATGGTTATAGATAAAATGAACAGTTTATCAATACATAGATGAAAATTATCACTAGTACTGCAAGGCAAAAGCTATGAGCATTTTTTAATGACTTTTTTATATGTTTTAGCAATTGAATTCCTCCATTCTTAGCATTTAAACTGGTAACATTAATATTTAGCATTCCATCTACATCTCTACTTCTTAAGGCTTACTTCTCCAAATAAATATTTTGAGATTATATAATCACGTAAGAGAGACCTGAGCTGATTCTAGCATTGAAAAACTGAAATAATAACTAATACAAGCATAAAAGATTTCCACGCATCTCAAATAATGAGGGAGGATTTATCCTCGAAGAAATCTAATATGACAAGAAGATCCACCCTGGTACGTTGACCAGTCAGCAGTCAAACATCTGAATGTAGGGATAGTAATGGATGCGTCCACGGGCCAAATTTCGACCCTTCCAATACAAAATTTTGAATTAGAAAAATAAAATTTTTATTTTTAATTCAAAATTTTGTATAGAGCGAGCCAAAAATTAACCTATGGATGCGTCCATTGCCACCGCTACCTGAATGCCCCGCGCATTAGAAGACAATTGACCAGAGTCAAGCAGTTCACTGGGCAATCTTCTACATCAGTCAGTTGATTGGCTCATTTGACTAACATTGGCGAGAAAAAGCCTACCTAGAATTCTTGTTTGATAAGAACTAATTTAGCCAATTTCACATGCTGACATAAATTCACTTGGTTTAAGAGTCCTTCACAACCGGAGGAAATGAGTAATCTGCCTGTTATACGGGGGAACATTTCAACTGTAACAAGAAATCCAACTAGGGCTTGTAGCCTCCAAAAACTGGATTTTGATCCTCTCCTTTAAGGGCAGCAGCAGAGAGACTACTTCCCAAAGTCAACCTTCCATGGACCAGTTATAATTTGTGGTGTGTGGAAAGTGGAACCAAGGCAAATAAAGAGGGTTATCGTGGTCGATGTATTCAGGTTGAATCATGACCTGCTACATATTAATAAACAGGTTGTGATTGAGGAAGTAAATGTTGGGATTCAAAATCTGTGGGTTACAATTGCGGAAGGAAAGAACAAAAATAACACACACGAACACAAAAATTTACGTCGTTAATTCAAAAGTTGGAATACATCCACAGCCTGTTTTCACTATTTGAGAATTAGGATACAAGTACAAGAATAAAATTTAAATACTAGGATCACAATCCAATAAAAATAAAAATTGTTGGAGAGAAACGTGAGCCCCCTAGGAGCATGATGGGCTCTAAACACAAAATCGAGAACCAATCAAACCTAAAATCTTAAGCTAATTGGTAGACGCCCTATCTTTATATTTAAACCTATGAACTTTTCTTACTATTAGATGTGGGACTACACTTACATATGAACTCCTAACAGAAATTACACCGAAGTACTCTCCCAAAAATTCTCATTAAGAAATTTGTGCACAGTCCTTTCAGGATTCACAAACCCAACCATACACTACAGCCTAGCTGAAAATTTGAGGATACAAATCCTCCAAAAGGATCCCATTAAACGCTCAAACAAGTATAATCATGCATTCTAGAAAAAAAAAATTAAGGAAAAAGGTAGAGAGCGGCTATTGCATTGTCGAGAGAGACTAAGGGGTAGTAAAACAGCCTATGCTATTGTAGATACCATCTTTTTACAGTTCAGTCCCCCAAAAAAAAAGATACCATCTTTTATCCAAATTCGAGCAGACCAGAAGCAGTGACCTCTTCTCACTCTAAATTTTAGAGGTGTGACCAAATGGACAGGAATGGGTAAAACATCTTCCAGCATTATAAGCACTACCATAAAAAGGAACGTAATGTGAAATTCGCTGATAGTTCAAAGAGAACGCAATCAATTTGGACAAGATTACAGTGCCAATAAATATTGAATTTTGATGCAGTCTATCAATGTAATCTGCTTAACTATTGAAAAATTGATTATCCAAGTTTTCGCCTCATAGAATCTATCAGGAAAAAAGAAAATTTTCATTTCGATTGCTCAGCATTAGTATGGCAAGCAAAGTTATCAATCGCTGCTACATTAACAACAACATCATCAAAATCGAACCCTTTTCCATCTATCGCAGACAATCCCATCCACTTCAGAGCACCCGAGTAAAAATAACGAAAAAGGAAATAATCTCTTTTACTTCTAAAACCCCAATAATCAATCAAAAAGGTCCGATCTTTCCTATTCCGACAACAAATTTGGGGAGAAAACAATCAACAATGAACCGATCATAATCCAACAAATGAACAAAATGAATTGATAATTTGAACCTTCATACCTCGCCATCGGCTGGGGGGTGGAAGGCGACGCCTCCAAGCTACAAGAGAAGCTGCCGAGAGAATGAGAGAGTGCAAAGTGAATGCGAGAGTGGACTTCATAGACCGCGTCTTAGTGATGGGGGGCCCACTTTGTCCCCCGAGCTAAGCAAAAATCGTTTTGGCGGGAAAACACGCCGTTGGCTGGAGGCTGGGGGAACGGATCCCTAGGCCACGTGGACGGACGGATGTGGGTCGGACGGTGGGGCCGGGGGGCTTGTCCTATGCGGTCTTGAGGAGGGATGCCGCTTTACCGAGGAGCGCCCGCGAGTTGCTTGTGCCCCAAGGCATCACAAGAGTCGAGTTTTCTTTTTTTTTTTTTTTCTTTTTTTTTTTTTTTAAGAACCGTGTACTGTTACAAAAGTTAAAACGCCCAATATCCTAACTCGCTGTCAGAGTCCATCCATGTGTGCATGTCATTGTCAGGTCTGAAAATTAATCCGTGCACAATTTCTAATTAGATTCAGGTATCATTGAAATAGATTAGAAGCAGAATCAGAGCCGAAGTAATAATAAATAAAAATTAAAATAAAAACATAAGCAAAACTCTTATTGTGTGTTTGTTGCATAGAAGGAGGATAGAAATAGGGAAACTAACTAGAAAGTTACTTGGTACATATTTAACACCTTACTTTTAAATTTTTCTTCATCACACTTTTAGCTTGTAAGAGCTAAAGAAATATAGAATAAAGATGAAAATTAATATTTATTTATACACCACCATTATTATTCAAAAATTATACTATATATATATATATATATATATATATATATATATATATATATATATATATGAGAGAATGGAAAATTCATCGGCGGTGAAGGGAGTTCATTCACCGCCGATTAGATGGTCCAATAAAATTATTACACGTTGCACCACTTAAAAGGTGATTAAGAGAATTATTTTATTTGTTATCTTAAGTGGTGCCACACTTTATTCATTTCCTAATATACTTTTTTCTTCGAAAAATTAACAAGCAAACACAAAAAAATATCAACTCTTCTACTTTCATTTTAGAACCTATAATTTCTTATCTACTTCTTCTGCTACTGGTCGGTGTAATTCATTTTTTTATTTGTTAATGATAAAGCCTGCAGGCTGCAACATGGTTCAAAACCTAGTACAAGGTTCTACGAACATCTGCCTCTACTAACAAGCAGGTTTGAAATCCAATACTTGAGCAAGATAGCAATGACATCTGTTGGGTAAGACAAGCAGCTAGACTAATGGTACACCAAAGCTCAATTGCTATGATCATTATTGGTGTCTGCGTTGGGAAGAAACGTTGGACCTCCAGGAGGATGATGGTATAGAAACATTAAATTGAGAACTAATATAATCCAAAAATGTAAGTTTATAGATAAAAGCCCCAACTTTATATTTAAACTCATAAGACTTTCTTTATCCTATCCGATATAGGATTATACTCACATATGAACTTTCCAGCAATCTCTCTCTTTGTTGTGAGTATACAGCAATCATTTATGAAAACAATCATCTATAAGATCTACTCATCTACGGAAACCAACATTCGTAAGATCTCACAATTTTAGTCTAAACCCATCTACGTGGAGCACCATGAGAAATCAAACCCAAATTCACTTACATCATCCAACCACTTCGAGTTTTACTTCCTTTTGGGTCACAACCTAGGCTCTAATGCCACTTGATAGGGATCAAATCCCTTATCGAGATCATAGAGATGAAGAAAATAATACATCATAAGAAAAACACAAGAAATTAAGATGGTTCGGCCAATCAAATTTGACTCATGTCTACGGGAATAACAAGAGACACCAAGTTCGACCTATATCTACAGGAACAAGAAATATTCATTATAAAAAAAAGGTTATAAAAAAAAATCCAAATATCTCTCTATCTCTCTCATTTCTCGTAATAGTGAAAGTCATCTCTCTCATCCATCGCTAACCTCTCTCATATTACATACAAGGTGTGTGTGTGTGTATGAGAAAATGAAAATGAGCTGACAGCCCACGCAAGTTACCTGAGATACAGCTCTTTTCTGCTATCTCCAATATATTTTTTTAAAAAAATCTTTAGGATTATTATCTTGACTCTTTAGGGTTCACTCATACCCAATTTCTTAGATTTTAGTTTTGATTTGATTAACCATCAAGTTGACACAAATTTTAACGGTTTTTAATAAGTAAACATTTTGTATCTACTTGATAAAAGTGCAAATGAAATCCAAAACTCATGAAATTTGATTTTATTAAAGTTAAAGAGGTAGAGATCCTAATTTTAGAAAAAAAAATTTAAAGAAAAATTATTTAATTACTATATTTTTACCGCTAACTCACGTAATTTTTCTTGAGCTGGTTGCTCACCTACAATATTCCCATATATGTATGTGTGTGCGTGCGCGAGAGAGAAAGAGAGAGAGAGAGAGAAATGGAAATGGGCTGACAGTTTATGCAAGTTATCTTAGCTGCGGTTTATTTTCATTATCTCTAATAAATATTTTTCAAAAAACTATTTTGGAGTATAATCTCGTCCCTATAGAGTTCACTCATACCCAATTTCTTGAGTCTTAACTTTGATTTGATTGTCCATTAAGTTGACATATATTTTAATAGTTTTTAATAAATAATATTTTGTACCCACTGGATAAAAGTATAAATGAACTCTAAAATTCATAAAATTTGATATTATTAAAGTTAAGAAGGTAGAAATCCTAATTTTAGAAAAAAATTGAAGAAAAATCATTAGATTTCTATATTGTTACCGCTAGCTCACGTAATTTTTCCTAAACTGGCGACTCACCTACAGAAATCCATATATATGGTGCTACTATTCTAATCATATTAAGTTAGCACTATCATCATCTAATTGGTATTCCAAATCAATTAGCATGCTAGTCTTCTGATCCAAGTCAGTCTTCTGATCCAAGTCTAATTGTGATTTCTTGTGATACTTTAAGCATATCTGGATACTCAACAGATCCGAGACTCAAATCCAACAGTTTGTGTGTATTTCAAAATCATCACAAGCTTGATTAGTTTGCATTGGATTAGGAGTAACACTTTGAAGTGTTCATGTTCTTTACATCTCCCACGAATACATTGAATAGGTGCAAAATTAAGTGGCCCTTGCGCGCGCACAAACTGAAAAAGAGCCCAATATTCTAGAAATGAAAAATGAATAAGATAATAAGGTAAAGAACATAAGATGTTAGATCGATAAAATAAATGCTATTGCATACTTCTAAAAGTGTTATTGATCATTTATATTAAAATGGTAATACAATTCTACTATAAATTTGTGAACGCCATTAATGAAAATGAAAAGAAAAATATAGCACGAACATATACTTATTTTCTAAAATATTATTTCACCCATAATGATGAACAGAAGTATAAATTTCAAATATTAGTTAATTAAGATTTTGAAATTCATAATTAACTGTAATTTTAATTTATTTTTGAGTTAGGATATTTAAAAGTCATACGTTCATTATTTTTATATTAAGTTATGACCGCATCATATTTGAAGCTCATCAATTTTAAATAAATTTTATTCCATGATTCAACTTATTCGTATATACAAATTATCTAAATTCAATCTAAATATTGATATAATAATTTATATTTAATCGTTCATCCTAACTTGGTCACTCAAATTATATTCAATTTATATTCATTCATATTATTCTCAATTAAATCTAAAATACTTTTTCGATATTCAACTTATATCAATTATCTATGTCGATGAATAGTTAGTTGAAAGACTGAGTTTCTAGATGGGCACAACTAATTTCCTAGTGAGCCCACTTTAAAAGTCTTCTTTTTTACCACTTTGGCATTTTATTTTTTGGTCAAAAAAACCCTTCCACATCTCCTCCATCTTCCCATCCTGTTGCCTTTTTTTTCCCGCATGAAACCAGAGAGAGGAGCTGTAGAGGAGAAAATGAGGGGAAAAAAAATTTCATTTCTCAAAATATCGACTCCATACAGAAATTAAAGTCTAAATTTAGCTTAAATCTCCTCTCTCATTGTCTAACCCTAGAAAATAGAAAACATAATTCTTTTGTGAGTCGACGGAGAAGAAAATGGAGTTGCGCAACTTGGCGATGGTTTCATTCGATGATCAAAAATCATTGGAGGTATGAATCGATCATCCTTTTTTAATTTCTACAATTTTTAATTTTAAAGGAATAGATTTATTTAAAATAGAGATCGGCTAGGAAGAACGGTTTTGATTTCGCAGCCGTTCAGTGGGGTCAAATTCACAGAGACTTGGTAACCGAGCTAGACGAAAATGAGCTACCCTACATTAGTCTATTTGGAAGTGTCGATCGGTTTGTTGAGCTCCGAAAGTTAATAAACTATTTTAGAGAATTACCAAATTCCGACCATTGGATGACTTTGCCCGACATGGGTCATTTGATAGCGTCGAGATTTAATTTAGTGTTATTCTTCATTTCCAATGCCCAATGCCTAACTTTCCTACCGCTAAGATCACCACCTCTGGCCTCAATTCTCCAGATCAAGGAAGTGACCATGGCTTTCGTTGGAGGATGTCATTTTGTCCCGGTAAATTTCGTATCCTATATAGTTTACTATTCCTTCATCTCCAACATTTGAATACAAATACAGATCCGTAATGCAACTTTCAATCATGCAGGTTAAACTAAAGGCAGGACATCCAGTTCCCAATATTGCGCTTAATTGGCACCGTCATCGTGACCCAGTGGCAACTGGATGGCAAGATTTTTATATGGAGTGAATTGAACAATTCAAGCAACTTGTGCCACCGACTATAGCAACACAAGATATCATTGAATTATAATCAATGATATGATGGATGACCTCATTATGTGCATATCTTTTGTTTGAACTAGTTAACAATTGTACTTATATTAAATGAAAAAAAGTTAAGTGTCATGTATATCGCGGTGCCTTGTAAACCCTATTTGTGTCTTGTATATCGCGGTGCCAAAGTTAGGTGTCACTTATTTGTAAACCCTATTTGTGTCTTGTATATCGCGGTGCCAAACTTTAATTTTGAAGTTATGAATGACTTGTGTATATATTGGATCAATAATGCCAAGTTGTTGATATATTTTGATACCAAGATGTTGATATGACGGACCGTTGTACACACGACATGCACGATATACTAAATTGATAACAAACTTACTACCTACCGGGTTTTGCACACCGTATCACTTAAATTTCTAAAATCGTATCCGCGATCCAGGTTTACAGAACCGGATCAATTTTAGCTGATCCGGGACTGTAAACCCGGACAGAGACAACATGTCCGGGCTGGCTAGCCCGGATGAGGAGTTTTCAAATTTCGCCCCCCCCCCCCCCCCGTCCGGGCTAACCAGCCCGGAAAGATACTCTCTGTCTGGGCTATCCAACCCGAACAGAGAAGACTAATCCGGGCTGGCTAGCCCGGATTGCGCAACGGGCTGTAATACTGTGTCAATATTAGTTTGTGTGCACCCGGTTAGAAGTGATTTTATCTTGACGAGGGCATTATAGAGTAAACTCAGACGCCTCTTACTTGCGATCTCGCCTTGCACTAAGAAGGGATTAATAATTGTTATAGCTTCTTAAATTCTCTGCATATATTATGGCAAAAACATATATAAGTTCGATTATACTTGATTAATTCACAAAGAATAAAAAAACCAAACATTACCTCGTCATTATTTGTCTGCAGGACATCTTCAGTATTTGTCTGCGGGACATCTTGCCCCCTTCTCGATTTGAGGCATGGATGGACGGACCAATAAAGCGTCGAGATACCTTTTCATATCACGCCATATAATCATGCGTGCACTCACCTAGGGTACTTGCCTCTACGCCTCGATGCTCCTGTGCAAGTACATGATCTAACCAACTCGGCCATATTTCCTCAGCGTGTCCATATGTCACCGAGTAGTTTTTGCTCGTAAGTCCACGTTTTTCTCGAATATGACTGAACGGTGGAGGTGGAATGACTGACGACACCCAAACTACCGTAACACCCGTACAAGGTGATAAGGCTCGACAATTTCCTTCATTTTGAATGTACCCATATAAAAGGATACTTCCTGAAATGGATGGGTATCCCTAAACGACTGATATGGGTCCCATGTCACCTGCAATGTCATGATATTAACAAAAACAATATCAAAATTTGATATTATGATCGTTTGGAAAAAAATACCAAATAAATTTTCATTTTGCCTAACCTCGTTAACCGTCAGCGTGTCAAGCCTATCCCTAATAGCTCTGATATGCTCCAAAGACACTTTGTTGTCACGTTTGCTCAACCACCGGCATGCTTGTGGCTGGTCAGATCTGTATCCACCATTTAAGACCGACATTAAATACAGAAAGTGAGCGAAGATCCACGCCTGCAGCAATGTTAAATATCCGGACATCTGTGTCGCATGAGCTTGAGAGGAAAGACTAACCTGTCTGTACAAAAACGCTAGAGCTCCAGCACCCCAGGCATATGTATGCACGCTCTCGACATCATGTAGAAGTGCAAGATAGTCAACAGAGACCCTTGTGCCGCTCTTGTCCCTGAAAAGTGTGCACCCAAGAAGATAAAGTAAGAATGCTCGAACAGCACATAATATTTTCCGATCTGAATCTGCATCTATCACACCGCTAAACCGTTTCCTGAGCCAGTCAAGGCGCACTGAAGCTCCACATTTCGTGTTCAGCTCCTGAAAATCTTCATTATATCCGACACCCAATGAGTCAGTTATTTGCTCAACTGCAATGAGCCCATCTGTTCTGTCTGGAAGACTAACGGACTTTCCTGTTACTGGCAAACCAAAGAGACATGCTACATCATCAAGAGAGATCGTCATTTCTCCAAAAAACAAGTGAAAGGTATTCGTTTCTGGATGCCAACGCTCGACAAATGCAGTTAGTTCAACGCTACTAATGTACTGATAAGAACATATTATGAGCGGTGCCAAAGAGGAATTACGGATGCATTGCACAAAACAGGTATTTGGCTGTCCAGATTCTAGAGACCATGTGTTTATTTTTCTCATATGATTTATGCACCGTAATGGATCTCGTTCCTGAAATGATAACAAAGCAAAATATTTTAGATAACCAACTACTAGGATAAAATTAAATTCAAAGTTATTATGTCTGACCTCATTCTTAGATATAAAGAAAGCAACGTGTGTTCTAAAACTCTTCAAAAGAGACAAATCAATCGGTCCTCTATTTATTGGCCGCATTTCCTCTTCTTCTGATTCTGACTCATCGATACCCCTACTTTCTTGCGATACACCTCGAGGAATGTGTAACGTAAGGGTCTTTGTGGCAGTATCAACTTGCGAATCCGGTTCGTCACGGATTTCAGGAATGTTAGGATCGGCGGCTGGACGGATCCCCGTTTTCTTCCTTCTATTCGAGGCTGTTGGTCGAATCCGAGATGGTTGCGCCGGATCCATCTCTAAATCACCAACGATTTTATTTGCACAATGAAAATTTAAATTATCAAATATCACATATCACAATATGCTAATTATATTTGCCTATCTAAATCCATTAAATAACATAACATAAACACACAAGATCTATATTTCAATTTATTCCAGATTCGAAAATCAAAAATTAACCATCTAATCCAAGCACAAAAAAAAAAAAAACAACTAATATTCACAATATAAATTTTGCACTTAACTATTATAATTTCCAACTAACACTAATCGATAAAAACAATATAATCTAAACTATTTTAACCAATAAAAACTTTAATTTCACCATAACTAAATATAAAGAAATTATTTTTTCCCCAATCTCTTTGCCCCTCAACTAAATCTACCCTCATCAACACTCATTTCCAAATTTTTTCCTAAATCAAAATGCAAAAAATTAGGGTTTCATTTTTACCTTAAAATCAAGAAAAAACACTAACTCCTCTCCTCCTTTAAATCCGCCTTTGTGGCGGAGTGTTGGTCGGGACACGGGCAGCCGGAGCGGGGGAAGCGGCTGGAAGGGGAGGAGAAATGGATGGTCCGGCTAGAGCTCCTGGATAAGAGATTTCGGATTATTGAGAAAGAGAGTGGAAGGAGATGGGTTTAATGAAGGAGGAGAAGGGGGGAGAGATGAGTTTGGAGAAGGAGGAGTTAATTTTGAGGGAGAAAAGTTGGGTTTGGGAAATTGCTTGGAGTGAAAGAGATGGAGAAGATGAGGGCAAAGGTGGTATTTGGGTGTGCTCACTAGAAAAAAATAAGGGATTTTCAAAGGAGGGGTGTGCGCACTAGGAAAAGTGGGCTCACTAGAATAAAATCTGTGCCTATCTAGAAATTCCCTCATATTTGAAGCTCATCAATTTTAAATAAATTTTATTCCATGATTCAACTTATTCGTATATACAAATTATCTAAATTCAATCTAAAAATTGATATTATAATTTATATTTAATCGTTCATCCTAACTTGGTCACTCAAATTATATTCAATTTATATTCATTCATATTCTTCTCAATTAAATCTAAAATACTTTTTCGATATTCAATTTATATCAATTATCTATGTCGATGAATAGTTAGTTGAAAGACTCTTCCACTATACCAAAACTTCAAACTTTTGGTGAGGGTTGAGATGAATTATTTTGTATTTTAATATGCCTCCGCAGGTTGAAAGTCCATTTTTGGACAGAAATCTAGAGTATATGCAGCGGTAAAATTTTTTAAAAACCCACAATTAAACGCACGTCCGGCAGGAATTGTACTTAGATTGCCCTGATACCAAATTGAAAGACCCTTCCACTGCACCGAAATTCCGAAGTTATGGTGAGGGTTGAGAGAAATTATTTTGTATTTTAACATAGTTATTCGGTTCTCTCTAATCATAGGCACGATTATGTCACGATCTATTAAAATTGAGGAGAAAGTTACAGCTTCCCTAAGGATATATAATAGACCTCGAATCTAAAGATAAAGAGAGAAGACCCGAAGAATCAACCTAAAGATTAACAAAAGGTTAGAAAAAATAAGCCCCTATCAACAAAATCACGAGGAGCAAAAGCCAAAAAAAAAAAAAACAAAGCTCATTATCTTCTCCTTCGCAAAGCGTCCATGTCCACTGTAAGATTGTCAATGAGCCAAAAAACCGTTCTGGTTAGGATTCTATCGGTATAACTTTTCAGAAATTTGTAGATTATAATCTCACACATCTAAAGAGAAGTCTTCTCTCTCTCTTATTATCTTGTAGTTTCTTGAGATTTATAAAATCAATTCAAAATTTCACCTGAAATAATAACTTTGTTAAGGTCTCCATTCTTGTTTGAACTTGTCAGTGTATAGCAACTTTATTTGTTGAGATCTTCATTCTTATTTGAGCATATACTGCAAAATAACTTTGTTTTTTCTTTGTTCTTCTTCGATCGTATTTGAACAAATATAAATTTGTTGAGATCTCTAGTTGAGGGAGTTTCCAAAGGAGCACACTATTTTTTTCTAGTGAACCTACTTAACAACGGAAAGTCGTGATAGATGGGCTCACTAGAAAAAATTGTTTGTTCCTTTAGAAACTCCCTTAGTTGAGAACACATGTACATTCCTTTAGAAGCAACTAAATATTAAAATATAGTTTGTTACTTATAAAACTAGGAGTCATATTCACATGAACCTCCAACATAAGAGACTAAACCCTCACTTTGTTTCTTAGACCATCTCTACCGTACTAATACTTCATCTTTCAAATAACCTACACTCATAAAATGGACTTATATTCCTTATTAATTTATGAAAAGGAAAAATGATAATCTATCTAGTAAAACAAATTGGTAATATCCTCATCCCAAGAAAAAAAAAAAAAAAAAGAATAAAGTCAATATTAAGGTTTTTGGTAGAGAAAATTTACTGAACACTTGGTAGTTGTACTGAATCGTGTTGTGAGTTGGTAAAGAACGGGTCATATGACATTTGTATCTCATCAAAATAAATTGAATCTGGCCGCCAGAGGGTGGAGTATGGATTATAACTGGAAAACGAGTTAGAATTAAAATGTATTAATATTTTATTATCTTGTGTCATTTCCTCTTTTTTCTTCCACCAAAATAAGTATGTTATTTCTCTTCCATATCTTCCATCTCCCAAAAAAAAAAAATGAATAAATGCTAGAAAATATTGGAAATATAATATTTCAAACTTTTTACAATTGGAAATTATTTCTAATTTTCTTGTTTATGTTAGCTGCTTCCAATCAACCCAAACACACATTGCGATTGATGCTTGTCAGGTAAGAGTTAACCAATATAACCTCCTCTTTCAAATCAAGAACCCGAGTAATCTTAACCTGCTAGGTCTCACCTTTGGATAGAGAAAAGAATGGGCGAGTTTATGGATCAATTGTTTATTTGCTCCATTCAAAATTTTGAATTGGAAAATTAAAAATTTTATTTTTAATTCAAAATTTTGAATATGGCGGATTAAAAAGTGATCTATGGACGTGCCCATTTTTATCCCAACCCTTGGGTTTCAAAATCTTAACCTGCTAGGTCTTACGGTTCCGCTGCTCCATTAAAATCAAGGCCGATGAGATTTTGAATGTGGAGCTCTAAAGCAATGTTAAGGTACCACTCTTGAATCGACCATTCTAGGAGTAATAATAGTAGCAGGTCATTTTCGATCTCAACTTGCAAAGAGATTTAGTAAGGAGAATACGTACAATTAGCACATTTTAGGGTTATTTATTAGAACCATTGGGAAGAAGAACCCAAGCTCTCACATCTCATATTTGTTTGCGACTCAAATTTTAAATCAAAAACAAAAGAGAGCCTCTCTCCGTGTATCAGAGGTTTATTTTTAAGGGATTTTTACATATCTGTCCCTTACATCTTTAAAATTTGAATTTAGTTCTCCAAATATTCATATTTTGAATTTACTCTTCCGAATTCTTTAAGTTACTTCACTTTAGTTCCCCTAAATAACTTCCGTTAGACTAACCATATTTTTAGTCGAATTTTTCGTTATACCCCTAAGTTATTTCACCTTAGTCATCCCTTCCCTTTTACTCTTCTTTCTTTTCTTCTTAGGTTCCCCTCTTCATTCTTCTCTTCCCTCCTAGTTAGGAAAAAAAGGAAAGAAAGAAGATATAGAGATTAATTGAGAGGGAAGAGAGGGAGGGGAGAAGAATGGAGAGGGAACCCAATAAGAAGAGAGAAGGGAGGTTTGAGTTTAATTTTTCTTATGGAAATAGAAAATTCCAATATGCAATTGGTGTCAGAGGACAAATCTAAGTTACGATTTGAATTTTTTTTTTTTAGGTTTTATGCGTATTTGTTTGAAATTTAACGTTAATTAGATTTCTTTTGCAGGGGAGACTTCGCTTGCTGGTCGGATATTAATACCCGACTAGAACGTTTCTTGGTTTGGTATTAATACCCGACCAAAATATTTTTTGCTCTTAAACTAACATCCGACTCAAACAAAAATAGATAAAAATAGAATCGGACGAGGTGAGAAGTTAGAGAAAAGGAGGAGAGATATTTTTGAAAAAAAATTTGGATGCAGAGAGTAAAATGGTAGTATTTCAAAATAGGAGTTAGCTGTAAAGAATAACCAGAACACCAAGAGTAAAATGCCGTGCGCAAGTAGAATTTCCCCAACTAAATTCATATCAATTATATGACTGCTATTGGAATAGATCATGTTTGGATAATGCTAGACCTGGACCAGGACGTAAATTCTCATGGGCAACATTTTTCAAGGAGACTGAATGATTTATCGAAAATCAGTTTAAACTTAACATTGATTATCATCGGCTATGGAATTGCTTATTTGCGATCTCTCATCACTAAAGTTTGTTGAATTTACTTAGACTGATGGATTATTGTTCTTTGTTTACGATAATGGATGTGAAAATGAAAAAAATAAAAATAAAAAAAATTCAAGCACTTTGTTAAAGGTTGTTCAAATGTTCTATTCATGAAAAATTATTAGTTAATTTATAAGCATTAATTATAAAAGGATATTTGTGACGTCCCACTATGCATAAATGTGGATTGTGGTTGTTGACCACGAAGTGATAATAATGCTAGCATTAAATTAAATAGCGGAATATGGACAATAACAATTAACAAGAAAGCTATATTTTAATTAAAAATATTATAGTTTTAATTAAAAAATTCAAAGAATAGCTACATAAAATACCAGTAAAGCAGTTAAATAATGTCTCAAATAAAATCAATAAACATGTCATAGACACTTACTACTCACGTAGTTCTGATAGGGGGCAATTGCTCCCTTCCCTCGAATTTTTTTTTTTAAAAATTGTTTATTTTATTTTTTTGAAAAATTTTATAATTCTGTATCTCTCTAAATTTTTTCAGTTTTCAATTATGAAGATCGCAATTATGAGAGATAAATAATTCAATAATTCAATAAAGATAAAATCTCGTTCTTTTTGGAGTAAAATATTTTTAAAATTTTAAAATTCGAAATTCAATGAAAGAAATATCTCAAGATGATAATTGGATTGCAATGTCTTAAATTTGCATAAAAACTTATCAAGCAAAAATATCTATGTTAATACCAAAACTTTATATGTGAGTTATAAAATAGAAACCCTATAATTTTTTGGACTAGGGGCACCACAACCACCCCCCCGGGCAAGGACACTTCGCTACTTGTATCCCAACGAATCATCCAAATACATTGACCACCAAATAAAGTTTGCCCTCCGGGTTCAAATGCCTGGGTTCTCCTCTGCATAACTCTACATATTCCTGAAAATAAACTAAGTTCTGATTTGCCTTTAGCGGGTCTACCTCTAAGTCGGGTCTGTGTCTGGTCATGTATAACCTTCAGTAAAATGACTAATAAAAATACAATGAAATAACAATATCGAACACACACACATAGGCTGTTTTTAAAAAAACCCCTCCACCTAATATTTTTTTCCAAAAAACCTCTTCACATGCAAACACGCTATTTGTCCACCGAAGCTTCATAAGAGAGAGTCCCTTTTGTGACATAGTTTTTCACGTTTCCTCATATATATATATATATATATATATATATATATATATATATATATATATATATATATATATATATATATATATATATATATATATATATATATATATATATATATTAGATTTTGAATTACCTTGTCCGGTATAGATATCTATTTGCGATACTATAATAAGCGACCCAAACAAAAAAAAAGAAATCCAACCAAATCATGTATGCTGCTGCTCCGGCTACAGCCACTCCGGCTCCCGTAGTTCCCGCCAAACCTCCCCCTCCAAAAGCTCAAACTCCAGACTTCCCCTACAACCCCCGCACTCTCCTCCTCCGCCAATGCAAAACCCCCCGCGACCTCCACCAGATCCACGCCCACCTCATCAAGACCTCCGCCGTCTGCCGGCCCGCCGTCCTCGAGAACCTCCTCGAGTGCTCCGCCCTCATCCTCCCCAACAACCTCCCCTACGCCCTCAAGGTTTTCGCCCTCTCCCCCCACCGCCCCCACATCGAGGCCTACAACATCCTCATCCGCGCCTTCAACCGTTCAAACTCCCCTTGCGACTCCCTCCGCTACTTTGTGGACATGCTCGAATCCTCTGTCCCGGCCGACAAGCACACCTTCTCAGTCGTTCTCAAAGCCTGCTCCCGGCTCTCTTCTTTGAGAGCCGGCAGAATGGTGCATGCGCATGTCGTCAAGGGCGGATTTGGATCGCAGGAGTTTGTCGTCAACAGCTTGATCCACATGTATGCTAGCTGCGGGGAGGTCGGGGTCGCACGCAGGGTGTTTGATGGAATGGCTGAAAGGAGCATTGTCACGTGGAATGCGATGGTTGCTGGATACTTCAAGGCTGGGGATTGGGAAGAGGTTGTGGAGCTGTTTAGAGTGATGTTGGGGATGGGAGTGGAGTTTGACGAGGTGACGTTGATTAGCGTGCTGACGGCGTGCGGGAGGCTTGGGGTGCTGGATTTGGGGGAGTGGATTTATGGGTATGTGAGGGAGAATATCAGGGGTTGCAGTCAGAATCTGATGACTTCGCTCGTTGATATGTACGCCAAGTGCGGGCGAGTGGATAAGGCGAGGGAACTCTTTGATCAGATGTTGTGTCGTGATGTTGTCGCATGGAGTGCAATGATATCTGGGTACAATCAGGGGAATCGATGTAGGGAGGCACTCGAGCTTTTTCATAAGATGCAAATTACGAATGTTGATCCGAATGAGGTGACAATGGTTAGTGTTCTGTCTTCGTGCGCTGTTTTGGGAGCGCTTGAGACGGGCAAGTGGGTGCATTCGTACATGAAAAGGAAGCAGATGCAGGTCACTGTCAATCTCGGGACTGCACTCGTGGATTTCTATTCGAAGTGTGGATGCATTGAGAACGCGCTTGATGCTTTTAAGAAGATGCCACAGAAGAATGCGTGGACTTGGACAGTGCTGATCCAAGGGCTTGCAAGTAATGGTCAAGGACGAGAGGCTCTCAGGTTCTTCGCTTCTATGCTGGAAGCTAAACTTGAACCAAACGACGTGACTTTTGTAGCTGTTCTCTCTGCTTGCAGCCATTCTGGTTTAGTTGAAGCGGGTCAGCATTTTTTTGATAGCATGGATCGAGATTATGGCATCAAGCCAAGGGTCGAACACTGTGGTTGCATGGTTGATATACTTGGACGAGCAGGCCGTATTGAAGAGGCATACAATTTTATTAAGAGAATGCCCGTAGAGCCTAACGCCATCGTATGGAGAACGCTGTTGTCGGCATGTAAAATTCACAAGAACGTGGAGATTGGCGAAGAAGCATTGAAGAAGATTGTTCTATTGGAGCCTAAACATAGTGGAGACTACATACTTCTCTCAAACATTTATGCATCCGTTGGCAGATGGACGGATGCGGTGAGGGTGAGGAACGAAATGAAGGAGAAGGGAATTAAGAAGATTCCAGGGTGCAGTTTGATGGAATTGGGTGGAACGATCTACGAGTTCTTTGCTGAAGATAACACTCATCCTGATTCGGAGAAGATATATCAAAAGATTGAGGAGATTGTGGATCGGATCAAGGGAGCTGGTTATGTGCCGAATGTAGCAGAGGCAAGACTAGATGCAGAAGAAGAAGAGAAGGAAGTATCAGTTTCTCATCACAGTGAGAAGCTAGCCATTGCGTTTGGTCTCATAAAAGCTCCTCCTGGAGCTGCTATCAGGGTGTCGAAAAATCTCAGAGTATGCATGGATTGTCACGCGGCGACGAAGCTGATCTCAAAGGTTTACGAAAGGGAGATTATTGTCAGAGATCGGAATCGATTCCATCACTTCAAAGATGGGATTTGCTCATGCAATGATTATTGGTAAACCAATGCAAGCAAGAAAGCTGTTCTTGTGCATTCTTCTGCTGCTCAATGCCTCTGATGGTGTGATGTTGCTGAGCGTTGATATGGACCAGAACTTGCCATGCAAGATCACATGGAAGTAAAGGTATAATTATGCTTTTCATATTTCCTGATTTTCTTTATCTTCTGATTTGAATTTGAAATTATTGTTCGTTCTCTCTGGTATGTTTATGTACTTCTCATGTTCAATATATCGCACATATCTTGTTATTTTAGGAATATAATAGTGGAGTTAACCTTTTTTCTTGCCTGATCTCTTAGTTTTTCTCCATTGGTCACCGTCTCAAAATATATTCTCTTTTATGTTACACTTTTTTTTTTTTTGACACATCTATGTTGCGCCTATTTCAACATAGGATATGGGATATGGATACGACACAATTAAAGTACTCAGCTTCAGTTGTTCCTGAAAATGAAGGTTAAAGTACTCAGCTTAGTTAATGTTCATCGTAACATAGATATGTCACAGCTTATGGTTTAAAAAACATAGTAGCTCTGCTAATATGAAATGCTTTTTGGTTTCACAAATCAATAGTATTTAGTTCATATGTTATATTCTTTATCTTTTCTTTGGTTAGGTTGCTAATGTTCTTTATCCATAACATAGATATGTGGTGACATATGGTCGATACAACATAATAATTCTAGTAATGCAACATGCCTTGTGGTTGCAAGGACTGCTAGTTATTAATTATTAGTTGAGAAAAGTGAAGAAAATATGCAATGAAAATCAGTGAATCAAATGGATCTATAAACCCATCATTTATTTACTAGTTTTTGTACTTCATATACTCAATACTTCTTTGGATAGTTCTATACATCTAGTATATGTTACTACATAAACCAATTTAAATAGGGCTTCGCCCAACCAATTAATATACATCACGAAAAAATAAATGATCCACGAGAGTAGGCCAATAAGAGGCTCAAGTAGGCCAATAAGAGGCTCAAAGCAGACCTAGTAAGAAGTCCAAGTAAGATATTTCATGAATAACTCAATTGAGTGCCCACTAAAGGGCATGGGTTCCACCATAAATGACCAAACTATCCCTTTATATACTATAAATAGACTCAAAATATAGTCATTGTAGACTATTCTTAATCTCTTTCATTTTTGCTATTGCATTTACTATTTTTAGTTGGCTTCACATCTTATTATTATTGACATGAGCTTAGAAGGATCTTTGGTTGGGGCTCATATCCAATTCCACTGATGTTCTCATTTTCTAGTCTAACTAATGCTTGGGGCATGTACGTTTAAGGGTCAGGCTGGGGGCGCCTTCACCCCCACTCCTCAACTATCCAGCCTGCTTTGGATCCTCAATTTCTTTGTAGAAACATTGGTGTCGCGCATGGGGATATGGAGGGTAGCCTCCTAAGATGACTAATACTATAGCATTATTAGTTCGACTAGCTATCTCTCAAATAGAAGGAGAAGGAGTTGGTCAACCCCAGCCAGTGTGTCGTAAATAATTCGTTAATCCTCACCAGGGAGTTTTGTAGTTTTTGAGAAATTTCAGTAGTTTACTCGGGAGTTCATGGCTCAAGTTATGATCATTCACTTCCAACTCATGACCAACCTCCTTGTGAGAGGAGGCAACTTATATGTGCAAAAAGATCCTCAAGATCTCGAAAGGGCCTGCGGTTGAACATCCTTATTCAAAATATCCTTACTTACAACTTCATGACTGGATTCTACTTACATGAGGATCTTTAGCAGGTCATGCATCTTCTAGTAAATGAATCATATGTTGTACAATTAAGGGACTAATTCCTTAATGTCTGTCATGGACTCATGGTCCAGCTTAGTAAATGGCCTAGTTGCTTGCTTGCCACACTGGTAGGAGTGCCTTCTCCTGAGCATCACTCATATATGCAGCATTATGATTTGAAGTGCCTCGAATTCACCTAGATAAGCATACATGAAATAACTTGTAAGGGCTTCAACTCAAGCTTACATGGACACACAACAGCATTTGAGCTCTAGGCTCAACACTCAGTGGCTCAGGAGAAAGGGAATGTTATAGAGATGAAGCATGGTTGGATGCCTCATCGAGCTCGCCAAAGCACAAGCTTTCATCCACCAACTCACCCAAATCATCAAAGAGCTAATCCTTAAAGTGTTCGCTAGGCAATTCTTGTATACATTCACTTCTTGGAGCTCATCAAATGTATCACTGGTTGCTTCCCTATGTTGAATATATTCATAACAATGGTCATGTTGTCGAAAGAAAGTTTCATCGACCCACTTTTGCAATTAATTTGTACACTTGAAGTCGTAAGAAGAGGCTAGCCTACAATAATCGGAATTTTGAGCTTGTGCAACAATAAAGTCAACCAGTAAGGAAAAACTCCCTGATCTTAAACTCTCTGATCTTGATCAATATATTCTCAATATAAATTTTGGTAGGTCTTAACTCAACCAACTCTAGTTGTTTGTTTGCCAAATATGAAAGTGAGTTCACTCTTGCCCTCAAATCTAATAAGACCCTGGCTTTGGTGGTGTTACCAATTGTTCATGAGATGGTGGGACACCTAGGATCCTTGTACTTGGGTTAGACAAGATATTCATTATACTTTATATTAAAAATACTTTATTGAAAACCGTCTTCTTGATATACAAATCCTTAAAGAATTTTGTATAAGTAGAAACTTGTTGGTTTGTATTCAAGAGAGGGATGTTGACTCTAATCTGCTTGAACATCTTTAATATGCGGTTAAACTTGAGGAGAGTGTTTCTTATAATGATTTGGAAAAGGAGCCTTTGGCTGATCGTCGACTTGGATTCATGAAAAAATGTATTAGATTCTGGCTCATTAGAGGGAATCATGGGAGACAAAAAGAAAGATGATGGAGAAGCATTAGAAGATGTAGTATGTCGTAGAAAGAAAGTTTCACTTATTCACTTTTTCCTCTAAATTTTTTAAATAATCTACATATCAAAACCTACAAGATATCTTTATGAACAACAAACATAATTTTATACTTAATCTCTAACTTTAATATCCTAGGTATCGAGAATCAAAACTCTAATTACCAATTTTAACCATATAACCCTGCAGTAAAAAAAAATTCATAGTAAATCCAATACCACAATATGATTTGGATAGATATATAAAACTCTCAGAAAAAAGGATGAGATAAATCGACTCGGTCAACTTGCTGGCCGGTAATCAAACTCGTTATCTGATATTTTAACTATTCTCAAATATCCCAGACCAGCGACCTTAGATCACCATGAAACCACAATTTTTCATACTGAATCTTCAAACTTTTCTTCATACATGATTTTAACAAAAAGACTATCATGTATTCATAATTCAATTTAGATAAATCAAGTTAACATATGAATCATGCTATTTTCATCAACATATAATATGTATCATTTCATCTTGATATCAGAATATAACTCTACTCAAAAATCTTAGTTCTCTGGTGAAATCATCACTATTGACTACGGTCAAACCCTAGATTGTAGTCAACCCATGGACCTTGGCCACGAAATTTTTCCATCCCTAATGAAACACCATAACGATACCATAATCATGATTTGATAATCAAATAATTCAATAGAATCCTACGAAACCTACAGACCAACAAGCAAAATAGAAAAAAGTAATTTTGGGGGAAGATGTATTACTCATTTGAGGTCCTAATAATCCTTATGCTAATAGCCTCATTCCTAACAACACCTCCTTCACCCTTTCAACTGCTTAAGAGAGAGAATTTAGAGTGGGCTTAGAGAGAAAATAAAAGAAGAACCTTTTTCTCTCTTATTTTTCCTTTTATTATTCTAAAAGTGAAGGAGAATCATGACTACTAGTTAAAGGGGGAGTTTCAACAAGAGAGAGTTTCAAGGTGTCCCTCCATTTAATTCAGCCGGACAAGGAATAGGAAAGTGGACTTTTTTTTTATAGACTAGGAAAGTGCTTTTAATCGGTTTTTAGACTACATTTTGTGTTGAACCTGGAAAATTCTCAAAAAAAATACCAAATATAGAATGAAGTCGTAATGATTATGGCAATTCGAGAGATTATTTTAGAAAATATTATTTGCAAGATAAAAAAATTGACGAAAGGTTGAAACTGGCATAATCAATATTTTGCTGGTTTTGGGACTTTGTCAGAATATTATAAGAAAATTCTCAAAATTTACAAATATTTATGAGAAGAACTCCAAAAATAGAATGTTATTCGGAGTTTTAGAATTCAAGATACATTTATTGGAAGTCTAATTAGTTACTAACCGGGTCTCTATATAAAAAAATCTAGAAAATAGAAAGTGTATGACTTTTATATCAGAATTTCATTTTGGATTACGAGTATCGATGGGACCGAATTAAGATTCTAGGCTGATCAAAATATCGCAATAAATATAATTATAAGAAATGAGTGTTATATATATATATATATATATATATATATATATATATATATATATATATATATATATATATATATATATATATATATATATATGAGGAAATGGGAAATACACTGCCGGTGAAGGGAGTTCCTTCACCGTCGCTTAGGTGGCCCAATAAAATTATAACACGGGGCGTCATTCAAGATAACAAATAAATGAATTCTCTTAAATGACACTACGTGTAATAATTTTATTGAACCACCTAAGCGGCGGTGAAGGAAACTTCCTTCACCGCCGGTGTATTTCCCGTTTTCTCTCTCTCTCTCTCTCTTTATATATATATATATATAATATATATATATATATATATATATATATATATATATTACTGTAGGTGAGCCGCCAGCTCAGAAAAAGTTACGTGAGCTAACGGAAAAACTATAATCATCCAATGATTTTTCTTCAATTTTTTTTAATAATTACTATATCTATCTTTTTAACTTCTTTAGGATTAAATTTTATAAATTTTGGAGTTTTTTACCCTTTCATCAGGTGCATACAAAATATTTTATTCATTGAAAACCGTTAATTTTGTGTTAACTTGATGGAGAACCAAATCAAAACTAAAACCCAAGAAATTGGGTATGAGTGAACCCTAAGGAGTCGAGATCATAATCCAAAAGAATTTTTTTTAAAAAGATTATTGGAGATATTAGAAATGAACTACAGCTCAAGTAACTTGCATGAGCTGTCAGCTCATTTCCATTTTTCTCATATATATATATATATATATATATATATATATATATATATATATATATATATGAGTAAAAGGGAAATTCACCGGCGGTGAAGGGAATTCCTTCACCGCCGCGTAGATAGCCCAATAAAATTATTACAAGGTTACAAATAAAATGAATTTTCTTAACCGCCCTTTGAGTGGTATCAAGTGTAGTAATTTTATTGGGCCACCTAAGCAACAGTGAAGGATCTCCCTTCACCGCCAGTGAATTTCCCGTTTAATTATATATATATATATATATATATATATATATATATATATATATATATATATATATATATATATATATATATATATATATATATATATATATATCTTGAGACAAATCAATCATGATACAAAGTGAATAGTGAAAAATGGTAAAGTAAATAAGAAATCACCCTCTTGATATCTCATATCAAAACTCGCCATCAAGGAAAAGTTAGGAGCCGATCGAGAAAGCTATCATGATGTCTTAAAATGGATCCACTTCCATTCATAGGAGCCCGTCAAATTTCCCGATGCAAGCAAGGCAACATTGCGTCAAAATATTACGGGTTTGTATTACTGAATAAATAATTGGGCCTAGCACCACCCAAGCCCAATTTGATTGGACCGTAACCCAGTCAATTAGTATACATCATAAAAAGAATGATTTTAAGAGTGGCCCAATAAGAGGCCTAAAGCAAGTCTAATTGGGCACTACTCAAGAACATGGGTCTCACGGGAAATTCTATTGCACACGACATTTTAGTATGGTTTTGAAACTTATAAATAATTATAAGTTTGCTATTATTTTTTTGACTAAATTACCCTTATAAATTCAAAACTAAGACTTTTTAAAATTTGGAACTACGACTCATTGTGTTCCTCCTCTATTTTCTCTCTAAAACCCTAAATGATTTTTTTTAGTATTTAATAAAAAAAACATCTCTTACAAAATTATCGATTTGATTTTTTGACCCCTTAAAAATTTTTTACATTAACATTCCTGAAAATATTAGAAGAATTTTAAATTTTTCACCATGACAAGTGAAATTTGAGTTTGAGTTTTTTTATGCAAATGGAAAATTCCAACATGTAATTGGTGTTAGAGGACAAATCTAAGATACAATTTAATTTTTTTTTAGGTTTTATGCGTATTTGTTTAAAATTTATTGTTAATTAGTTTTTTTTTTTTTTTTAGACTTCGCTTGCTGATCCGGTATTAATACCTGACCAGAATGTTTCTTGGTCGGTATTAATACCCGACCAGAATATTTTTTTTCCTAAATAGAATCGGACGGATGAGGAATTAGAGAAAAAGATTAATGTTATTTTTGGAAAAAAATTTGGGCGCAGAAAATAAAATGACAGTATTTTAAAATATGAGTTTGGTATAAATAGAAAACAGAGTGCCAAAAATAAAATGCAGTGAGCAAATAGAATTTCCCGGGTCTCACTTGATCACTTCAAGTAACTAAGTTACCTCATTATCATCCTCTCTCTCTCTATATATATATATATAGTAGACTAAAGTATAATCATTCTAGACTCCTCTCTCTCTCTCTCTCTCTCATTTGCCTATTGTATTTACTATTTTTTAGCTGGCTCCACCATTTACTATTAGTGGTGAACAATCTTTCGTAGGGAACCCGGTATGATCCTTGATATTCTAATTTATTCGAATGTGTTTGTTTGCATGGAAGTAAAATGAAAATAGTGAAATTAAAACTATTTTTATTACTTTATTTGTTTATTTGGGTAAGAAGAAAGTTATAAATTACTTCTACTAAAATGATATAGATCCCATGTGGCAATTCTACTTTCTCTTTTTTTACTTGAGAGCTCTTGAAACTCAATAAACTAGGTACTTAAAGCTTGGGAGTGCACTCCTCGGGAATCTATTGCGAGGCGTCATTGCTCCACCTCTTCAACATCTATCTGGCCTGCTTCGTGTCAAAATATTGGCACCTTCTATGAGAACATAGATGGTAGTTTCCTAAGATGACTAACACTCAAGCACAATCAAACTGAGCCTTCATCTCATAGGTCTAAAGAGATAGAGTTGTCAATCCATTAGCTCGACAAATCCTAAAATATCAACTGTCATCTGGACTGGAAGCTTCGCAACTTTTCAGTAATTTCAACAGTTTACTCACTAGTTCTTGAGACCCAAGTCGACAATTGCTTCCAACTCATGACCAGCCTCTTCATGCAAGGAGGCAACCCACATGTGCACGAAGATCTCAAGATCCTAAAGAGGGCCTGTAACAAGAGATGCTCATCAAACCCATCATGAACTCATGAGCCTACTCACTCTAGGAGGAATGCAAACAATCGACACCCTTAATCAACTGAGGGCAAAGGAACAAGCTGAAGAGGGGGGGCTCAAGCCATCCAACCGTGTACAACTGGTTCATGATTGGAATGAACGACTCCTCTTTAGCGGGTCAGAGGAGTCATTGTTACCACACACAGGAGGAACTAGTCATCTCGCCACAGTGAGGAGACGAGAAGGATAGGAAGGAGGCCTTCTTACTCCCACAACCGAGTCCGACAAAGATGAGGAGGATGAAGATGGGACTCTCTTCCATTGGAAAGTCACTAAGGCGGCTCTCCCCTGCTTGATCCATGATACTTGGAACTCTATGATGGTTCAAAGTGATCCTCGAGAACATATGTAGCGTTCAAAGCTGCGATGCAACTCCAAAGGATGGAACTTGAATAGGCATTCAAAGCTAAACTGGAGCCAGATGACGACACTTTATTTAGTAATCGATTTATCTGCTTGTAACCATACCGGTCTAGTCGTTGCTCTGTAGCGCATGCCAAAACTACGACATTAGCCAAGACGTCGAACACTAGGGCTGCTGGTTTGATTAGGAAAATTGGTTTCATGACTTGATGACGTGATCTACTAGTTCTTTGCAGAAACGGTGCACACCTTGATGCAGAAAAGGGGACTTTCTAGAGGGGCACAACTTTTTTCCTAGCGAGCCCATTTTTCCTAGTGAGTACACAATCTCTTTTGAAAAGAGAGGATTTTTCCTAGTGAACACACAAATATTTCCAAAATACCCTCACATCTTCTCTTCTCTCTCACGTTCTTAAAAAAAGAGTTCTCTCTCTCTCTCTCTCTCTCCAAAATGTCAAGACCTCACCACCGCTCTCCCAATCCCTCTCGCCGCCGCTCGCCAGGACCTCGCCGTCGCTCGCCAGGATCTCGCCACCCTCGCATTCTGGCTCCTTGATCCGAGCTAAACAGCCTGGATAAAAAACAACTGATCCGGGACTGTTAGCCTGAATCAGAAGTCTTGATCCGGGCTGGACAGCCCGGAAGAGGCAGCGAGAGAGCGGACAGATGAGAGGGTGAGGGGGAGGGGATCGGAGCGGGCAGCGACAGAGCAGAGCGAGGAGAGCAGGCAGGCGAGGTTGAGGGAGAAGGGGAGAAGAAGGAAGGTGGGTTATTTAGTCTAAAAAATTCGATGACAAAATTGTAATACGATAGAAGTTTTTAAGTAAGCTCACTAAGGAAAATTGGTGTGCCCATATAGAAACTCCTCAGAAAATATGCATGAAACAGGATTAGGTGTGCAAGATCTTAAAGAAGCTAATGATATATATATCATGTTCATTCGTCTTCAGTTTTTTTTATCACAAAATACAAGTGGTGAACAAAGCCTTTTACTTCGTTTTTCTTTAATCTCATTTTCGTTGCCATCATATCAAAAACTGAAAATATTAATTTGTTGTTTTTCCGTTGTCTACTTGTTGGTGAAATTAAGCTTCAAATTATTTTCTGTGTTACATTGTCATTTCCATCCCTTGTAACTAAAGCGTGTAGATCTGTTGCATACCGAGATTTGTTCCTGGTGGTACAGTATTGATCCTCATTGGCGTTATCACTGGAAATGGTCAGAGATCTCTTGATGTGCTTTGCCACCGAGGAGAGACAAGTGGGTCGAAGTCGACCCTTGGAAATTTCTTTGATAGAGATTGCTTTACCAGGAAGCGGCAGAGAAGGAAGAAGTCTGCATGAGACTCTAAAATGAGTCCGTGAGCTATTATTATGTGTATATGTATTCCCAAAAGGAAAGAAAAAAGTCAGTTCTTCGGTTTTTGCAAGTTTGTGTTATCATTGACCTGGTTTACTTCGTGTACTTATGACTGATAGCCATTTCTAACTACGGGGAATTCTATTCAAGCACAACACTTTATTCAAGACGTGTATTTCTCTCTTTCTCTCCTTCCGCACATAATTTTTAATTTTAAATTATCTCGTAACGTACTTACTGAGCATGTCCACTTTTTTTCTTTTAATTATAACCCTCCTTCTCTCTTTCTCTTTTTCATTTCATTTCATCATTATCAGTATTCAATTAGGTCGTATATTAATAACCGACTAGTGGGCTATAAAAGAACAACTTAGTCTATAAATGATGGCAAATTTGTAATTTTTTAAAAGTTTCAAAAGTGTGCGTTTTGTAGGAAAATTCTATTCACGCACACCAATTTACTCTTCACACACTTGAAATTTGCAAATAATTACAAATTCATCATTTTTTTTTTACTAAATTGCCCTTTCAAATCTTAAAACTCTATCATTTCTAAAAAATTAGAAACACTGTAATTGTCTTCTTCTTTTTCTTCTCTCTCTAGAAAAAATTATTTTTTTGTGTTTTTTAAATTTTCTCACAAATACATTGATTTTCTGACTCTTTAAGATTTTACATTTGCATTTTTCAAAAAGTTGGGAAGAATTCTAAAATCTTCGAATTCAATTTGATGAGTGGAAGTAGGATTTAGGGTTAGAATTTTTTTGAAGAAAATGAAAAAAACCAACATGCAATTGGTATCGGAGGATATAGACAATTGGTATCGGATGATATAGAGGCAGGAAAGCCGACGGTGGCAGGTTCGGAGGTCATGTTGAGTGGATTGTGTGGATGGAGGTCACGATGGACAGAAAAAAAGGAGAGAGGGGGGCGGGGGGGGGGGGAGGGAGAGTTAGAATTGGAAAAAAAAATGGATATGTTTAGTAAATATTGTTGGATTCAAAATTAGAGGTGGACCTAGAGAATAATGTGCATATCAAGAATAATTTGGTATGTGTGAATAGAATTTCACGCGTCTTGTGCAAAGTGGGGTGCATGAATAGGATTTCCTTGCACGATCAATTAAATAATTATTTTTTTAATAATCAAATGGTCTTCGTTTGGCAAGAGTCTCCTCTCTTGTCGAGTGAAGATTGGCACCAACTCTACTTGATTTTGATGGGGGGGAATTTTTCCCTTTGAAAAGTATTAAAAATGATTAAATTCATAATATATTTATCCATCGAACAAGAGGCTCCCAATTTGTCTAATGCACAACATGAGCCTTGGTTGGGCACAACGGACGGGGACTTTAGAGAGATAAAGCAAATTGGGCCTGGTCGCTTTTGGTGGCTCCTTTCAATGCTTGCAAGAAACAATAACAAATCATTCTTTAGCTCAAAAAAAAAAAAAAAAAAAAAAAAACCAATTATTATTATTTATATGTATGATGAACATGATTGAATTGATATTGATCTCAATAATTCATTTAATTTTAAGTTTTTTTGTTGGATATGACCTCTACATTTTGTTTTCCCAAGTCTTGCCCTAGTTGACCCAACCTTTGATTGCTCCAAATGGAGCTAAGTTGTAGATGGAAAGGGAATATGTTACACAACTAACCAAAAGATGCCAAGTTATGGATTATATTATTCTTATTTAGCGACTAGGTTTAGTTTATTCTAAACAAAGCTTTCTTCATATGTTTGATCTAGGAACATAGATTATCCCTTCAAGCACATAAGAAAATTATTTTAGCAATTAGGAGTGCTAAGCATAGATTAGATATTTGAATGAAAGCTTCAAAGTGTAGACCTAGTCAAGGAAAAACTCTAAATTAATTAGGAAATGGAAAAGTACTAATTGACGAAATTGTTACAAAATCTATTATAAATTAAATCTCATGAAATCCAAGATTAATTAAGGACTTGTTTGGTTTGAGGGAAAAAAAAAAAGGAAACGAAAAGAAAATAAGAAAGAAAACTTTTTCTATTGTTAGTTTGAGAGAAAATTTAAAAGAAAAAAAAAATGAGAAATTAATTTCCATCTTTTTTCTTTTCTTTTCTTTTCTCTTTCCTTATCTTTTTCTTTTCTTTCTTATGTTTTCTTTCAAACCAAATATAGACTAAGGGGCTTCATTTATAGACAATAATAAAGTAAGAAGATTTTGCAGAGTGAATCACACTTTTGACTGGAATTTGACATAAACAAGGTATTGGTCATAGATACGATTAGGGTGTGTTCATTTGCATAGAAATAGACTAGAAGTAGTAGAACTAAGTTTACTTTCACTATTTCAAGTGTTTGTTTGGCCAGAAAAGAAGTTAGAAGTTACTTCTTTTATGCTAAGGTAGCACTTACGTGATACCTCACTTCCAAAATTTTCTTCCTCACAATTTGACTTGGAAGAACTCTAGAAAGTAGAGGATTAAGGCAAATAAAATAATTTTTTATTTGCATACCATCATTACAATTTAAAAGCTGTATATATATATATATATATATATATATATATATATATATATATATATATATATATATATATATATATATATATATGAGAAAACAAAAAATTCACCGGCAGTGAAGAGAGTTCCTATAAGTATTGTTTTAGTTAATCAATTAAATAATACTCATATTTTACTTTCTAATACACTTTTTCTTCCAAAAGTTAACAAAAAAACATAAGAAGTAATCTCTTTTTCTATTTTCATCTTGAAAGTTAATTCTTAATTTCTTTCCTATTTCCACTACTTCTTCTAATAGCCCAACACACCCTTAGTATAACTAGGTCGAGAAATTCAAAATGAAAGGTTATAAAAGTAATTTTGACATTAGAACCGTAAGCTATACGAGAACAAACGTGCTAAGTAATATATATCAACCTCATGCAAGGTTTATCTCTTCAAGTCTTGAGCTCACTTGCAAAAGTATGGGAGGGATGTCGCAATGTCTGCAAACAATAACAAATTATACTTTAGCTACTTAGTCCCACGTATAGCTAAGGGGATTTTTGACCTCTACACATTTGAAAGATCCAAATAGAGCCATCAAGGGCTCATCCAATTGCATATGGAAGGCTATAACCCCTCTCTCTTCATAATTGCCTCGTTTTGGATTATATCTTATTCTTGAAAAAGCTTTCGCCACCTCTTCACTCAAAATATGATTAGCAAAATAGAGAAAATTCCTTCAAGTACATGAGAGAAAACTCCTAGCTAACAACTTCGGGGAGTTTCCAAAGGAGCACATCAATTTTTCTAGTGAGCCCACTTCTCAGTGTTTTTTTTTTTTTTGGGTTTTGAGTCCGAACAGTTATAAAGTGGGCTGAAAAATGGTGTGCTCCTTTGGAAACTCCCCAATTACGGGTGTCAACAATTCGGGCTTGGGTCAAGTGGGTCGTGCATCCATGCGCCACCGTAAACCAGCCAGACTTAATTAGAGGCGTCAAAATTCAAAAACCTACTCATATTACTTTGTTTTTAGTTATCGATCTAGATAGAGTTATTCAAATAGATCAAATCCAAAAACTGAAAGATTTTTATAAGGACAAATTGACAATTAGATTTTTAGACAAATAGTCAATGGTCGATATGTTTAATGTAATACAAATGGATGGATAGTTCATCAATAAAAATATTTAGGAGGCTTGACATTTCTTTAAAAAAAATATGATCATAATTATAATTAAAGGAAAACAAGTAAAAGGATGTTTGAAAAAAAAATAGATAGTGGCCAAAAAGAGTTGAAACATTCCAAAGCTTGCAAGGGCATCTTGTTTGGTAAAGTCCACTACAGGATCTATCAGCAATTCCCCTAATCATGTGCTCGTTAAGAGTATATGCCGTTGGAAAAACTTTATCTTAATTAGACAAATGGCCCACTAGGAAAAATGGTGTGCCCATCTACTTCAACTATCCAACATGGAAGCTTAGGAAGAACCATTTTCAATATAATTCTAGTGTTTATATGTTAAATCTTGAAAGTAAAAGTTAGACTAGAAAGTAGAAGTAGTATTAGTTTATTATTTAATAAATATTATAATAATAATATTCTATTTGTTACTAAATTTGAAAAGTAATTATGAGAGTTGAATAAAATATATATTATTTTGCCTTGTTCCTGAGCTTCATGAGCTCTTGAATTAAAAAATGAGGTGAAGAAAAAAGTGAAAGTAGAATTACCATATATGATCTACATCATCTTGGTGGAAGTAACTTTCGATTCTTTTCTCACTCAAACAAACAAATGAAGTAGCAGATATAGCCTTACTTCCACTACTTCCATCTTGTTTCCAAATAAACAAACACATTCTTAGTGAAAGTAACTTCCATTTTTTTTTTTTTTTTGCCATACAAACACATAAAGTAGTGGAAATAGTTAGCCTTACTTTTACTACTTCCGTTCTACTCTCACTTAAACAAACACATCCTAACAATCGCAAAGTGATACTGGAATTTCCAAAGGAGCACACCATTTTTCCTAGTGAACCCACTTTTTCTAGTATACACACCCTCTCTTTTGAAAAAAAAAAAAAAAAGGTTTTTCCTAGTGAACACATTATTTATCCCCAAAAAACCTCACTCACCAACTCTAAATTTCCTATCTCCTTTTCCGCTATGCTATAGAATTGTCGCCTGCCGCCTCCGATTGAGATCGGCCGCTCACCGCCTCCGCTTGCGACTCGCCTCCGCTTGCGACTCACCTCCGCTCGCCACCTCCTTCTCCAACAACTCGCATGGATTTAACGGGGAAATGTGAGGTTGAAAAATAGGACAGTTTCGTCCAGAAAAATTAAAAGCAAACTTATTATAAACCTAAACTTTGAAAATGGACTCACTAGTGAGGCTGAAAAATAGGACAGTTTCGTCCAGAAAAATTAAAAGCAAACTTATTATAAACCTAAACTTTGAAAATGGACTCACTAGTAAAAAAAAAATGTGCGCTTCTTTGGAAACTCCCAAAACACATTTCTAACATCTTCTTCCTCTTCCTCGAGAAAAACTATATTTGACAAGGAAAGAGACGAAATAGTAGGAGTTTTTCTTCCATTCTGTCTGTAGCTCTCATGATCTCCATTCACCTGCAACTGTAGCCACACTTGTCATGGTCTTGTTAACACACCCCATTGGAGGAGCCCACAACAATATGTACGGCTCTCGAGTCCCGATCATACATAAGCAAGAATCAATCATTGACGTCATTGTCATGACACCTCACCATGGCCTACGGGCATGAATGCGTTTGAACAGTCATTGATACTCCAAAAATATCAGGTTTGAACTAAATTTGCAGGTTATTCAATTCGCTTTGTTCTCATCGAGAGCCGCACGATTCGCTGGAGAATTATTATCCTTTTCGCATAGGAACCAAGTACTCATCCTCTGTTGATGTGAAGACCGAAGGTTGTTCTTCTCACTTGTCCAAGTCCACATATACATGCGTCTTGGAATTGTATAACATCATTACAAATCACTTGAAATAAAAAAAATGACGTTTTTGACTGTTAAATCTCCGCATGCCAAAAGAATCAAAAACAAAGTTTACCTCATCCTCTATCATTTTATCGCACTCTTGCATTAGGTAGGTAATAAGAACACATTAACTTGTTAGGAGCTTTCTAACATGTGAGAAGTTTTAAGTTCGCCTTTGATGGGAACTGAATCTATTTGGATAACAAATATGTACGAGTTTAACTACCAAAAAAACACCAACTCTTATAGTTAATAAAAACATAATAACAATAATGATGAGGGAAATTCTAATGAGCAGACCACTTGACTTGGTGAGAACCAACTTCTTCTTAGTCAGGGATTAATTCCCGAACAGATTTCAAACTATTTTGGAATTAGTTTCCGAATGGTTTTAATACTGTTCGGGAACAAATCCCCGACTAAAAAAATAGGATAAAAGAAATAACAAATTTATAATTTTTTTATAACTTTAAGAAGTAGCGCTCACCAAGTCAAGTGTTGTGCTCCTATAGGTGCTCGCTAAGTCAAGTGGTGTACTTATTTAAATTAAATGTTTCTAATGCTAAGGGAAATTCTAAATGTGCAGCACTTTTGACTTAGTGAACACCATTTTCCCCTACGGTGCAAATCACTTTACTATAGGATGTGGTGCTCACTAAGTCAAATGTGGTGCGCATTTAGAATTTCCCTAATGCTAATAATAATGATAGACGCAAGAAATTTACACGCATCACCTTTTTTTCTTTTCTTTTATTCTCTTCTCTAGCTCTTTTTAGTCTTTTAGTTCTCTCTCTACTAATATATGCCTAATCATAAATGTGGCAAAAAACTCCCTTTCAAAAATTTTAGTAAATAATCAGACTTCATCTTATTATAAAAAGTAAATACGAATTATATAGCTACTGAAAACAAGAATTATATCATAACTGATCATTATATATAAAAAAAAAATTTATACTCTTAATATGGGACATTTATACCGCCATATATTCTCATGAATTTCCTTGCAAATGAATCACTCAAACCCAAGTAGGTAGATGGACATAATAATATTTTTTTCAAAGTGTTTTAAGTTTGATTCATTTCTTATGCTCGGGAACTAATTCAAAAGGATTTTTTTTTATGAAACAAAGCAATATATTATATGTAAGAACGCGTCCACATGTCAAATTTTAGTCTTTCTTATATAAATTTTAAATTCAAAAAATAAAATTTCTATTTTTAATTCAAAATTTGTATTAGATGGACCAAAATTGAACCATAAACATATCTATTTCTATCTTTAATTATACGTCCAGTAAATTCGACAGATGTTTAGAGTGACCCAGATACCCTCAATTGACTATAAATTACGGCAACGGTAAAGTTATCAAGAAAGAAATGTTTTTTTTTTTTTAAATCCACTCACAAAAATCCATAAACCGATCACAAAAGAGAGGAAGATATTTTCAGTAGTCAACGTGAGAGTCTCTCCCTTCCCTTACCGGGGGGAATTCTAAATACGCACTACACTTGAATAGTGAGCACCATTTTCCCCTATGTTGTAAATCACTTATTATAGGGTGTGGTGCTCACTAAGTAAAATGTTCGCATTTAGAATTTTCCCTTACCTTACAAGGAAGGGCAAGCAGGCAATAAGCATCAACACGTGCAGCTTGTAATTGGCTGGATAAGTAGAGGACGAGGTCCAATTCCAAGGACGAAAAACTCCCCATTGACTGACTTCGCTTGGCTGAGAAATTGGGCCGGATCCTTCCCCGAGACCCGAACGCAATCTTAAACGCATTTGACCTTGGAATCGAACAGACTTGACCCGGTCCGCTCTCCAGTACGCGTCGCGACTCGCGCGTCCGCGATCGCCAATTTGGCCCAGGCCTGCGTCCCCTTAATTTGACTGATAGCGACCCTTGAAACATTCTAAATGAGCACTTCAATTTACTTAGTGAGCACTGCATCCTAAAGTACGCTGATGAGCACGACATGGGAAAGTTGTGCTCACTCCGTCCAGTGGAGTGTGCTCATCTAGAATTTCCCTGATCCTTTCGAGACTTATTTTGCGTAAAACTCCCTCCCCATTTGAGAATTCGTTTCCGAGGATTTATAACTCATTATTGCTAGAAGGAATATTCTGCGCGCATATCTGGATGCTCGATTGAACTTGAACTAAATGTCTGTTATTTGGGGAGTTTACAAAGGGGCACCCCACTTTTCCTAGTGAGCCCACTAAATAGTTCTTTTTTATTTAGATTTTCAGTTGGAAAGTGGGCTCCCTAGAAAAAATAGTATTATCCTATGGAAACTCCCGTTATTCGTATAAAAATGAGAACGGTCACATCCAAAAGTCAAAAAAATTTTGAATTTTTTTTTCAAAATTTTAAATTGAACGAACAAAGAGTCGGTTTTTGGATCAGCCTTTATAAATCATTTACAAAGAGATTTTACTTACTAAAAATTAAAATCGTCAAAAATCTATTCTATCTAACAATCAAATACATGTAGATTAACATGCTGCAAACATATTACCTTTAACAAACAAGACACATGTGGGTCAAAATACACAACTTAAAGATAGAAATCAATTTTTAGCATGCAAAACCTACCAAAATTTAAAGCTCCATTTGGTAAAAGGATTAAAGAAGAAGAACTAGTAACATATAGTTAGCCATATAGGAAAGCATATATTAATCAAGTGAGCGTTTGATAAAAATTTCAAATAAAGTTAACTAATGGATTAACTAATTTTATGTCTTGCAATCAACAAGGGTTTAGGATGTTATTATAAAAAGGAAAATTTCTACTTCCTAAATTTATACTCGTTATTAAGAAAAAGTAAAGTTTAATTTTAATTCATTTAAGAGGTTATTCATTTAGCCCCTTTTTAGGACACATTAACTCAAGTTATTACATCTTAAAGGATTAATATCAATGTAGTTCTTTTGCAAGGAAAAAAAAAAATCATTGAACAACACCTAAACGTGTTATCTATATCAACTTTATAAGTTGTCTTAATATTTCCAAACCTCATTATTTCAAATCAAAATTTGCAACAAACTTTAGTATCTTTAGAATATATTCTCACTTATAATTGGAGTATTTGAATTTGAAGAGTGATGCACAACATAATTAGGCTCACCGTTAACTTAGGATGGTAGCATACGCAAATTTAGGCGCCTAACTCAAGGACAAAATTATTCAGGTATTTAATTATTCAGACATTTCATTGAGAACGTAAGAGCGAAGCATCCCTACTAAGAGATAGAGGCGGAGCTCCTAATTAAAAGAAATTGCTATATTATAACAATATGAATAAAATTATAATTTTGTAAGTTAATGCATGACCAATATGCAATTCAATAGACCCAAGTTCTGTTGGTTTATTGAAGAAAATAGTTTTTAAAGAAGTAATTAGAAATATACAATATCAAATGTTTAAAACAGATTTTAGTTTTTGACTCTTGGGACTTAAAAGAGGATAAATTTAAAATTTAGGGGGAGATAGACTCATAAAAGTTATAGACAGTAGGATATAGATGGTCACCACTAAATGGTAGGGGCACCGTGTTAGAGAGTCTATCACGTAATCCGAACGGTCACTTTCCAAAATAATATATAAATTAAGGTGGATAAACTTGAAATTTAAAATAGGATAAAGTTGAAATTTAAGGAGAGACCGACTCATAAAAATTAAAAGAAACTAGGATAAATTTGTATGTTTTTAAAAGAGAATAAAATTGAAATCTAAGGAGGAATAGACTTATAAATATATTCTATAGATATGTCACGTAATCATAAGGACCACTTTCCAAAGAAACATGTTATCTTTCTGATTATGTTAATATGCAATTATTATATAACTCAGGGTCCCATATGAAAAACAAGTCCATAGCAGTGTAGGGGAGTTTCTAAAGGAGCACACCTTTTTCCCTAGTGAGCCCGCTTCAGTGGTTTGCTCCTTTGGAAACTCCGGCAGTGTAGTGACATATTTATTGCATACCGATATTGTCGGCTATTCTATTCTAAGAAAATTATCATATGCCTAACGTCTTTGTGGTAGGGGTATAATTCGTAATTATCAGAGTTTGAGTTGAGTTGGACTTGGGGGAAATTCTAAATGCGCACCATATTTGACTTAGCGAGCACAAATTTCCCCTATGTTGTAAATCATTTTACAATAGGATGCGGTGCTAGCTAAGTAAAATGTGGTGCGCATTTAAAATTCCCTGGACTTGGCCGGTCCCCCCTCCCCCCTCTCTCGTGTCTTTCAATTCCCAACCTGCGCCTATAAAACCCGCACCCAGCCGGCCTTCCGTTTAATCCCACAGCCAAGCCATAACCCTAAAAGAAAAAAAGAAAATTTCCATATCGAGGGCCTGCAGTTAATTTTCCATCAACACTCCGAAGGAGAAGACAAAAGAGTCTATTTTCCTTTTATTTTATATATCTAAATTTGTTCGGAAAAGGAAAGGCAAACGGCTATAATTAGTCGGTTTGCATTGCGAGAGGTCCTCAGAAAAAAGTGGGGACTGGGGAGGCAAAAGTGTGCGCAAATCAAAATTAAATCCCCAATCCCTCCTCTATTGTAGCTAATTATTCCCCCATAATCCCCCCAAAAAAAAAAAAAAAAAAAACCCCAAAAAAAATTAAATTGAATAAATTCAGAGGAGAGATCGCCGCCGCTGCGCCGTCACCGACTCTCTCGTGGCGTCCCCTCTCTGCCGGTGACACCCCGTTCTCCACCAGCGGCCGCCGCCGACCAGAATCTAATCTTTCTATCAGTTGCCAATAGAAAGGGGGGCAAAAAGTTTATATTTTTGGGAAGGAATTTCGAAGATTCGAGATTCCGACGAGATGCCGGAAGGTGGCGGATACTACAACTCGAAGAAGACTGACGATATCTGCGAGGATGTCTGCGGCCCGGTAATGTTCTCAGATCTGCCCTCTTTCTCTCAATTTGATTTTTTTTTTTATTAATTCCATATTCTGATTCGCTAATTTCTAAATGTTTTTTTTGGAAATTTTCGCAAGCCCTCTCTCTTTCCGTTTTTGAAATTTGTAGTTTTTCCAATCAATTCCATATTCTAATTCGCTATTTTCTTAATATTTATCTCGAAATTTCCGCAATTGGGATCTAAAAGGAGATTCTAGGGTTTATACACATCAAGACAGAATTTTGTTTTGTTCTGCATTTTTACTTATTGGAAATTGGGAATTCAGCAGGCGACCAAGGCGGCGTCGAGGCTGCGGTGCGCGCTTCGGGGGTTCGATCTGAAGAGCCTGCTGCTGCTCTTCGTGGGCATCCCCATCTTCATCCTGCTGGTCTACTTGCACGGGCAGAAGATCACTTACTTCCTCCGCCCGCTGTGGGAGTCGCCGCCCAAGCCCTTCAACCACATCCCCCACTACTACAGCGACAACGTTACCATGGACAACCTCTGCCGCCTCCACGGCTGGAAGGTCCGCGACACCCCTCGGCGAGTCTTTGATGCCGTCCTCTTCAGCAACGAGCTAGACATTCTCACCATCCGCTGGAACGAGCTGCACCCTTACGTCTCCGAGTTCGTCCTCCTCGAGTCCAACTCCACTTTCACCGGCCATAAGAAGCCGCTGTTTTTCGCGAAGAACCGGGACCGGTTCAAGTTTGCGGAGTCGAGGCTGACGTACGGGACGGTCGGAGGCAGGTTCGTGAAGGGAGAGAACCCGTTTGTCGAGGAGTCTTATCAGAGGGTTGCGCTGGATCAGCTCATTAGGATCGCTGGCATCGCCGACGATGACTTGCTTATCATGTCGGATGTCGATGAGATCCCTAGTGGCCATACCATCAACCTCTTGAGGTGGTGCGACGATATTCCAGACGTCCTCCATTTGCAGTTGAAGAACTATCTGTACTCGTTTGAGTTCTTGTTGGACGATAAGAGCTGGAGGGCGTCGGTTCATCGGTACCGGGCGGGGAAGACGAGATACGCCCATTTCAGGCAAACGGACGATTTGTTGGCCGACTCCGGGTGGCACTGCAGCTTCTGCTTCCGGTACATCAGTGAGTTTGTGTTCAAGATGAAGGCTTACAGCCATGTGGACCGGGTGAGGTTCACATACTTCTTGAGCGCTCCAAGGATTCAGGATGTGATATGTCGAGGGGCGGACCTGTTTGATATGCTACCGGAGGAGTACACATTCAAGGAGATTATAGCGAAGTTGGGTCCAATACCGAGCTCGTATTCAGCGGTCCATCTTCCAGGGCATCTAATTCAGAATGCTGACAAGTATAGGTATCTCTTGCCCGGGAACTGCAAGAGGGAGAGTGGCTGAGTACTAGAACGCTGTTAGTGGAGATAGCTTCCTCAAGCTGCAGAAAGTTTATCTTGAAAGTCGATTGCTCTGGCATAAATTGGATATGGCGGTATCTAAAATTGTTGGATGATTCTTCTGGCGAAAGTCGGCATGCATGGATGAGTTTTTCATGTTTATAATGTGAGATTATTGATAGTATCTGCTCATGCTCTCTTCGGGCACGTTTCATTTGCCAAAGGAGAAGAGCGAGGGATTGTAACTACTACCGTGAGAGGTTGTTTTGCCCCTTGCTTCCCTTATCGGTATGTCATGTCACACTGCTTCACGGTAGAATGCAAATTGGGTGACTTTTTCCAAACATTTTAGTGATGTGGGATTTGTTATTTCTTGAAGCTAATTTATTATGTATTAATCTTCAAACTTGCGTAGATCTTTTATTGACTCCTTGATTGTACCATCTGATATTCTCTAACGCTGACTTTTTACTGTTGGGTTATGTTTTGGTGCAGGAAATACTTGGTGATTCTCCTTAAACTCTTAAGAGATTGCATTAACATAACAAATTAGAATCATACGCTATGAAACTATGTACTCGTCTGCTAATTGTCTATGACCTGATGGCTAGCAGTGTTTCATCCATCTAGGCTGTCGTTTTGCATTTAACAAACGATATAGACAATTGATACTGCCTTTTGTACCGAGAATCAGGAAATCAATGGGATATGGAGCTGTCCTTTAGGTTTCTGGCTCCTAAGTATTCCATTTGATGATGAATTGTGCATCTTAGTAGCTTAATTGAGTGTCAAACCAATGACTCTCTCCCATGACTTGCCGGTTTAGTTTGGATCATCTAATCAATTGCTGTTTTTTTTTTTTCCCCCTAGTATCAATGGTGTTGGATGCTTGAGAACTGCGACATCATCTCATATGATTTGCATAGGAGCTTCTCATTTCTGTTTAAGTGGCTGTATGATTGCAAGATGTGCAGGATCGTGATATTTTTTTAGTTCGCATTCAGTTAGTTAGCTTTGGAATTAATGTAGTCTATTTAAATACTGTTGTATTGAGGATTTCAAATTAATTGCTGTCTCTTGTCTTAAGAGCTTAAAGAGGTTGCACCAAGGTTTAAGTATTGGTATCGACCTGTCACTTATGGTATCACTAGTTGCAACATTGGGCATATCGTATCGATCATATCGTAAATGTCAACAATATTGGATGGAAATATGATATATCACTTATCTGGTACCTCAAAATCTAATATGCTAGAGATGCCAATATTTAAAACCTTCGTCTGCACTTGATGGAATCTCCATTCATTAGGCCTCTGCTTGTCTTGTGTTTGTGTTCAGGAAATCAATGTCTTGGTGGTAACTTTTAGCGACCTCATCTCGATCAGTTTTTTGTTTTCTGTCTACCCTTGGTACAAGACGGTGATATTCAGATAAATCTCTGCAAGTTATTTCTAAAGATGCTCTCCATATCAGATTCTTTCCTCGTTTTCTTTTCTTTTGGGCATACTCCTCTTTCTGTTTAAGTCGAAATTTCGAGATTGTGACCAGGCATGCATGTAGCTTGTGATACTGATATAATTTGGAGATGATAATAGTTTGCAAGAACATGCGGTAGGCCCAATGTCAAATGTTTGAAAAAAATTAATTATAGTTGGTATGTCCTGTACAAGCTTTCTACCATAAGGTGCATAGAAAATCAGAACAGACTACCAATTAAAAGGGTTCAAGGATGGAAAGATGCGTCTTACTTTTGATGAACTTGACCTTTTGCTTTAGCCTCTGACGAAGATTTCCATCTAGTCAATGAGGCCAAAAGACAATTTATTTTGGGAAACAAATTGATCAGGCATTTTTCTTTATAGGTAACTATCGATCACTATACAAATCAATGAATTAAGTATTTCTTCAAATGTTGCTGGGCATCTGTCTGATTCCAACGTTCTGGTATTGCGATGCTGTGAAATTTGTTGGGATTGTATTCCTTGAATCTGATGAAGGCTGTGAAACTGACAAAATGAAGCTTCTGTCTTCTCAGTAACAGACTCTTAATGCCTGATACAAGCTTCAAGTGTTGAAGTATTTATAGTCAAATATACTTATGTATATGTAAACAAACATAATACCTGGTCCTATTATGATATCAAACGGGAAGTACCTTTGTTGAATTAAATGTCTGATGCCATCTTGATATGATGACCGATACACAAATTGTCCTAGTGTCTGTTACATTTGAACAAGAAACAATGAAGTATGATTTATCCTGGTAGTGCTAAAATGAATATATTTGTGGTAATTAGATTATATCTCAGCCATTGCTTGATATTTCGATAGGTTTGGTTGTTTTCTTGTGCTAGAAACAAGGGAGGTTCTCTGTGGGTGGTTTCTATGCTTGTAGTTGTCGCCTAGAGGCATTTTCTTGAGGGAGATAGGCTGTGAATGCTACGTCCATGATTTTGGATTCAATGCTTGATCAGATACATCGCCAGTAACTGCTTTTTGGCAGTCCCTTGAATTATGTTCTGTCAGTGGTCCCGGCTCACCTTCGATTGGTTTGAGTTAGAATGGTTTACAAACTCGATAAGGGAGCTGAACATGTGCAAGATTCTAGGAAGTAGCTTAAAACCTTAAGTTGTTTCAGTTTTTTAAAAAAAATGAAGGGTTTTTATGTACTTGGGAGGTAGCAATTAGGCATTTAATACAAGGGGTTTTCACAAATCTGTCCCTTATATCTTTAAAAATTAGAATCTAGTCCCTCGAATCTTTATATTTATAATTTAGTTCCTTAAATCCTTTAAGTTACTACAATTTAGTCCACCGGCCATATTTTTGACCCGAATTTTCCGTTATATCTCTGAGTTACTTTACTTTAATCATCGCTTACCTCTTCCTCTTCTTATTGGGTTTCTCTTTCCATTCTTCTTCTCTCTCTCTTCTCTTTTCTTATTGTTGGATTTTCCTGAGCTACTTCACTTTAAAAATTAATTGGGAGGGAAGAGAGATAAGAGAATAATGGATTGGGAACCCAATAAGAAAGGAAAAGAGGAGGAAGAGAGAAGGGATGACTAAAATGAAGTAACTCAGGAGTATAACGGAAAATTCAAGCAAAAAATATGGTTGGGGGACTAAATTGTAGTAACTTAAAGATTTGAGGGACTACATTATAAATATGAAGATTTGGGAGACTAAATTTTAATTTTTTAAGATTTAAGAGATAGATATGTAAAAACCCCTTAATACAAATCCTTCATAAAATAGTTGGTAGTTAGGAATGAGAATGTACGAAATGGCCAACTCTTTGCCCGTCCTATTCAAAAAAATTTAATTTGTAATAAAATTTTTATTTTTCTAATTCAAATTTTCGAATAGAACGAGAAAGATTGGCCCTTGAACCTGTCTATTCTCATTTCTATTGGCAGTTGGTCAGGCAGTGTTTTGGTGGAGGTGTACTACTGCAACACAGATTTTGCAGCATTCTGTTTATGTTGAGGAAAGAGTCTAAAATGGCAATGGATGAAGCTTAATCCATTTCTGCCTTGTTAAATAAAGGAGTATAATGTATTTGCTAATATCTCATACAACTATAATACTATAGGAACCTATATCTTTATGTTCATCTACTAAATGTTGGAAACTTCTTCCTTTATCCTTTCTTTTATGGATCATAACTTTTTAGTGGGTTGAGGAGAAATTTGATTATTTATAGGAGTGGGGATACAATTGTATTTATGTCACGACAAAAAAATTGTCTGCAGGTCGGGTACCTGTTTTCACACTTTCTTCTTAGGGGTTTTTACATATCTATCCCTTACATCTTTAAAAATTAGAATTTAGTCTCCAATATCTTCATATTTATATTTAATCCCAAAATACTTTAAGTTACGTCACTTTAGTCCCCCAGTCATATTTTTAGTCCGAATTTTCATTTTACCTCTGAGTTATTTCACTTTAGTCTCCCCTTTCCTCTTCCTCCTCTCTTCTTCTTATTATTAGGTTCCCCTCTTATTTATTCTCCTCTCTTTCTTTCCTCCCAATTAATATCTAAAGTGAAGTAACTCGAGAAAACCCAATAAGAAGAGGGAAGAGAGAGAGAGAGAGGAGAAGAATGGAGAGGGGAACCCAATATGAAGAGTAAGAGATTCAAAAATATAGCTGGGGACTAAAGTGAGGTAACTTAGAAGATTTGGGTAACTAAATTATAAATATAAAGATTTGGGGGGACTAAATTCTAATTCTTAAAGATTAAGGGACAGATATGTAAAATCCCTTTCTTCTTAACATTATTAAGTTCTTTTTTTTCTTATTTCGCTTGATTTTTTTTATTATTATATGAAGATAGTAAAGGTTTTTTTTTTTCCTTAAAAATAATATTATTAGTTCTACAGAATACTTATGTTAACAACCAATCCATATAGGGACGGCATATTGTTAGACTTTCAAGCAATGTCAAAAACTTGCTACGGCTGATCAATGAGCTAACTGGAGAAGAATAAGTCGAGTTAATTTAAAAGATACAGTTGGTATCTGAGTCGACATTTTGTAAACGTCTTATTGTTGAATAGATAAACTTGCAAGCATTGTGGTTTTCTCTATGCTTCTTGATATTTATATTTTAGTTCCTAATGCTTTTCAGTTGTCTAGCTTACAAAATTACTTGACGTAGTGTCTACTTTCGTTAATGGTGTGTTTGTTTGTATGGAAGTAAAATGGAAATAGTGAATACTTTCACTACTTGTTATTTTCACTTGGATTATATGAATCCTATAAGACAATCTTACTTCCACTTTTATTTCACTTTATTTTTTTTTGAGAAGAGTTTACGAAGCTCTAAAAACAAGACAAAATAATATATTTTATTCACCTCTCATAATTACTTTTCAATTTAGTACAGTTAACAAATAAAATATTATTATAATATTTTATTAAATAATTTAAAAAATATATTATTTCTACTTCCTTGTCTACTTTTTTATTTCCAAGATTTAACCCACAAGCATTAGAATTATGGGGTTTTCACATATCTGTCCCTTAAATCTTTAAAAAATTAGAATTTAGTCTCCCAAATCTTCATATTTATAATTTAGTCCCTCAAATCCTTTGAGTTACCACAATTTAATCCCTCAACCATAATTTTGGCCCGAATTTTCTGTTGTACCCCTTATTTACTTCACTTTAGTCTTTCCTTTCCTCTTTCTTCTCTCTTCCTATTCTTATTGGGTTCCCCTCTCCATTATTCTCCTCTCTCTCTTTCTCTTTCTTCCGAATTAATTTCTAAAGTAAAATAACTCAGGTAAACCCAATATGAAGAGAGAAGAGAGAGAGAGAGAGAGAGGGGAATAGAGAGGAAAACCTAATAAGAAGAGGAAGAAAGGAGGAAGAGTGAAGGGAGAAGTAAAGTGAAATAACTCACGGAAAATTCGGGCCAAAAATAAGACTGGAGGACTAAATTGTGGTAACTTAAAAGATTTGAAAGACTAAATTCTAATTTTTAAATATTTAAAAGATAGATATGTAAAAACTCATAAAATTATATTAAAAATGGTTCTTCCTAACATTACATTCTGGAAGCTACTTCTAGTTTTCTTCTCTATTTTCTCCACTTCAAACATCCAAACAAGCCCTAGGGTATGGTAACACAGAAACCAGTTCGTTTTGAGTCCTCGTGACCTCGATACTATTTTTTCTGTAGAATTGTCTAGTAGAAATGCACTTTCATATCGATCCGATTGTGAGAAGAAGTATCTAAACTATAGAACAGTTATATTTCTTTCTGCTATTTCTGTAAAGGCTGCATGGCTAGTTCCCATTATGTGATGCTTTGAGAAGTCTGGGTATCAAAGTACAAAGAGTTCATACCCTTTTTTCAACTCTTTAAGGTAAAGAAATGTTCAACTTTCAAGTTCGTATTCTAAGAATTTAACAACAACAACAACTAAGCCTTTCATTCTAAGTATTTGGTGTAAGCTACATGAACCAAAAAAGAATCACGCCGGATCGATCATTTTGATAGTCCTTTTTCATACATTTCTATCAAGTAATATCTCATCATTTAAACTTCTAGAATCCATATCTTTTCGTATCGCATCCATTTATGTTTTTTTTCGTTTTCCATTCGTTCTTTTAACTTGTCCTACATTGATAAACTCCCCTCGTCGAACTGGTCATTTGTAAGCGTATGTTGTGCATGACCAAACCATTGTAATCGATTTTCTCGTATTGTCTCATCGATCGATGCTACACCTATTTTAGCACGAATATCTTCATTTCTCACTTTATCTCTCGTAGTGTTGCTGCATATCCAGCGGAGCATGCGCATCTCTGCTACACTTTTCTTCTGTGAATGTTATTTCTTTATAGCCTAATATTTCGTGTCATATAATAAACATGACCTAATAGCAATCCTATAAAGTTTTCCTTCAGTCTAAACGGAATGTTACGGTCGCATAAAATTTCCATTACCCTCCTCCATTTCAACCAGGCAGTTTGTATCTTATGGTTAACATCATTATCGATCTCTCCATTATTTTGAATAATAGAACCCAAATACATAAACTGACTACTCATTTATATCTCTCACTGATCCAGTTTTACAGTATTATAGTTTATGCTCCGTCGTTTACTAAATTTACACTCATATACTCTATTTTAGATCTACTAAATGTAAAACCTCTAGATTCTAATGTATATCTTCATAACTCTAACTTGGATTTACCCCTGCTCTTATCTCATCAATTAAGACAATATTATCAACAAATAGTATACTCAAAGATATCTCATTCTGAATAGCTCTAGTAAGCTTATCCATCACTATAGCAAATAATAACGGGCTCAATGCAGATCCTTGATACAATCTAATTGTGATAAAAAAAGTCACTTGTTAAACCACCACATGTTCTGATATTGGTCACTACTCCATCATACATATCCTTAATTATATCGATGTACTTTATGGGAACTCTTTTCTTCATCAATATTCACCAAAATATCTCTCGTGGTACCTTATCATAGGTTTTCTCTAAGTTAATAAATACCATATGGAAATCTCTGTTTCTCTCTCAGAATCGCTCTATAAATTTATGAAGTAAATGAATAGTTTTTGTCGTTGATCGCTCCGACATAAATCCAAACGGTTCTCTGATATTTTAACAGTTTGTCGTAATCTATGTTCAATTAACCTTTTCCAAAGCTTAACAGTGTGACACATGAGTTTTATTTCTCGATAGTTAGAACAATTCTGAATATTACACTTGTTCTTATACAGAGGTACTATGGTACTCTTCCTCCATTCATTTGATATTTTCTTACTTTACCAAATCTTATTAAAAATATCTATCAGCCACATCACACCAATCCCTCCTAAGTATCTTCGTATCTCTATAGGAATCTCATTTGGACCAACAGTTTTTCTTAATTTCATCCTCTTCAAAACCTCTTTTATTTCAGACTCTTTCATTCTGAATATAAAGTTACGATTCATATCCTCATATTGAATAGTAAGATCTCCCAAATCTTGAGTAAAACTACCATTATATAATTTATCAAAATAATCTTTCCATCTTTATTTAATCTCTTCATCGCGAACTAGAACCGTCTGATTCTCATCTTTAATATACTTTACAGTATATAAGTCCCTAGATTTTCTCTCTCTTATTCAAACAATTCTATATATATCATTTTCTACATCTTTATTATCTAACTTCTCGTACACTTGTTTATATAATTTAGTTTTTACATCCCGAACAGCTTTCTTAGTCTCCTTATTCGTTAGTTTATACTTTTCAAAACTTATTCTATTATTATTGTTATTATTTTTCAAATCTCTATAAAAATCTCGCCTGATTTTAATAGTATTTTTTATCTCTTTATTCCACCATGATATATGCTTACATAGTGGAACACCGCAGCTCGACTCACCAAATATATGTTTAGCTATCATTTTAATACACCTAGTCATTTTGTTCCATGTTAAATTAGGATCATCATGGTCCCTCCAATCTGTTTCTTCTACTACTCTATCTACAAAAACTTTTTGATTCTAATCGCCACAACTTAATCTTAAAATCTAACTTATACTTAATTTTTCTAAGTCTCTTTCAATCTGAATATCTGAAACTAAGAGTATATATTGAGTAACTATACTCTTACCTGGTAATACCTTACAATCGATACAACTAATTTTATCTACCCTCCTAATTAAAAAGAAATCTATTTGGCTCGTATTCGATCCACTTTTAAAAGTAATCAAGTAAGAAACTCTCTTTTTAAACCAAGTATTTACTAAAAATCAAATCATAAGACAAAGCAAAATCTAGAATTGAATTACCTGCTTCATTTCTTTCTCCAAATCAAATCCTCCATGTACACTATGAAACCCATTATGACTAGTTCCTACATGCCTATTGAGATCACCATCAATAAATAATTTTTTTCTAGCTGATATTTTTTATACTATCTCATCTAGATCCTCTCAAAATTGATATTCACTGAATTCATCAAGTTCTACTTGTAGTGCATAGGTACTAAGGATATTAAAAATCTCTCTATTTAAAATAAATTTAACTAATAAAATTCTATCGCCCTTTCTCCTAACCTCCACTACATTACTAAGTAATTGCTTATATATGATCACACCTACCCAATTACGATTTCTATCTCTACCCGTATACCAAAATTTATAACTCCAAGGCTCTACGATTTTAACTTTCTCACACACCTACTTAGTCTCTTGCACGCACAAAATATTATTTCTCTTTCTAATCATACCGTTAACTAACTTTGCTAATTTACCTGTAAGGAAACTTATATTTCACGATGCCAACCGAAATCTATGTTTATGTTTATGAGCTAATTTCTTTACGCTCACCCGCTCATTAAGATGTGGAAACCCTTGTATATTTGATATCACATCCGAGCGCTGACATGGCGCATCATTTCTGGGCGACGGCCTAGTAACCCTCACACATTTTTCACTACACTCGGACTCCGGTGTAGCGCGTCGCTCAATAGGGAACGTCCCAACGAAATTCTTATTTTGACTCATATGTCATAATATGTGATAATATTTTGTGCTGGCTGTTACCGGCCTACCACAACTCTTCTTATTTATCCTGGGTTGGGACAGACAGTGAAAAAATAAATTTTTAAGCACAGCACTGGCGTAGTTATTCTAAGAATGTAACATGTTTACTATATAAGTTGCAACTAGTACATGGTGATTCAGTTTCTTTATTTGTATAATTTGTTGCAAGTGACTCTGATAGATAGGTTATTGTCTGTAAATTGTTGATCAGTATGTTGGAGATTTCACTTCTGGTATGGATCAGTTTGGTTAATGGATTGCAGAATATATCATTGCTTTTTTGTGTTCTGTTACATCTGTCTACACTAAAGTGAACCAACTTTTCGGGAAGATGCCAACAAGATGTAGCATATCAACAGGTGTAATTTCACAATCTTTGTGATAGCTTTACCATTATCTATATTCGTATTCGTATTATGGTTGCATGCTGAATATTCGTATTTGCATGTATTGTTTCAGTGTTAATGCGGCAAGGGGAATAAAGTAGGGAAAAAGACATGTTTCGTGTGCGATCCTCATTTTAGTTGCTTTCTGGTAAGCATCATATTGCCGATGGAAATTTGTTGAGCCTTTTCCTAGGGATATTATGAACATTCCAATCTTCTGCTGTTCTTTTCTTTCTTTTTCTTTTTTTTTTTTCTTGTTGTTCCCCTTCTCATTTGCTTGTAGGGCACCAGAAGAGACTTGTGGTTGCAGTATCACGTGTGTGGGGGCAGTGCGAGAGGGAGGTGTCAGTGTATAAAATTATAGGGGTATTTACAGTTCTGCCCCTTACAGTTTTATAAATTATAATTACTCCCCCCAAATCTTCATATTTAAGATTTAGTCCCATTACAGTTTAATCCTCCAGTTTATATTTTGGTCCGATTTTTCCGTTGTACCCATGATTTCCTTCACTTAGTTCCCTTTCCCTCTTCTCTCTCTCTTCTTAGTTCTTATTGAGTTTCCTCTTATTCTTCTCTTCTCTCTCTATTCATTTATTGGGTTCTCTTTATATATTGAAACCAAATATATTATTATTCACTAAATGTATTAAAACTTTATGTCTCAATATAAATTATTTATTGGGTTCACTCTCTCTATATTGGATAAATTTATTTCTATATTTAATACATTTAATGGAGAATAATACATTTAGTCTTAATATAGAGAGGGAGAACCCAATAAATGAATAGAGAGAAAAGAAGAAGAAGAGGGGAACCCAATAAGAACTAAGAAGATAGGGGAAAGAGGGAAGGGAGAATTAAGTGAAGAAAATCAGGGGTAAAACGGAAAAATCGGATCAAAATATAAACTGGAGGACTAAATTGTATTAACTTAAAAGATTTGGATGGAGGACTAAATTGTATTAACTTAAAAGATTTGGATGACTAAATCTTAAATATGAAGATTTGGAGGACTAAATTATAATTTATAAAGATGTAAGCGCCAGATCTATAAATAGCTCAAAATTATATCTTTTTTCGACACTTATCAGTACCGTTGGATCCGAATTTAGAAGTAACACGAGAAAAGTTGATGAGCACTGGTGAAGGGGAGTCAACTGAGTCCCAGACTTGTTCGAGTTATGAACACAACATGCGACAAGGTCTAGTTTTTTCACAGAAGAATCATGGTCATTGATGAAAGTTACCTTCTACAATTTGATAACAAATAGGTTACGATTTATAATTGGGCCGTAAAGCCTGTCAACTTCGAACATGCACAAGGCCTTCAACCTCTGGTTCTTGGGTATTATAAAGGCATGTACAGCGGAAAATTCTATTTACACATGAAAATTTACTCTTCATGCACTTTTAAAATTTGTAAATAATTATAAATTTACCATTTTTTTTTTACTAAATTACCCTTTTAAATTCCAAATTAAGAATTCTTAAAATTTAGAACTATAATTCATCATCTTCCTTCTCTGTTTTTTCTCTAAAACCCTAAAAAATATTTTTTAGTGGAATTTAATTTTTAAAAAAATTATATCTCTCACAAACTTATTAATTTGATTTCTTAACCTCTTAAATTTTTTATATTTACCTTCCTAAAAAGATTTGGAAGAATTTTAAATTATTCAAATTCATTGTGACAAGTGAAATTAGGGTTTGAAGTTTGAGTTTGAGTTTTTTTTTATTCAAATGGAAAATTCTAATATATAATTGGTGTCGAAAGACAAATCTAAGGTATAATTTAAAATTATTCTTAGTTTTTTATGTGTATTTATTTGTAATTTATTATTACTTATAATTTTTTTGTGAGGGAGATGTCGGCTGCTGGTTGGGTTTTAATACCCGACCAAATGATTCTTTGGTCGGGTATTAATACTCGACCAATATATTTTTAACTTGGGAATTTATATCCGACTCGGAAAATTTTGAAAAAATTTGAGATCGGACGATATAAGAGTTAGAGAGAAGAAAGACTGTTAAAATTGGAAAAAAAAAATTTGAGTGCAGAGAGAGTAAATCAGTGTATTTCAAAATGGGAGTTTGCTGTAAAGAGCAATAAGGACATCGAGAGTAAATTGTTGTGCATAAATAGAATTTCCCCATGTACAGCAAATATTTAAAGGCTCATTCCTTCTAAGGGCATAATCCCTTATTTCCCCCAAATTACCATATTCTTTACAAAAGCAAACCCACATCTCCATTACTATCTCTGCCCACTCTTCATCTGCCACGACCTCCCTCCTTGGCCAAAATCATTGTCTCCTGTATCTGATTCTACCCTCTTCCCCCACGGCAAGCCCCCCTCCCCCTTCTCACACACACACACACGCTCACAACACCCCTCATAATAGTAGGACCCATAACCACCTAAACTCTGTGTACGGACTAGGCCGAATAGATAGACCAAACACAGAAGTTCGGAGATACTTACTCGGTCCTTAATTTTGAAAGAGGATCTTACTAGTTTACTTTTAACACGTTTCACATACCTTGTAACTCTCAAATGTAGTAAGAAACAAACCTCTAACAAACTCCTTCTTGGAGAACTTTTATAATAGCCTATTCGAACATGTCCAAGTCTCTTGTGCCATAAGTCAGAATCCTCCCCTTTTGCAACTGTGCATTTTACATCATTAAGATTCAAGTCACTGAAATTCAAGTTTTTCTTCTGCAAGTTCTTAAGAGAACATCATCCCCTTCCCTGAGCTAAAAACACACTTCAACTTGGATCTTATTTTTTTAGCAGTGCAATGTAACCGGATCCACATCATCATCGTCTTCAACATGTTACAATTTTTCCCTTTTGAAAATGACAATCTAAGAGCTATAAGATATTTCTTTATTGAGATTAATAATACTTAGTAGTGTTAGTATCAAACATGCTCTTGGTTGGAAACAACCGTCTCAACATGTTGTTAATTGATATTACAATCTAAGAGATTGGAATATGACCCACTTAAGCCTATATTGTTTGAGGTGTTGCAATCATGTGCGATTGAAGTTTATATGGCATACTCAAGTCGAGAGGAAATTAAGAAACATGACTGCTCAAACCAGTGAGAAATTAAGGAACACTGATGGAGCACTAGGGTAACACTATATGTGGGTAGTTGTTGCAGCGGCGATTGGAAAATTAGTTGTGCAACCTTGTACTACTTATTAAGTTGGATTTTTGATCTAGATTTTGCCTATAGTATGAATGGAAACCCCTCTATCAAGAAGAACAGTAGACATAAGGTTATCCCGAATCACTATAAAATATATTGGTGGTTACTGATATATTCCACTGCTTTAAAACTGCGCCAATATATTGACTAAGTTAAAATTTGGTGTCAACCCTATTCACGCTATCTCTTCAATGCTTGCATCTATACAATAATGCGATCCCAACTATTGAATGTTACCATTGACGATGACTTTTCATCTCGACTACTACTCACTAAATCAATGATATCTCTTGCTCTTGAACTTCTATTTAGTTAATTCAAGTATTATTGGAAATATGACTCAAAACTCTATAATTTTTTCGTATAGAAATTTTTCCAGTTCTTTCCATATCAACTTTAAATATGGACTTGAAATTGATATTACTGTAAAAGTTTTACTCAATTTTCTTACTGTTTCTTTCCAACTTTAACCAATCATAACTATTATTTCCAACTCCAATTTTGCTGATCAAGAGGATTCCAATATCTATAACTTTTCAATAGATTTTATTCTGTGATTTAGATAGCTCTATCATATATAGCCTTAATGTTGTATTGACTCAACCTATTGATATCCGCCATTTCAGTCGAATCAATCATCATTCATCGACTTGCTTGATACATTTGTTTCCATCTTACCTACACATATTCCACCAAATATGTCATTACAAATATAGTTTATTATTATTCGAACCCAAAATCATGTGCGGTATATGTCCAAGTCATGTATTATTTTATAAAACTATAATCTTATCGTAGAATGCATATTGCTATAGTATAGAATTTTTTAGGTTGGGGCTCTGTCCCTACATTTGCGATGAGTTGTTCGGACATGATGCCTAAAAATAATTCCAAGTATGATGCTCCCCCCACTCACTAAAGTTTTACACTTTTCAAAGTCTCTGTAGTTGTTCAAAATGCTTTAAGCACTACAAGATGTTAAGGTTACATAAATTATTCCTTGATGAAATAACCATGGAATCAAAGTTCCTTGCTTGAACCAACGCTAATTAAATACCATGTACTTGAGGAAGTGAAAAAAGTAAAAAGAAGTGAGGAGAAAGATGCACGTTTGGCATTTTGTGCCAACCCAGTATTGGGAAATTCTAAATGAGCACACCACTTGACTAATGAGTCCTCCTCCTAAATTTTGTACAAAATTATAAGTTTACCAATTTTTTGACATTACCTTTTTTTTTGTTTCTAGTCGGAAATGAGCTTTCCGACTCAAAAAAAGTGCTCATTAAGCAAAGTGGTGTGCTCATTTAGTTTAGAATATTATCAAGGATTTAACTAACCGCAATTGCAATTTTGCCGTTTGCAGATAAATTTTTCAAAACTTTTTTTAACAGAAAGTTGATTGTGAGAACATTTATATTAAAAAACAATTTGTTTGGAATGATCGAATTGGCTGAATTAGGCATTTATATGTGATTCTTTTGTATCTCTAGAAGATAATTCATTAAGCATTATAATAATAGATATTAGGTTTACTAAAAAAATAGAGATGAAATTTACTTCTCATGCTGTGATTGATATGTATCTATTTCTTGGAAATTTTATTTTCTTGATAGCTATCTGATGGTTGATCATTAAAATTTCTTTGGGCTAATTGGTTGATCAATATTTGCTAGTGTGATGCATCGTGTGCAAAGCCGTAAATACTAAATTTGAAGAAAAGTAATTTTTATATTTGTATAATAGATGAAGAGCCTAATTGCTATAAATGAATATATCTAGCTTAACCTGATTATATTCTTTTTTTCATTTTGACGTTAACATCGTAACCTGATTAATTATTCAGTTCAAACTGACATTATTAAAAATAAAATTTTGAACTATTCTCTTAGAAGCATGGTGTATTTACCAACTAGGCTAATACTAAAGGTGAGTAATCTATTAGAGGTGTCGAATTTTAGGAAAATCCAACCAACTCCGATCAGATGGAGAAGGCAAAACTTTAATTGGCATGCTCGGTCAGAGTCCGACAGGCTCTATGTCGGTCAAATATAGACGAACTCCATCGGAGTCGATGGAGTTAAGACTTTTCATCAGTTTCATCTCCCCTGAAGCAATGGCGATCCTTGCCACTGGTGACCTGACCGCATGAGCAAATTTTTGTGGAGAGCACAAGAATTGCCGAGAGTTACCCTAAGTTTATTTTTTTTTTTCATGCTCATTTCCCAAAACTAAAATTGAATTTTTGGGGCCCATTGAATGTAGCAGCTTTGCATGCAACAACTTTTTGTTGCCTATGATTTTGCAGTTTTATGATTGATGTATTTTATCTTTCTTGTATACAGGGTAGAATAGATACTTTTTTTGTAGATAATTAAATTTCCAAGTAACAGTGGTCAGATTTGTTTGGTTATAATTAATTTCCTTTTGCAAATTTAATTATGATTAACCACTTTAATGAATTATTAACTTACTAATTTAATGAATTATTGAGGCCTATTTCTTCACTCCGAAAAAGAAAAGAAAAAAAGTTCATACATAAAAATATACAACAACAACAACAACTAAGCCTTTTATTCCAAGTATTTGGGTAGGCTACATGAACCAAAAAAATAATCACGCCGGATCGATCACTTTGATATTCCTTCTCCATTCATTTCTATCAAGTAATATCTCCTTATTCAAATATTTAGACTCCATATCTTTGCATATCACCTCCATCCACGTTTTCTTCGTTCTTTTAACTTTTTCCATATTGATAAATTCGCCTCTTCGAACTGGTGCATTTGTAGGCCTACGTTGCATCGTAAGCGATTTTCTCACGTCAAAAGATAGATGCCTGAAATTGACAAAAGAATCATACAAAGCACACCCTTATCTTTTAAGAATATTATTCTCCTTTTCTTGGCCTATAAATTAGACGAAGAACTTAACTAACCGATCCAACAAACATACACACACCTACTCGAGTTATTGTTTCCAGAGCAAGAGCGACACCAAAATATGTCAGTGAGACAGCAAAGGTCGCAGTACCGCACCAGGTTCTCCGACGACAGCCAAGCGTCTGAGGTCGATAACACGAGGACCGAGAAAACTGCCACCCAATATGACGGCCCTCGCTTCCCCAACCTCCACATGATGTTCAAGCGCAGGCAGGCGGCCGGAGAAGACCGCACGGTGGTAAATCGATCCGTTGAGACGGTTGAGAAGCGCAGGCAGGCAACCGAAGAAGACCGCACGGTGGTAAAACGATCCGTTGAGTCGGTTGAGAAGCGGGAAGAGGAGGTTGTTGCGAAAGAAGATAACGTCGACACGGAGGCTGATGAGTACATCAAGCGCAGGCATCAGAACAATCTCCAAAGGCTCGCGTCCATGAGCGCATAGTATATTGTTGAAACTTTATGAGATGTATGATAGAGAGAGATAATATCTTTATGAATAAATATGTTGTGGTGTTATGTATAATAATTATGAACTTGGTTTGCTTCTCACTCTTGAGGTAAAGTAAATATTTCTATAAAAAAAAAAAAATGTCTTAGCTCTTTCTAATTCTGGATAGCTATTTCATTTGTCTTATTTTTTGAGAGCTCAGGTGTATCTGCCAATATTGTTAAGTTAGTTCATATGTGAGTATAGTCCCACATTGGATAGGACAAAAAAAATCTATAAGTTTAAATACAAAATTGGAGTTTTGACCTAAGAGCTTAAATTTTTGGGTCAAACTGATTCTCAGTTTTGTGTTTAGACCCATCTCTGAGGAACAATATACTATTCAAGATTTTAAATTAAAATGAAAATTATATTTTTTAAATTTATTTTTTTGAATAATACGGGCTAAAATTTGGCCCGTGGATCATGACAACTACAAGCTAACCCACACCATAATGAAGTAAATATTGGAGAGAAAAGAAAAGAGGGGGTTTCCTGTTTTATTGAAAAATACTACTTGTAGTATTTCTAGTGTAGTATTTTTTTTTTTTTTGTTGATATTTTGATATGTTTTTTAATTAGAAAATTTTCTTTCTGGTATAACAATAACCAGTCGTAATTAGTCCTTCTTACGATGGTGATCTCAAAAAACGGAAGAAAGGCACAATCACCCAGAATCGATCTCTTGCAGATAAAGGCACAATCACCCTACTTTTATTTCTTGCACATTGCTGGGTATTTACAGATTTTTTTTTTTTTTTTTTGGGAGAATAGATGGTTGGTGAAAGCTCCAGCATTTTATTAATAAGGCATAATGAAAGGTTAATGTATGTATGTTCTTCAGTGCATAGTAGATTAAGCTAAGATACCAATAAAACTATGAACTGAGAGAGTGAAAAATAAATTTGCATTCTGAGGTGTAAATAAAACGATATAATGATCATCCTTTCATAGGTAAATGAGATAAATATAAAAAGTAAAGACAAGAGAATATATAATTTAATCCACAATCAGTACAATCAGCCTAATTAGGAATATTTGACAAATATATTAATTTAGGAAGATATTATGAGATATACTAATAAATTAGAAGATTTGTCAAATATCCTAATTTAGGAATATATCCTAAATTAGTGAGATATTCTAATATCCCCACACACATTTAAGATGGTTTGGAAGACTCTAATTTGAGCTTGGAAATGAGATTATGATGACGACCAGATGGATGAGTCTTGTTAAAAAGATAAATCCAGTGGGTGATTAGGAAAAACAGACGTAATAGATGACATGAGGAGAATCTAAAAATGCTAAGGATTAAGCAGCAATCCCGCGACGACCGGACAGCAAGAGAATAGGGAGAGCAGCTTCGCTAATAACGGAACCAACATCCTAGCACCATAAGGCGACGAAGCCGGTCCTGTTAAGGGTGGCAACACAAAAGTGGAGGCAGCGGCGATGCATCAGATTTTGGTGGGAAGCAATAGATGGGATCTCTGGCATAGGAAGTGGCGACGGAACAACAAATGGAGTCACCGGAGAAGGAGACAGAGATAGCCAAGGCAGAGGATGACAATGATGGAGCAGCAATGAGATCTCTGGCATAGGCGGCGATGTTGGAGTAGGAGCCGAAAATGACACATTAGATTTCGATAACGGAGCAGTAGGTGGAGTTACGGGGGGATGATATAGAGACGACAAAGGCAATGCCCTTGAGATGGAGACAGTGACGGAGCAGGAGCCGAAAACGACACATAAGATTTTGGCGACGGAACAACAGGTGGAGTCACCGGGACACGAGATGGAGATGGCAAAAGCAGCATCTTTGTAGATGGTGGTGACGACGGAGCAGGAGCTAAAAATGATATATTAAATTTCGGCGACAAAGCAGCTGGTGGAGTCACTGACGCATTAGATGAAGAAGACAAAGACCGCGTCTTTGAAGATGGTGGCAACAATAGAGCTGGAGCCGAAAATGACACATTATATTTTGGCGACGGAGGTCATTGCCTACAGCGGAGCAGGAGCCACCACAAGCCTAAGAGTTGCACTAAGTGACGACGAAGCTGTGGATGGCTCGTGGGGGGAGGGGCAGAGCAGAGGTTGTGCTCACGGTGGAGGCAAGGTGGATGCCAGCGAGCAATGCAAACACCATCACATAAAATAAGTAAAATTAACACGATACGTCTTTTGCACGGGTCGACTGGTCAAGGCGTGGGTCAAAGACCGGTTCGAGACACATGTCAAATATTTTATTGAGGCGTGGATCGGAGATCTCAAAATGAAAAGAAGTCATACATCAAAGAGGCAAATATGAGGTATTATGAGGTACTATAAACTTATAAAGTTGTATAAAGTTGTATAATAAAACTATAAAAAGTTTATAGTTGTATAATAAAAATCAAATTATATATTCTTTTCATTATGATAACCATGATAAAAAGATCTCAAAGTTGTATTATGAGGTATAAATAAAACAGTACAATGGTCATCTTTTTATATGTGAATGAGATAAATATAAAAAGTAAATACAAGAGAATATATAATTTGATCTTAATTATATATAATTATCAATTAGTATAATCAGCTTAATTAGGAATATTTGATAAATATATTAATTTAGGATGATATTCCGAGATATGCTAATAAATTAGAAGACTTATTCTAATTTAGAAAGAAAACATACTAAATTAGTGAGTATTCTAATGGATATAAAAACTAGCAAAAGGTCTGTATTGGTCAGTAAATGTCAACAGGTTCAAACCCTGCCACTCGATGTTGTGGAGACCTCTCTCCTCCTCCAGATGGGGTGCCCTCAACAATACCCCTAGTCGTCCTCACTGGTGTGTGGTAGGTCCAAATGCCTACAAGGTCACTTATAAGTTCCTAACCAAAGTAAAATAAATCGATTACAAATAATACAGAGAATAATTTATTATTAAAACTACAATTATTCTTTCTATCTATATATTTAGCGCGTTAGTAGCAACACAACAAATGGAATATCTCAATTGTATACAAAGTTTGTGCAATTTTCACAGGCATAATAGTAGATCAATCTTCCTCTTCTCTCGCAATGCCAACAGCATCACCATCAAGTGTAATACTAAATCCAGCAACGACTCAGTAAAGTCTTGATAGAAATTCTAACTTTATATTTAAATTCAGGAACTATTCTTGTTATATCCGATGTGCGACTATACTCACATATAAGCTCCTAACATCTCCTCATTAACATTACCAACATAAAGGAATTAAATTTGTAAAAATTTATCAAAAATCAAATTGCTTCAGACGAATGTTGCTGGACCTAACTCATCGTGTGTCTATCTGTGGAGTTTCTAAAAGGGCACACCATTTTTCCTAGTAAGCCCAGTTTTTCTAGTGAGTTCCCTCTTCTTTTTTTTTTTTTTTTAAAGGGAGAGTTTTTCCTAGTGCGCACACCGAAAATGCCTAAAATTCCACTAAAATCGAACTCCTCCACTACCCTATAAATTCCTCTCCTCCTCTCTAGGGCCGGCCAACTCTCTCCCAACCCACTTCAGATCTCCTTCCTCTCCTCTTCTCGAGTCAAGTGTATTGGATTTGAAGCTTTAAAATATTTCTTTTTTCCCTACACCTGTTCGCACGGGAGGGAAATGGGGAGCTGAGGTTGAAGGAGAGGGCAACTTGATCATAAAATTTTGGGAACAATTTTATTATAAAGGCAAACTTTTAAAGTGGACTCACTAGGAAAAATGGTGTGCCCCTTTAGAAACTCCCGTCCATCTGCAGTTCACATCAACCCAAAGCGCAAGAGTTCATTGTCCGCCGTGTAACGTTTCTTTACAAAATTATGGGAGATGCGGGCGATTCTCAAATCAAAAAGATGGTTGGTGTGTAATTAGAAATTTGGCTTTAGAAAATAATTCTCCGGTGTTAGAAGTTTTGGAATTCAAAACTTGGTGTCGACCATAGTTCAACAAGCCTCAAGTAAGCATGTGCATGATATTATTTCCTTCCCGTATTATGTTATGAGATCTTGAACGAACGTCGGACTATCAATTGGAGTCAAAACACGTGCGTTCTAGAGGTAGACTCCTACATGGAATTGGAGTCAAAATACATGCATTAACCACCGCTACATAGCGGTCAGCACTGCCACCTGGCGGTGAAGAAGCTGAGTTAGTAACTGGGGTTTTTTATGATGAGTTTGTGTATTTTTAATCTCTTCTAGCTGATGAGATTAGGGTTTTGTAGAAATATATGATATGCTATGTACTTTTTTTTTATTAGAAAATAAATAAAAACAAGATCTTATTTTCTGAGGTGACGACCACCATACCGTACCTCTCTAGTGCTAGATTCTTCTTCCACATCATTTTCGGTGTTAGATAATTTGTTTTACTATTTTAGTAGATTGTTTTCATAGCTTTCTTAGATAAAATTATTTTCTTTGTGTTTTAATTAATAAAAAAATAAATTTTATAATGCATAATATAAGAAACTAAATTTCATAAGCTCTAAGATGTTAATTAGATTAGACGAAGCGATATTAACAGGAAGAAAGGAATTAACTTGTAAATTTAGGATTTTGTTAGGTTATTTTTAAGATAATTTCGGATTTGGAGTAAGTAATCTTTCTTAAATCTACCTAATAATCTAATTGATTCGATATTTGTGTTGTCATTGATAATTGATACTTGCACGCTACTTGATAATTCATATTTAGAACAAAGACGTTAAATTCGAATTAAAAAGATCAACTGTTTAATATTATATTTTATCGTTCATGTTAAGAAGTAGGAAAGTAGAAAAATAATCATTGTTATATCATGAGCCTAACGGATTCTATCATAGATGGCTTACTTGTTAGAAATAGTTAATTAAAACATTTCAACCCATTATTTTTCTTAAGATTAAAAATAAAGTAAGATCGTAAAACTTTCGAAGCCTCTTTGAGATGGCTTGTTTGTGCTATAATATTTGTGCATTTGCATTTGATATAAAATTCATATCAAGCAGCCATGTAGATTCCATCCAAACAAATATCTAGACATAAATCAAGAACTTGTAAGAGTTCAGTTCCTGTGAGATCCACGTAAGGCCCATTAAAAACACAGAGAATCTACTTGAAATTCATGGGTTCCACTAAATGACTAAACCTAGACTTTAAGATTATCTATATCTTTTCTTTTCCCTTAGAGTGTATATCAATCATATGGATAATTAATCAAAGAATGCAAATACCTCTATTCCTAAGTGTTTTTTTTTATTTTTTATTTTATCAATAATCTTATCCAATAATTAAATATGGTCAAATAAATAAATAAAAATTATTTAAGAAAAAAAACATAGATGAGTTAATTTAGAACTAATTAGAATAATTATCTACGAAATAAACTTATCAAGTTATCGTGTTTGGATTTTGGATCCATAAACAAATCAAATCTATTCTTGTAGGATCTATATTCTATCACTGGTAGGATTTTAGATCCAGATCATTAATTTAGATCGGATAGAAATTAGATTTTCAGATTTTTGGGTTACATAACTACTTTGCTATACTAGAACCTCTCTATGATAGTACTGAACTACCGTGAGGAATGATATATGACGGGTTGTATCCACTTTTATATCATGTAATTATAAGGAAAAATCTATTTACACACGGAAATTTACTCTTCACGCATGGTTTTAAAACTTGTAAATAATTACAAGTTTGCTATTTTTTTTTACTAAATTATCCTTTTAAATCTCAAATTAAAACTTCTTAAAATTTAGAACTAAAACTCATCGTTTTCCTCCTCTATTTTTTCTCTAAAACCCTAAAAAATATTTTTTAGCGGAATTTAATTTAAAAAAAAAATACATCTCCCACAAACTCATTGATTTGATTTCTTAACCTTTTCAATATTTTACATTCACCTTTCTAAAAAGATTTGGAAGAATTTTAAATTATTCAAATTCACTGTGACAAGTGAAATTAGGGTTTGAAGTTTGAGTTTGAGGTTTTTATATTCAAATGGAAAATTCCAACATGCAATTGGTGTTAGAGGACAAATTTAAGGTACAATTTAAAATTATTCTTAGTTTTTTTATGTGTATTTGTTTGCAATTTATTATTACTTATAATTCTTTTGAGAGGGAGATGACGGCTGCCGGTCGGCTTTTAATACCCGACCAAATAATTCTTTGGTCTGGTATTAATACCGGACCAACATATTTTTAGCTTGGAAATTAATATCTAACTCAAAAAATTTTAGAAAAATTTGGAATTGGATGACATAAGAGTTAAAGAGAAGGAGTAGGGTTAAAATTGGGAAAAAATTTGGGCGCAGAAAGTAAATTAGTATTATTTCAAAATAGAAGTTTGGTGTAAAGAGCAATCAGAACATCAAAAGTAAATTGCTGTGCGTAAATAGAATTTCCCTAATATAAAGGCAGACCCCAAATATCTAATAAGACCTCCTTCTCTTCCCTTCTTTTCGAAGCCCCCAGTTCCTCCCTTTGTTCGCTGTCCCCCTTCTCTTCCCTTCTTTTCGAAGCTCCCACACCCTCCCTCTGTTTATTATCTGTTTATTATCGTCGACCACTCCTCACCTCTGCCTATTCCAAATTTCAATATCTTAGAATTAAGTTAAAGAGGATGGTATACTTGTCAAATAACTTGCAACTAAGATCAATATTAATAGAGTGTGCTCATAGAGCTGTTGGGTGTGTTGTTATAATTAATTACCCTTCTCGCATCCGACATGTTTAAACTATGGAAAGTGGGTTCAGGCCTGATCAAATTGGGTCAGACCAATGCTGGCTTCAATTGGGCTCGGCCCATTTGCTCTTTTGTCTATCTGCACGGCCTAATTCTCTCTTGCTTAGAGAAACTCTATAATCATGGCCCAATCCATCCGGCGGCGTCCACCGGCTCCCAAGCCAGCGAGGGAAAATCGAAATTTTCAAAAACCACCATTTCTAGGGTTTCCATAACCTTTTCAAATCAAAGCCCTAACCTCGATCAAAATCTTTTTGGGCGAGCAACGATGAGCTCTCCAATGGAGGTCACTCTTCAGAGCGCCGCCTCTGAGACCTCAGCGGAGGTCTGCGATCAACCGGTGGTCGCGCCGGATTCATCAAAAGCCCTAATTTCTCCGGTCTCAATCGCAGACGACAAGGTTCTCGTTTCAGGTAAAATAAAAAATGCATCTAATTATCTCTCAGTTTGGATTTCCTCTTATTCTCGTTTCACTGTGATTCGGTGCAGTTGAGGTCTGCTTGGATCCATCGAGCACTGCTCGTGCCGAGGATGTTCGCAGAGCTGTAGAAAGGTTCGTTCTTTCTTTTTCTATCAATTTGGTTAGGTTTACTTTAAAAATTTGTTTTCAAATGTTTGTTGGCCGAATAAGGTGAACTTTTGATGGAGATTCTCAGTTTAGTGGTTTAATACATAATCAACCAAATATGTTTAGCAAATAGCTTAGGAAGAGATAAGATGTTACTTTTCTTACAGTTGAAAGTCTAATATCTCCTGTATTTTACTAAAGAATGGATGTTGCCAAAGAGGCAATGCTAGAAAATCAGGTGCAAGACTTCTAAAAAACTGAATAACAATTCCCTATGTTGGCATGTTTTTTTGAGGGAATATGTACAACTTATAGCTACTAAAACACAATACAATACAGTGGGCTTGAGAGTTGTTTGATGGAATATAAAATTGTTAAGGCCGTCCAGAAAATAAGCTATATCATGTTGCTTTAGACTGCATTCCTGCAAATGAGGGGGATGTGAATCAAAGTTTTTACCAAGGTTTAAAATATGAGAATTACTATCAGTCTCTGCCAGCTTCTTATGGTATCGAAAATTGGCAATATCAAATGTTTCATATAGGCAATATAAGATCTCAGTAAAATATTAACAACATTGGCAATACCATTGTTGATATTATAGGATTTATATCATACCATATACCTCAAAATATAATATTGATATTTGCGATACATATTGGTATTGATTGATATTTGGAACCTTTGTTTTACATAAATCTCAAAATCTTTGTTCATCTAAACTAATTCTCAGTCTTTGTTTTCGCATGTATTTATGGTGATGAATATATTTCTTGTACTTCTCTTAGGGCGTGTAAACTATTTACCTGAATTCTAATATCTTTTTCTAATTTTACACTTAATTACACCTATTTACTTTCCTAAAACACCTCTGTATGCTCTGTTACCTTGTTCTCCCTTTGCACATCATTTGTGAATTGTTCTTATATTATTTAGTGATAATGAAATGTCATACTTCATCATCTCCTAATTACTTGTATAAATATCCTAGTGAGGTTTCAACATGTTTTCAAATGGTGGAATAATTCATCATCAATCATTATCTAAGTTTTTTTTTTCGTCGAAAAGGTTGGCTATGGATTAAGTTTCTGTGGAAGATTTGATAAAGTTTTATGATCGGCTGCTGATTTGACATAAACTTTTTTGTAATTAGGGGCCATTTGGATATTTGCAAGTAGCTTTTCAAATTGCAACTTGTATAACTAAAAGTGAATTTGCAGTAATTGAAGTTATTGCAACTTGTATTATTGTGTTTTCATTAGGAGTTCAAGTGGTAACTAAAGTTGCGAAAGTTTTCGAATTTTAATTTTTTATTTTCGAGAGTTGTAAAAGTACCACATTTATTAACAATATAATCACTGTTAGCATAGAAAGGAGTATGTACAAGAGGACTTGTTATATTCCCAAATGACTAGTTGGCATCCACTATATTATAATAGACTTGGAAAAATATCTAGAAATAGTTAAATTCTTTTTGATTTCCCGCTATGAGTAAAATGCATGGTATTAGGAGTGAACAAGTAAAAGAGTGCTCCCAACACTTGTTAAAGGAAATAAAAGCAAGAACATGTATGGATTTTTTGAAATCTAAATTATTTGTATTGAAACAAGATTGAACCATTCATCGTTCGTGATGAGCATGTAGCTTGACTTGTTATCTAGTTTGGTTAGTTAGCTAGCCAGGGGAATACTTCATTTAACTTGCAAGTTGCCCTTTGTGTTATAATCCTTTCATACGTCTTAACTTGCAAATTGCCCTTTGTGTTGTAATCCTTTCACACGTCACTCTGGTTTAAATTTATACTAAGATACGTTTGCAAATATTATTTTGCATTACCAATTTTGCATGGGAATGATCTAAGGCTTAAAGAAAGAATTAATTTTAGTTATGGTCACAAAATTCACAAATATATCCTAGGACTTATAATAATCTATCAGGCAAATAAATTTCTATTTTAGACGGCATTCGCTAAGCCAAATTTAAAAAAATAAATTTGTTTTTAATTTGCACATTTCACAGTAATTCTCTTTTACCAAACATATGATTTAGTATGTGCTTATCAAGAGTTAGATCCTTGATCCATTTCTGAGAGATGTAAATCTTTGCCTTTTAATTTTAAATTGTTTCATTTCTTGTGCTTGCAAATCATAATTGTTTAATAAACTATCAAATATTCTCCCTAATTATTTTTGAACTTTTGCAAAACAATTATCCAGTTTTCTAAATCTTTTCTGAATTCCAAACTTCTCATTGTCTCTGAATTTGTGATTGGCTTTAAAATTCCCAAAGCTTGTTCAATAAGACTAGAAATCACAAACCCTTTCTTCTTTTTGTGATATTCTGGCATTTTTAAGATTATGGTTAACGTTTATAGACAGGGTGGGTAGTTGAAAGATGCTATGTTCTGTGGACATGGTCACAGAGTGGCATACTCGGACGGAGACATGCGCTCTTAGATATTTATCTAGACATAAGAACATAGCTTTTTATGTGCTTATCTAATAATAGTAATTTTCTAGAGAGGTTCTATGCATGTTGTGGAAACATTAAAATCAAAATACATGTATGATTTATGATTATTAAATAATGATAACCATTTAAAAATTTATATATTTATGTTGGAGCGCAAATTGGAACATTTAAATTAAACTAATGTTTAGCTAACTCTTCCATATTTTATCTGAAAGAGCGAAATTTAAGAAATTATGATAATAAATAATAGTTGCATAAATAATTATAAAAAAAGATCAAGTAAAATTTATGTTGAATTTGGATGCCCAATAAAATCGTGAAAATTTCCCAATTTTGGGTGGATTTTGAAAAGAATAGTCCATAATATTTTTATGTGTGGATAGAAAAGAAAAAGAATGAAAATCTCATAAACTTATGATATTAGAGATTCTTATTATGAATATAAATTTCAGATTTTCTAATTCTCTCTCATGTACAAATGGTTTTATTTTCTATTTTATAATATCCTTAGCTTGAACAGTCCCATATCATATGTTAGACAAGAGTTAGTGTAGTTTTTAATGATTTCCACGAATCCGTTAAGCAATTGTAGCTACCCTTTTGGGGAGAAATTCGTAGTTAATTATAAACTATTTTAGCTATTGGTATTGTGCCGAAGGACTAGTATATTCCTACACGAATATGTTACTAGTGTTTTCACTATCTAATTTTCGGGTGGAGGCCATTAAAAGTGGTATTAGAGCCGGACATCAGCAAGAAGTGTGCGAAACTAAGTGCCACATGAAGCTAAGTGTTACATAGAGCAAAGTGCCAAACAAATATGTGGCAGGTACTTCTTGAATATGTGGGAGCCACATTTAAAATTCATGGGGCCACCTTTAGAATTCCACATTGCCTATAGGATTCTGACGAAAACGTTAGATCCTAAAAGGAGAGGGGAATATAACACCTCTAGCTCAAATAGTGTCACATCGAATGTGAGACAGGAGTTAGTGTAGTTATAATGATTTTTATGAATCCATTAAGTAATTATAGCTAGTCTTTTTGAGTGTGGAATTCATGGTAATTATAAATCATTTAATTCTTCTTATTTACTTGAGACTTAGCTTATTACTATGCGAATAGGTTGTCTGCATTTAGCTACCTAATTTTTAGGTGGGGGACGTTACATATTTTAACTTTATAATTTTTAAATCAAACACCTAACCAAAATTTCTAAAATCCTATAATTTCCATATTTATGAAAGCCTAGAAGATATGGTTTTATATGTTTATACATCCAAACATGACTTAATTGTTATCTAAACTTTAGTAATTATAAAAAAGGATCAAGTAGATATAGTTTATCTAAATATGAAAGATAATGAAATAAAAGATAAATAAGTAGATGCCAAATTATCTGTCTAAGTGCTTATAGAAAATAAATTAGGTTACAAAGACATATTGTATTCTTTTATAAATTACCGTGTATTTGTTTCGCTTTTCTGAAGTTTCTTTTGTTAGTTAAACATAATTTTATTGTCAAAACTGAAGTGCAAAATAGAGTGAGTAAAATAGTATATAAACTAATAGCTATTTGATGACTAAAGTAAGATATATATTTCTCTTAAGCGAGGGATAAATAAATATACTTAAAAAATTAGATGTTTATCAAATATTAAGTGCTTGTCTAAAGAAGAAAATGTTTAAACATATTCTTTATTAGTATTCTAAGTAGGGTGATACTTAAGCCTTATAACCAAATAATCTGATCATTATGACCTAAATTGTTGGATTTTGGATCCTAGAACTTTACCTAATAGATTATTAGGTAGGGTATGAATCATAAAAATCGATTTGTTTCCTCATTGGATCTAGATATGAATTTTTAAGCATTCAAAATTCTAACTTGCTAACCCGATGAGAAATCATATGGAATTATAAAATAGCTGGCTTAGTTCTAAATATGCAATCCATGTTCTTCTCAAATATGATTAATGTAAGTTTCTCTGTACAAATTTTAAAATAACTAACATTGCGAGAAAAATAAATAAAAATAACAGCTGGAAGACATCATATTATGTGTTATATTTAATTCTAGAATTTTCAATATTTTGTAAAAATAAGCAGGCTGTTAAAAGGTCCCATGAGTTTGTAAACTTTTGGCATCAATTTGTTATACTGGCATTTTATCTATTGTAGCTGTGCCTCATAGAGAAGAAATTAACAGAAAAAAATAACTGAATGCACATATTGATGCTCTTGAAGTAAGAATAATGTGGACATATAAACCCACTCATGGATGAACCTGTAATGGCAAACGTTTTGGACCTTAACCCACTCATGGATGGACTAAAAAAACCTAACCCTATGGGGGTTTCCATCAAGTCCATCAAACTCAAAACTATTAGGTTGTTTTCACTTCAATTCTTTTTTTTCGCTCTAATAAAAAAAAAGAAATATAATATGGCATTATCTTTTGTGTCATGTTAAACAAAAGATGCAATAAGTTCCGGCTCTATTATATATGAGTAGTTGAGTTCAAATAAATATAGATATATGTAGCATTACCCTATTATATATAGAAACCTACAGTATTGCCTATTTATTATCCTAGTAGGTCGCAACTCTCTTAACTCCCATGGGAAATAAATAAAAAGAGCAAATAAAATTGTACAATTAATATCATAGATACACTAATCCCTTACAACATGATAAATTAAACCCTTGCAGCATAATGGTTTCTTACAAATAATTAATCCATTGCAACCATTTAAGTTGGAAAAAAATGCTCACTTCAAAGGCTCATTGATCCCTTTGGAGAGGCAGTAAAGAACAGACCCAATAGTGATCATAGGATTCATCCTGAGTGCGGTTGGAAGCGAACTCAACCTCCCAAATCTCTTCTCTCATCCAACTCTCTTTCTTCACTCCCGTCTTGCAAGTCCTCATCTGGTGAGCTAACAAGTTCTACGGCTCCTCTTACAACTTCGGTCCTATAACCACCACCACCCAAGTCAAGAAGTCAACCCTCTCCCCCACCCCTAAATTTTAGCGTCTGCTTATCACTCTCATATGTCGAATAACACAATCTTGCTATAAAGGTTGAAAATAGAAATGAGGAGGAAGTATTGGATTTCTCGAACTTCGGTTCTACAACTTGCTTGCAGACTTGAAGCTCTATAAGTTAAGAGTTTGTTCTAAGCTTGCACTAATTATGAAGGACATGAGGGTCGCATAAAGGTAACGGAGGAGCCATGTGCCTCCCTTCTTCCCAAGTTTAATGAAAGCCACCTTGTGATATTAGAAGCTATCTAGGATATAAATTCCAAGTGTACTTTATTGACTCGGATACTCGTAAAGCTTATTTTTGGTTGTAAGGCTTTCAATACTCTAGCCTTGTGTAACCTGTAGATTTCTATCTCTAGATAATTATGTGAGTTATGGGTGAGAGAGTATTTTTTTAACATATATGTGCCTCATAAATGGAACATATTTTAATGCTAAAAAATTCGAAAAAAAGAATATCAAGTAACGAACTTTACTTTTAAGTTATAAGTATGGATAATGTCATAATTTTAAATCTGGATGTATAAAAATAAATATTGAATATCTCTAAAGTACTACATTATCCATATTATATTTGTATGTTTTCAAAGATTAAAACATGAAATAATTTATTTTCCTATTGGAAAAAATGTCAGACAATCTTTTTGGTATATTCCAAACAATTTCTTATATAACTATTATAGACATTTATACAACAAACAACAACTAAGCCTTTTATCCCAAGTACTTGGGGTAGGCTACATGAACCAAAAGAAAATCACGCCGGATCGATTATGTTGATAATCCTTCTCCATTCATTTCTATTAAGTAATATGTCATCATTTAAACCTCTAGAATCCATATGTTTTCGTGTCATCTCCATCCATATTTTCTTTAGTCTTCTTTTTACTCTTTTAACTTATTCTATGTTAATAAGCTTATCTCGTCGAACTGGTGAATTTGTTGGTCTATATTTCACATGACCAAACTATCGTAAGCGATTTTCTCACATGTTCTCTTCAATAGATGCTACACCAATTTTAGCACGAATATTTTCATTTCTCGTTTTATCTCTCATAGTGTTGCCGTATATCCAACGAAGTATACGCATGTCATATGTGGCAAAATATATGTGTAAAAATATATGCATCAATGTTTATTGTTATTCCTAAATGGAAGAGATAAAATAGTAAAATGAATCATTAAATATTTAATTTTGTCAAAATACTCCATCTTGTACATACTATTGAGGGAAATAAAGAGAAATGTTTGGAGGTGTAGAACACATATGACACTAGTATCATTCCGACATGGCAAGGCATTAATGTTTGATCCGTGGGAAGCATCCCACACATGGTAGGAAGTTATTTAAAGGATTGATTCTCACTAAACTTGGGTCACTTTGGTTACCTATGAATTTTATTATAGAATTTGGGTTTTAAGTTTGTTTACTTTATCCTACCAGTTCAAATTTTAGTTTGATTAAGACAATTTAACTTTAAAAAGGGTGGTCAAATGAGCATGCAAACACAACATAATGCATATAATTGTTAAATATTGGCTGCTATGAATAATATGTCAGTTGATATATCAGTTTGGAGGGTTTGCTGATATAATAAGAAAGCCTTATATTGGCTCATATTCCCGATACATCTTCTGATATCTAGTTATTCGATATGGAAACCTCCTATCCGATATAAAATGTATATGATATTTGGAACCTTGGTGCATATGCTCATGTATTCTGTCATCTGATACAGAAACCCCCTCCAACACAAACATATCTGATATAGAGAACTGTGGTGCATATGCTCATATATTTTGTCACAAGGCATTTCTTCTTACCCATCATGTAGAATGCATGACACAACAGGTAGTGTGGGGAAAGGAGAGTGAAGAGTGAAGGAGGGAAGTCACGCAATAGTATTGCAAAACTTAGTTTAATTACTCGCTCGGTCTGAGAGCCAGTAGCAAGTACTTGGAGAACTCGGCGAGTACTCATATAGAACTCGGTATATTAGTATTTCAATATATATATATACACTAAAATTGTCATAGAAAAATATTTAATTTCAATACTGAAAATCAAAATATTTTAAAACAAGTTTCATACCTTTCCAATATCATCTTAGATATATATACTCATCATATCATATCTTAATAACTTAGTAATGAATTAGCAATTAATAAAGTATTTAGGAATTTAAAGCTCTAATTATCTTTTGTCCAAGTTGAAAGCAATAATGTTGTAATTTTTTATAATTATAAATCATAGTTTACTGTGAAAATAGCTAAATAACAGTAATTTACTGTTATTTCAATACACCATTATTGTAATTTTCTATAATTTTGTTGATGTTTATCAATTAATTAAATTTGTAATTTTTATGAAATAATGATTTTATATCCATCTCATTTCTCTACAACAATAACAACTAGGTTTTTTATCCCAAATACTTGGATAGGCTACATGAACCAAAAGAGAATCACGCTGGGTCAATCACCTAGATGATCCTTCTCCACTCATTTCTATTGAACAATATGTCCTCATCTAAACCTCTAACATCCGTATCTTTCATTTCACCTCCATCCATATTTTTTATTCGGTCTTCCCTTCACTTTTGTAACATGTCCTACAGTGATAAAGTCCCATCGTCAAATTGGTATATTTGTAGGTCTATATCACACATGACCATATTATAAGCAATTTTCTCATTTCTTTTCTTCGATGGAGGCTATGCCTACCTTGACATGAATATCTTTTTTCTTAATTTATCTCTCCTAGTATTGTCACACATCCAAAGAATCATGTGCATCTCTCCTACACTTATCTTTTGTAAATGATGTTTAATGTTATATAATTTTCTAATTCAGATTGTAGAAATAAATAGTAGAGAAAATATATTGATTTATAAAAAAGATTATAGACAAATATCATCAAAATAGATTTTCTAATTCATAGAAATCAAACATTTCGTGCCTTCTGTAAATCTTATAATTCAGAAAAAAATTACAAAAACCATGTTGTACAATAACAACAACGATAACAACTAAGCCTTTTATCTCAAGTACTTGGGGTAGGCTACATGAACCAAAAGAGAATCACGGCGGATCAATCACGTTGATAATCCTTCTCCATTAATTCCTATCAAAGAAAAAAGACGAGAGAGTTTTTAGTAGATCGAGTTTGAAACTCAGAATTAGGATGAGTACTCGGCTGGGTACTCGTTCTATCTAAGTTTTCGACCGATTTCTCTCAACTCGACTCATTTTCTTAGCGAGCCCAAGTACACGTCCAAGTAATCTGGGTTTTAGAATACTGCCACACGATAAGCTATATTTCGTATTTTTTCTCATGTTATAAATATTTTCTATTTTAATTTGCTCTTAATTTTTAAGCCTTGAACCAAAATGAAGCAGAATTACTTAAACTATATCTAAGTTTTCACCCTTCCAGGTCATACTAAAGATATTTCATGTAATTGTTGGTTTCTGATTATAAGTGCTCATTTAACTATCCTCCTCTTGGGACAGACTTAGAATCAATTTCATGTTGTGCATTTATGTTTTTGCTGCATTTTTCTATGCCTTCTGATGCCAGTTGGATTATTATAATATTGTCCTTTCGACCACTATTGCTAGATTGGTATTGTGATCAGACCTCTTAGAAAACTTTCAATAAGAACTTAAACATAAAAAATAAATGTTGTAAGTGCAAAATAAAATTTCTCTTTGGTTCTTTTTGCCACAAAACCTGGATAGGAACTCTAATATGATTAAAGCATCATCTCTGAATCCGGGAGATTATGTAGGCATGAATTTCTTGATGGATCACTCTCACATAATCCCAACCCTACCCTGATCTGGCCTGCTAGTATTCTTTCTGTGAACACCAGGGCCAACCAACATAGTTTTCCTAAAGTGATATGATCAAAATCTATGTATTAATTTTTTATGTCCTAATGAAGGTAGATACTATTACATGGTAATCTCCCAACTATGAGGACTCTCCTCAGTATTTTATAGCGAGACTATTTCAGGTAATATATAAATCCATCCTCTATGCATGTGGTTCACTAGATAACCCAAAACTTACTTCGACATTGCCTTCTTTTCTTATAAGTAACAATGAGATTCAATGGAGAAAATTGTAGTGGATGGCCTTGTTGTAATTCAGATGTTTTCTAACAAGGATCCTTCTATGGGATGCCACCTTCTGTTGAGTGATGGCAACCAGAACCATTGTTAACTTAATTTCAATTTATGTTTGTTTTCCTGCTTATCGAGGAAGGAACAGTTTCCTACTGACTATTTGGGCAAAAGTTTTTTTACTGAGCTTTTGAGACCTGCTACTACTAATGTAGATTGAATGGTTGTTGAGGGATTCTAATGGCCACTTGGCTTTAGTGGTTAAAACAAAATGCAACAACAATTGCCTTTAATGATTAGTAACAATTTATGTTAGGATGTTCATATCAACAAGACCACACTTGACGTAGTTGTTTGGGCTGAGTAAATGCATAATTTTCGTAAATAACCCACATTAGAGAGAATAAAAAATCAAGCTAGGTTGATGCTACAAAAAAGGAAGGTTCCCTTAACAGTGCCAATCTCCTTGCACACTTTTGTTACAATCTTCATCGTGTTACCAGGTTCAGTTGGGTCATATGGATTACATACCAGCATTGTCAAAGGATCCTTGATTTAGCTTAAGGTGCACTACAAAAATATGAAAGGATTAAAAAATATTTTCTGTATTTACAATTAATTGTAACATAATATCTTCGTTTGCCAATTTAGTCGAAATCATAGTATTTGAAATGACATCATTCCTCAATCATGGTTTTTTAGATTCTTCCATTCGCAGTTAACCTGTCGTCATTTGGAAACTAATGAAATAGTTATTAACATGCCTTATGCCACTAGCCATAGTAAAGTTGTGAGTTTGACTAGGCTCCTATGAATAGGATTTAAAAGTTTGATCTTATTAAAAGGAGAATATAAGTTAGGGTATCAAACTTTCAAATCCAACCATATTGATGTTATATTTGAAGTCTAAATGGCCTTAAAACAAATATTGAGTTTGAGTAGGCTCCTTAGTAGGATTTGAAAAATGACCTTATCATATGGAAATTGTAGGTTAGAGTGTCAAACTTTAAAATACAATCGAGAGATATAAAATTTGATGCTAAATAGTTTAAAACAAAACTCTTACTATTTAAGGGCTAATTGGTTGCTTGCAAGTGATGTTGTGAGTTGTAACTTATATTATTGCAATTGGAGTTGTAGTAGTATAACTTGCTATAACTTGTATTATTATGTTTGGCTTGGGAGTTACAAGTGATAATTAGAATTGTAAAAATATTCAAATATTATTTTTTTTATTTTCAAGATGTCTGAGAAACATCCCATTTATCAATAATACAATTACCGTTTATAAAGGGGAGAGGAAAAGTGTTATATGCAATTTTTCGAAATTGCAGTAAATGTAAGTGCATAAGTGGTTATAATTATAGTTGTAAATTTTTGTAATTGCAATTACAACCTAACAACAGAAACTGCCACTCGTAGCAAATGTGGTTGCAATTGCAACCACTTTAGGCACTTATTCAACAAACAAACACCCCTTAACGGAGTTGAACCCATTGATTAAGGCCTTACAAAAATGAATGCCTTAAAAGATAAGGTGGACCAAACTATTGCAAGGCCTAAGATGATTAGATTATTGGTAAAAATCCTTTAAATGTTATGAATTTTCGTCAATAGGCTATTTAGTCATCACATATACCATCTATGCAGTTGGATTTCAAATTTGATACTCTATCTATACTTTTGACTAGATAGGATAGGAGCTCAAGGTGGCAACCTAGTCAAACTTAAAAGAAATTGCCTTATCTTACCAATACACTGTAATAACCATTCATCTTTTATAGTTATAAACAATTAAATAAAAATAAACAAATAATAAATATAACATTTCATTTTCTTTAACTCCTACACTTTTCATTTTCTTTAGTCTCCCAAAATTTTCATCTCCTCCATTAATTCAACAATGAAATTTCCATATTTAATTCTAAAATTAAAATCTCTAAATTAAATTAAAACCTTTCATATTCTAAACTTTCAATTCTAATCCTATATAAACTTTTAAATCAAAACACATTTCACTCATTCTAATCCTAAACATCATTCTCTAAAATTTTTTCTCTAAAATTGTCTCTTCTTCTCATCTCATCGGAGCCATACCCTCGGAGCTGCCAGAACCACCATAGGAGCCACTGTCGGAGCCACTACTACTTCACCGATGAAGAGCACATTCTTCCTCCTATTTCTACATTTGGGCTAGCATTTTTTGTTAAAAGACATAATAAGAAACGTGGAAAAATTGTTTGTAATTATTGCAAAAAGGTAGGACACATACATATAGAATTGCACATCACTCTAGTGAGAAGTTGTCCTATAAATAAGCAGACTGGTAGTGAGTAAGAAGAAGGTTGTGTTCTGACTACAAATCCGACAGGTGATTGCTCTGTTGATCGACGTTAGGAAACAAAATCTAGGTGAGTTTTTTTGGACTTACAAAACATGCTAGTTTTTTTATAGAAATATTATTTCAATTATATCGTCTAATTGTAGAAAATAAATTTGTTATTACAAATATTATTTCTTTATGTTGTTAGAAATTAATTTATAGAAACTAAATTTGTTATTATAAGTGCAATCATTGACATTCCTATTATTTCTCTATACTGTTAGAAATTAAATGAATACTTATTAAATTACATAAATAGTTATATTTTAATATTTAATAAATCACGAAAAAGCTATAATCGTGAAAAAATACTGTTTATGATATTATTTTGTATCAGTTTCTAGTAAAATTATTTTGTATGTTGGTTCTCTAATTAAGAAACGTGCGTCGCACGAAAACCTCCCAGCATCCATACACTTATTTGGCTAATATCTCTACGATGTCCCAAATCAGTAAATCCTTGATAATGATTTAGCCAATTGTGATTTATTGAATGAAGTATAAACTGAACAAACTCTATAAATTTTGTTAACAAATTAATAAAATCCAATTAAAATATTGAACCTGATATATGATCCATATATAAGTTATTAGAACTAGAATTTTGATCTACATGAATTATATTGAATGACACTGGATTGGGGGAAGAACTGAATGATGGAAATATACTCTGTTTCGGCTGTAACATGTTAAGTTGTACAACTAAATAATTCGCACATTAGGGGTGCGTGATGATTTATTGGATCATATCTTACTATTATTTCTGTTTGCCTGACGGCAGATCCGACTCAGTACCGGAGAATCTATGTGATTATTTTGTGGGTCTGTATAACAGACAATCGAAATAGTGGTATTCCATCACTTAGTTTTTCCAATTACATGACATTCTAGACAAAAATACTCCTGTTATAAAGTTGACTTCAATAAAATAATATTAAGATAATTTAAATCAATTGATATCAGTATTACAGACATCTCATTACATATTTTCTAAAGTTTGAGTTATTATTATTTTTGAACATTACCATTATATTTTACATTCTTTTTATGTATTTTGTTTGGGTTACAATCTGACGACCTGGGTGTGCATTGTCCAAACTTACCGATGGACATACTGAAACTGATGCAGAATCTGGCATAGTTTGAAGATCAGGTTGAAACCCAATAATAGATTAGAGATTTCCTAGTTTTTTTGGTTTAGTTTTAGGGGTTTTTACATATCTGTCTCTTAAATCTTTAAAAATTAGAATTTAATCTCTCAAATATTCATATTTATAATTTAGTCTCTCAAATCCTTTAAGTTACCTCACTTTAGTCCCCAGCCATATTTTTTGCCCGAATTTTCCGTTATACTCCTGAGTTATTTCACTTTAGTCCTCCTTCCCTCTTCCTTCTCTCTTCCTCTTTTTATTGAGTTCCCTCTCCATTCTTTTCCTCTTTCTCTCTTTCCTCTTCTTATTGAGTTTCCCTGAGTTATTTCACTTTAGAGATTAACTGGGAGGGAAGAGAGAGAAGAGAAGAATGGAGAGGAGAATCCAATAAGAAGAGGAAGAGAGGAGAAAGAGGAAAGAGAGAACTAAAGTGAACTAATTCAGGGGTATAACGGAAAATTCGGGCCAAAAATATGGCTGGGGGACTAAAGTGAGGTAATTTAAAAGATTTGGGGGACTAAATTATAAATATGAAAGTTTGGGGGACTAAATTCTAATTTTTAAAGATTTAAGGGATAAATATGTAAAAACCCCTTAGTTTTATTGTATTCTGTTTCAACTGTATCTAACCCCTTAGTTTATTGTATTTTGTTTCAACTGTATCTAAACTTTGTTCTAATATGTGAAAAGTTAAACTTTTGTTGAATTTTTCTATTGTAATTATTGATTTTTGTTGTGGCAAATTTATTGAGACTTTAGTATATTCAAACCGAATATGTTGCCGTACTGATTACACATGCTCGTATACCGTATATTGGGAGCGGGGTGTGACACATACCATAGAGATACACTCATATAACATAACCATAATTTCACTTTTAAGAGGATTTCTTACTTTGATAATTTATAGTGCAATCATATATGTTTGTCTGATCTTCTTTCATCCATTATTTTCTGGTCAATTTTTAATGTGTTGAAGTACAATTTATGTTCTTTGTTGAGATTATCTCATTTTATGTGTTCTGCAGCTCACTACCCGCTTCTCGAATATAATAATTTCTTCATATGCGTGCAGTTAAACTTTTACATTGTTACCATGGTTTGCTTTCTTTGCTAATTTTTTCATTTAAAATGGTAAATGCCTCCTTTTCTTTTGGAAAGAACATTTTACTTAGTTTGCAGCTACAAATTTTATTTCATTTCCTATTAGGATGCTTGAAAAGAGGAGTTTAAGCTATGTCGATGGTCCTGTTCCGATACCCCTTGATGACTCTTTTCTTTTTGAAAATGTGAAACAGATCTTAATATGTGACACAGGTTTGATAATCTATTAAACTAGTAGCTTTAGTCTATTTTTTGTTTTTTTTATACTGCATTATGTATCTTATTTCCTGGTCTTGATAGTTTGGAATGTTTTCCCTAGACGAGTGGGTGGATAACCATAAAGTGCTCTTATTCTGGCAAGTCAGGCCAGTTGTCCATGTGTTCCAGGTAATGCTTATTTACCGTATAAATATATCATAATTATACTGTTTATTAACCCACAAGGTTAATAATGTTGAAAGTGCTAGTACTTAAAGCCAGGACTCCAACTTTCAAGTGTACCCTTCTGCTGCATGTGCATAACATTAACTTCTTCACAAGTATGCCCGATTCTTTTATCTGAAATTTGATATTTTCTTTTTCATGTGCTTATTAGGAAAAAATTAGTAATCTGATTTTATTGTTTATTTAGACCACAACAAGTTTCTAACTCAGTCTTGTTTCACCAGTTCTATTAATAACTAATAAAATTTCTATGTTCTGTTAACTGTCTTGGCAACCAGATGCCTATCTTCATGACCAAATTTACTTTTTTATTTCACTTGTGATAAAGAATAATAGATGATAAAATTATAATTAGTAACAATTATCATTAATCATCTGAAGATAATAAGTGTAAAGGCCCATCAAATATTAGCAAGAAATTAATGTACATAGCCATAACTTTGTTTTGTTTGCTATGTGAATTTATTTGCTTATTACCTCCTATAATTTGCTCCAACCTTTTCAAAGTCATAGGAAAACAAAGGAGTCAGTAAATTTACATTAAAAAGGTTGAATGGATTTTTGGTTTAGGAATTGACCATAGCCAACAAACCAATGGTTAAATGTGTTAAAAAGTGAATGAGAGGTTACCAAACAATTATTATAGAGATACTTAATGAATTTCAATTTTTAAGTGGTAAGAAGCTGAACAGAAGTTTGTTCGGTATTTTTTGTTTTCAAGTCCAGTATGTGAACATTTAATGCCTATATATATATATATATATATATATATATATATATATATATATATATATATATATATATATATATATATATATTCTTAGTCCTTAGTGATATTGATTGTTAGTTTAGAGGAATGCAGTGATAATATTTTTATTTAGACAAGTTTCCCTCTAAACTAAAAAGTGATTTGTACTATTGGTTCAAATATTAAAGGTTATCAAATTCGTCTGTACATGAGCAACCCAACTGGACTGGTTTGTCTTTTAAGATCCATATATACAATCAGATCACAGTTTGATATCGGATCTAGATTGAAGAAGCTTATATAATCCAAACTGTGGGATCTGATTGTGATTTGTAAGACCAAATTTTGGTTATTTAAAGTTATATCTGAATTTTAACTTTTTCGAAAGATTAGCTTAATGGAATTGATTATAAAAAACATTTTTTTTGATGGGGTTTGTCCCTTTCAAACTTCATGACTGTATTTATTTTATTTCAATACTTTGGCTTGCCTACTCAGTTTGAGTCAATGTTTAAAATAGCGATAACAATAACGTAACGTTTTGTCTCTGTTAGGTTATGTCGCATATAACGTAACACATAACGTAGGTTATGCAATTTTCTATTTATTTAATTAGAAATAAATATAAAACTATATTAAATATTTTTTATAAATTCAAAAATAAATTTAAAATATCTAAAAAAAGAATATAAAACCATTTTGTAATACATAATTTATTCTAATTTTATATTAAGTTTTACAATAATTTTCACATTTATCTTCATAAATGATATTAAGTCTCAAACCGCAATTCCAATCATCATTTAAGCAAGAAAACAAGATTTCAATTTTTTATTTCAATTCCAGTTATTATCTTTATTGTAATTTATATTTTGTAATGTTCAATTTATCTTATCTGTAATTATTAATTTTAGTTCAGTTAAAAATTTAATAAAATCAACTAGTAAGATATTTCAGCAATCGGAGAGGAATTACAACAAGCGAACAAGAAAATAATTGCAAATTAATAAGTTAGCAATTTCACAAATAATCAAATAAGCCAACAATAAATAAATAAATTACAACAATTCGCTAATAAACAAAATAATAATCAACAATAATATATAAATTACTAAAAAAATAATTGTAAATAACGTAATATAACGTAACGTAACATAAAAAATATACTGTTATGGTGCACTGAGTTATTTTCAGTTGTTACATAGCGTTGGGGTTCCGTTAGGTTACAACGCAATATAACGGGTTTCATAACGTGTTATTTTCAACATTGGTTTGAGCATTTCTTTAAGTGTTCTTAAATATATCAAGGTGGTGCCATAGAGCATTCTGAAACATAGTTTGCCATCTTTTTGTTTCTTATCTTGCTGCAGGGCTATTTATTTATTTATCTTTGCAGAAAAGGGGAAGGGGGGGGGGGGGGGGGGGGGGGGGGGGAGGGGTGTTGGGGGGTGGGTGGGTTTGGTTCATCTTTTGCTATTTATTACTTGCCATGGAAGTTACATGACATTTCAAACACATGTTCGCAGCTTAGTGAAGACGGTCCTGGTGAGGAACCAAGTGGAGATGACATGCTTTCTAGCTTCAATGAATGGGTTCTGCCTGCTAGAGAATTTAATGGAATGTGGGAAAGGTGTAGTGCACAGTCAACTTCTTCCTAAATTCAGACTAATACTTATCTGCTTATGCTATTAAGGATTAAATACATTATTTTTGCAGCTTAATTTATGAAACTGGCCTCAAACAGCGTTTGCTGCGATATGCTGCTAGTGCTCTACTGTTTACTGAAAAGGGTGTTGATCCTTGTCTTGTTTCATGGAATCGGTAACTTCTATATTTGACGACATTTCTTCTTGAACTATCTCTATAAATGGCTTCATAAATCCTTGGTGGTGTACAATATGTTTTGTAGGATCATTCTTTTGCATGGACCCCCAGGAACTGGAAAGACATCTTTGTGTAAAGCACTTGCTCAGAAACTGTCGATACGCTTCAATTCAAGGTTTGATCGAAGAAGTAAATTTAGTCTTTTTTTTACTAATCAAATTCCTACAATTTTGGTGCTGATATTTTGGATGTTCTCAAACTAGATACTCATTTTGCCAATTGGTTGAAGTCAATGCTCATTCCTTGTTCAGCAAATGGTTTTCTGAAAGTGGTAAACTGGTATGCTTCTTCACTACATTATTCATTAGACATCTTAAGGATTCTATTATTCATACTTTTCATCCTTTGTGCAAATTTAATTTCTTTACTATATTCATAATATTTCTAGCCTTACTATATTTTGATATGATGAAATCAAAATTTCTCTAGATAATCTCTTATGCAATAAGGGATTATATCAACATTAGTAGTTTTTTTCTTTCTACTTCGTTTTGTTTGCTTTGTAAATACATGACGGAAGCGATCTAGGATTTTATGATGGGAGTTTGGGGATTTTATGAATTTGGGGGAAGAACTTGAGTTTGATAAAGAAATAAAGAATGGGATTTGGGCCAAACATCCAAGCAAATCAGACATTAACTCGCGGACATCACATGCAAAAAGTTTTGGAGTAACAAATCACATGCTCTTAAGGACACACAATTTCTTACATAATAATTCTCTCTAATTAAAATGCTTTATACAAAGCTATATATAGCCTGAAATACATGAACCAAATAAAACTGATATCCTAAAATCATGTATAAAATCTAATAAAAATCTGAATAATAAATCCTAGCTAAATTTGGCCTTTTGATGTCCCACTGGTTCTCCTTGGTTATAGAAGATAGATGCCTGGTGAATAAATGTGAAGACGAAATTGTAACAATTAATGTTGAACTTTTGGAGTGCTTAATCATCCACCATGACCAATCGGAATGTAAGGTTACCATGTCATTATTGACTACAATAATAGCTCTTAAGGAGCTCAAATGTAGAATCTAATCATAATGTTGGTATATATATGCGTAGGATTCAAATCAATTGATGCAACATATACTCTCAAACTTATCTCTAGTGACAAAATGAGTAGAAAGGAATCAAACTTTGAATGGAGTAATGGAAGCTGGCATCATCTTTGTAGCTGGAGTAAACTCCATAAAAGAGGATGGCACCAAAACAAGAGCTGGAGACGTGATTTATAGTGTTAATGACAATGCAATAGATTATAACTTGGATTTAGGTTTTGGGTGTAGCTATATGTAGTGTCAAACTTTACTTTGGACTCCTAATATTCTAATTTGGCTTAGTCTCTGATTCCAGTATCTCTTCTTCAATTTTTTTTTAAGCTCGAGCTCTTATTCAATCTTAAACTTAGAAGATGGAGATGTACGAGTTTTTAGAAAATAATCTAAAACTGAAAGAAGCGGTTAAGCATATATAGTACAAAGAAGACTGTGCAAGATTGACCAATATCAACATAATTTATGGTTGCCTTCCATGCTTCCACCTAAAAACCTCCCACTATATTCAGGCATAGTAACATTTCTTCATACATGTCAGAAAAATAATAGAAAAAAGCTTCAAAATTACTCTGCCGATCTTCATAAGCATAACGATCATTAAAACTCATTGCGTTGAGTAAACATCATTGTAGATATATCGACCATAAAATATGAATTCAGAGAAATTTAGCTCAGAAATAAAATAAATAATACATAAATTTTAGGTAATACCCGAAGATCTTAAAGAATCAAATCAATCTTGAAGCTAGCTCCAAAATGCTTAAAACTAATGGGTCTGTGCTGTGCCAATTGGATTTGGTTTAGTAGCTTAAGATCGGCTTAGTTTAGTTTTTAATCGAATCAGCTCGTGGAGGTGGCTTGGCTCGAGTTGGTCTAAATTGATTAGCTGATGAGATCTTATTCAGCTTAGATTCGAGCCAATGATTTCTAATCGGCTTGAAGCATGTCGATAATCTCTATCTGCTTATGAGGGAACATCAGCATACTAGGGATAAACCGAGGGCCTGTCGATGATGCACTAGAGGTCTATGTGTTGTTGGTGAAGCTATGATGACGATGAGCAATGTTTTAAATATCGGATACCGGTCTCGTACCGGTCAGTCAAATTACATACCGGTTATCGGATACCGGGCGGGATATCGGGATATGACCCTAAATACCGGAATGTCATATCGGTGTCATACCAGTTAAAAAATAATCATATAATTGGCTATATAGAACATAATAAAACACATAAAATAAGTTTATAGTACTTACATTGGCTTATTTACATTCAACTTACGAATTTGCAGATACCGTTTAGAACGTTCGCATATGCACAGAGCGACATACAATCATAAAATTAAGAAAAATAAGTTTTCAAGAGAAAAGAAAAGTGTTTCTACAATACATAAGTGATATAATTTATAAAATTACAACATTGTCCTTATAAAATTACAACATTGTCCTTTAAATGAGTTTATTTGAAACATACTGGAAACTTTAAATATCAATATTTACAACATATCTTCTAGCTAGATTCAGAGTCGACTGGTTTATTTGATGGCATGCCTTCCTCATCATCTGATGAATCTGATGATGATGTGTCAACTTCTTCCTCATCGTCATCATCTGATGCGTGCCGCTGCTTAGATTTTGAAGATGATGATGCTTTTCCCTTTGAAGTTCTACTACTCTTCGACTTAGATGCTTTAACTCTTTCACTCTTTCTCTTCTCCGGATTAGCACCCATAGCAATTGACACTTGTCGAAAAGTCAATTGTTCTCCAGGAAAGACTTCATCATCACTAGTCTCATGAGGATCGCCATTCTTTTTCTCAGGCATGAATCACTCGGTGACCTTTTCCTCTTCATTATATGCTACTAGTGGATCTCTGTTAGGGATTGAAAATTTACTCTTGAGCCTTGCATTGAATTTAACAAAAACTAAGTCATGCAATTTCTTGGAACTTAGCCTATATCTTTTATTCGTATGCACCTAAACAAAAGATAATCACATGAAACGAACTTAGAACATATCTATTTGGGAGAAATATATATTTAATTAGAAAAGTTAAAATTGTAATACCAACTCAAATGTGCTCCAGTTCCGTTCACAACCCGAAGAACTGGTTGTCAGGCTCAAGATCCTCATTGCCATAATCCGCAATTCGGGAGCATCTGTCCCGTAGAATTGCCACCATTGAGCTAGCAATGAATATTTAGAAATAGTTATTAGTTATTTAGTAGTTTCTTTAATTAAAAATAGATTGAATTTTGCATTTCTTGAATTGAAATGCATACCTGGATTAATGATTCTCTTTACTGCTGCCCTTGCAAAAGACATTTCAAATGATCCATTTTGATTTTGATACATTGGGAGCTGCTGTGCAATCTTATCAATTCTATCATAATCATTTGGATAGAATCCGTGCATCACGGCAACGAAGCCCGATATGAACGACCCATCAGCATCAATCTCAGGTTGCTTCGCATAGTAATACAGAGGGTTCAAGAAATATCCAGCTATATGCAGAGGACCCTTAAGTTTTTCCTCCCATCTCCTATCAATAATCTTCCATATTGGAAGATATTTCTTCTCTTCATCCCCTAGAGCATCTCTTATCTCCTCTTTAGCAGTCTCTAGGTCACAATACAGAAAACCTATTGAAGGGACCTTGTCACCATCAACTCTACGCAAAACTTTCACTAGTGGAGTGAATACTTTTAGGGCAATATTTGTGTTGTCCCAAAATTTATTGCTAGCAATTATTTCTGCAACCTAAACATTCATAAAAAAATGTATTAAAAAAATATGAATAACGTAGAATTTAAAATTATAAAATAAATTTTTTTATTAATTAAAATAAATACCTTCTTGCCTGCATATGTTCTGGAAAGAGTGCAATCGCCTTCCTCATTATATCTAAAGATTTGGTGTGACTGTATATGTACACGGAGACTGATCTCCCCATCATAATTGCACTTCGGATATGTTTAATCTTTCCAATATCTGCAAGCATCAGATTAATTGTATGTGCTGCACAAGGTGTCCAAAATATATTTGGATGCGTCAGAGCCAATGTGTTTGCTGCAGCCATATTATTCGAGGCATTATCTGTCACAATCTGTACAACATTTTCCGCGCCAACCTCGTTCATTCCCCTCCACAAATTTGTGGATATAACTGTCATCGTGTCTCTCAGAAGATGCATCTTGAGACAATAAGAAGGCTGTACCGGCCGGACAATGTACAACGATATTCATTAAACTTCTCCCTTTCCGAGCCGACCACGCATCAGTCATTAAAGTGCAGTCATTTGTTCGGCAACTCCGTTTGAATGATTCAAGAGTTGCATTTGTCTCCTCGACCTCTCTTTGGAGGCAAGTCTCGCTTAGCTCGTATGGGCTAGGAGTCTGTAAGTTTGGTCCATACATGCCAATGGCTTGGACCATCTGCATAAAAGCTGGCTGCGTAGCAATATTGAATGCAAGCCCTCCTTCATAAAAAAACCTGGCAATGTATCGAATTGCATCGTCTCTGGCCTTTTTTCTGGAGGCTGATGGCACGGTAGGCTGTTTTTGAGCTACTTCTACTGCTTCCTCGACCGATCGAATTGCAAATTGATCTATCGGTCCTGTTGTTTTGCGGGAAGATTGACCTGTTGTTTTGCGAGAAGATGACTCCTCTCGAGTTGTCTCCTCATCTTCTTTTTCCCCAACACGAACTTCTTTTAATAAATTTTGAAGTTCTGTTGCTTTTCCTTCCTTTACCTCTCTAGTTTTACTTAGCATTACCAGTGCTTTCTGCTTCACGTCATCTGGGACCAGGGGACAACCTCTGACATTCCCGCTGACATGACCTAAATGTTCTTTCAAGCGGGTAATGCCTCCCTCATATTCATTCTTACAGAAATTATACTCCACTTTATTGGGCTTATTGGGTACTTTTTCCCTCATTCCCAAGCTGGATCTTTACCTCATCGCTTCTCTTGGACATTTGAAGAACCAGAAGAGAACATCCTTCAAACTATTTCTGACTTCAAAAAAGTGAAGTGAAAAAGACAAACAATTAATTGATTAAATAGCTAAATAATTGTTGCACTTAATTTATATTAACTTAATTTTTTTAAGAATTCAAGCTTTTACTAAAATAAATAAATTTATATTAACTTAATTTATTTAAGAATTCAAGCTTTTACTAAAATAAATAAAGTTGATAAACATAATCTAAGTTAAAAAAATAATCATATAAATGCTATGTGTGTTTATGTGTATTCACTATTTTAAAACACTGCAAATATATGTCTTCAATACATGCTATGTGATGTCTCATACTCATCCCGTGTATTTCGCATCAATTTGTGTTATATACAGTTGCAATCTCCCTTCACTTTAATGAACAAAACTAAACTTATATTATTTCACATAACCAAACCTAAGAAGTAGTGAATTTATAATTAAAGAATCTGCAACAACACTAGTGAAAATTGTATAAATAGTAAACAAAACTAAACTTATATTATTTCACATCAATTTGCATCTATACTATGAAAATTGTATTAAATTGAATATGCTACTACATTCACTGTATTAAATTGAATATGCTACTAAGTATTTGGGATAAAAGGGTTAGTTGTTGTTGATGTTGTTGTTTAGTAAAATGAAGGAAGAATAAGATGGTGGGTATGGGACTTGGTGAATAAAATTAACAGAAAACTCAATTATTTGCAAACTAGTAAGTCATCACGCTAACTAGTGGATTTTCTTTATCAAATTTTGTTTTTTTTTTCAACAACACATCCACAAAAAAACATATATGGATACAGTCTACATACACAACAACAATAAATCTAGCATGAAACTCATACATAAAACAGTAAATCTACAACAACAGTTAGAATAATGACAAAATTCTGTTGCATGAAACAGTAAATCTGCAACAGTGAATCATACACAAATTTATAAATCTGCAACAGTGAATCATACACAGTAAATCTGCAACAGTAAACCTCAGAAGTAGTGAATCTATAAATAGTAAATACTCAAATTAACAAATTTTAACTAGTATGAAACTCATACACACAAAATTATTTCTTGAATCACTGATTCACACTGAATCAGTGATTCGATTCAGTGAACCGAACACTGATTCAGTGTGAATCAGTGACTTGACTTGAGTCACTGATTCACACTGAATCAGTGATTCGGTTCACTGAATCAGTGAATCGAATCACTGATTCAGTGTGAATCAGTGATTCGATTACTCACTGTAGACTACCCGCCAATAAACAGTGCGTCAACTTCGTAATTCCTCTCAAATTACACCAAAAAAAAAAAATCTAATATAAATCGCAATCAATTAAACCTAAATAGCACAATTATAAAAGAAATTGACGAAATTTGTAACTCTAAATCAAATTAACATAAAAAAGCAAACTAACCTGGCCGGCGGCGACTGCCCCACTGGAGAACGGCGAGCACCCTTCGAAGACTCACAGAGTAGGAGAAGAGCTATCAGAGAGCGGAGAAGAAAGATAGAAAGAAAACGAGAGAGATTTTTAGATGGATTGGGAAATTAGGGTTCGGGTCGGCTCGATCGGCCGACGAACACGGGGAGAGAACGAGAGAGAGAGCCAGAGAGTGGAAGAAGAAGAATCGGAGAAGATTTAGGGCTGATTTGTGGGTATTTGGGATTAGGGTTTTCGTCGCGGGGAGAGAGAGAGAGAGAAAACACGAAAGAAAATAAAAATTTTCCCCCTTTCGACCCGTTTTATTGCTTAACGGGTTGGATTTTAACGGGTTAACAAGTTTAACCCGTAACCAAAACCCAAAACCCAATAACCGATATTATCCAATACCGGCCGGTATTGGATAATATCGATACCGGCCGATATATCGCCACGTGGCCGATATATCGGCCCATACCGGTCCAAAACGATACCCGATAAAAAATTCTCAATATCGTCTTGTTTCTTCAAAAATACCGATATACCGGCCGATATACCGGTATATCGGCCGATGTTTAAAACACTGACGATGAGGGAGAGGGAGGATAGCATGACGATGACGGCAATGATTGGAGGAGTTTTTTTTTGTTTTTTTAAAGTTCTTTTCTTTTTTTTCTTGTTTTTTCTTTTTTTCCTTTTTCTCTTTTTTATTTTTTTATTTTCTCAAAATTTAAATATGAAGATGAAGAAGATGGAGAAGATCAAGATGATTGAGATGGGACTGATAGACCTTTGGGTTATGGTACTAAGTTTGATGCAGTACGAAAGTGATTAGGGTTTTGTGTGGGGGGTTTTGGGATTTTGTGTTGGAAAATAACTAGGATTTGATAAAAGATAAAGGATAAGATTCAGACCTCATACCAATATGAATCACATGCCTACTTTCGTGCATCACATATGAAAGGTTTAGGACTAGCAAATTCCATGCTCTCAAAGAAATAAGATTCCTTACATAATAATTCGTTCCAATTAAAATGTTTTATACAAGGCTATATATAGCCCAAAATACATGCACAATTGAAAATGAACAAATATCCAAAAAACTGAAGTAAAACCTAATAGAAATCTGAGTAATAAAGCTTAACAAATTCTAACAAGTCTTGGCCTTTTGGTCTCCCTATCACTTGTGATCAAATCAGATAAATTCCGTGGGTTTTTTTTTTTTTTTTTTTTTTGTGAAATGCTACAATTTATCCATTTTGTATAGTGCTAGTGTAATGCCATAAGCTAGGATATCTAAAGTGGTCATCTAGGGAGAAATCAATTAAAGAAAGTTTATTTAAAATATCATATGGATGATGCATGCCCCATTCCTCACGTTGCACAAATAGCCCTCAGCCTATCTTTTGCACTCCATGACAAATTTTTCTACTGAGGTGTTCTAGCAAATAATTTAATGGCTAACCAAATCAATGAATTGCCCAATTAAGTTAATTGAATGAGACTATTTGGGTTACTATAGATGGCCCTCCTGATGACCTTACGTCTACCATCCCACAAACGAGATGCATAACACAACCCCCCAGGCATATTTATACACAGGCAAACTCGACATTCAGCCCTTTGTGAATGCAAGATTGATTTCAGATTTGGTTATCCTTTTTACAGTTTTGAAGGGATGGTCTTGCAATGTCTTTCCCTTTGTCAATTTTGTCGGCACAACCAACCCTGAAGTGGTAGAGGATGAAGGCATCTTTCTATCCTTCAAGTTAAAAGAATTGGCAAGTCTACCCCAAAGCTTGTTATGTGGCTTTATGACATTGATTGCATGCATAATTCAGTATCAGTTGAGCATTATTTAATACATGTTTTTTCTCTTGTTATTTTTCCATGTATGGAAGTAAAACGATTTATTCTTTTCTATGTTATATGGCCAATTGAAGGTGGTTTGGTGCATTACAACATCTGCTAATGCTTCTCCTAGGTAATATTTCTAAGAAATCAGGAGCTCCTATGAAAGGTTGTACTGTGTTATGCACTACATGTTGCTGATTTCTAAACAAAAAATATTGGATGATGTATAGCTAGCAATTCTCTATTGATTTCAATTTCATTTTAATTCTAAGATTGTCAAGTTATTATGCTCCTGGCTTAAAGAGATATTGAGAGTGAACAGCTGAAACACGGCACACACAACATCCCTCCCTCAAAAAAGATAAAATAATTAAAATAGTAAAGTTAAAATAAATATGAAAAAAACCTTCCCTCATTGCCCCAGACTAATATAGCTTCCATTATTTTTTGGGGAATTTCTAGTTCTAGATAGTGGTTGCTCTTGCAGCAGATATTCTAATGAACACACATTATTGTATGTGTTGTCCATTGGCGCAGAAGATTATTAATTTGTCTTTTCTGTTTTTTGTTGTTTTCACTATGCTTACAGTATATGAGTGATTAAAATCTGGTATAGGCTTTTGGCTTGTGGTTCCCACTGTAAGAAGTTGTCAAGGTTCACAATATTTTCCCATGTTTTATCTTTTAGGAGGCTGGCATGTTCAACAATCATTGTTCTTAAGTATTTTCAAATACCCAAATATCTGCTTATCTATTTATAAGTTTACAAAATCTGCAAATTTCTGGCATCTTAGGTTCTTATGTTGAACTGTAACTGCATAACGTTGCCAGGTTGCGAAACTTTTCCAGAAAATTCAGGAGATGGTGGAGGATGAAAATAACCTTGTTTTTGTCTTAATTGGTGAGTTTGATCATTATTCTGTTGTATTCTCACTTTTTTATAATTAAGTTCTTCAACGCTGAGGTGAAGTTCCATAGTAGTTCAAATCTTGTTTTGTTCTCTTTTATTTGTTTTAATTTCTCGTAAACGTGAGTGGCCATCATCATCCAAAACTTCTAAAGTAGCGTTAATGTTTTTCCCTTTTGCAACGACAATGTAGTAGGAATCACATGTCATATGCTAAAGAAGTCTCTCTCATACCTTTGGGCTTGGTAGAAAGTGTGGAATTGCCTATATTTTGATTAATAGTTGGTAGTTATGGAATAGATCCACATACATTCTACGGAAACAGATCTCTATACAGCCTGCGCAGTTAACTGGCTCCAGAATCATGGATTCTGGCCATGTGTCTGTATGCGTTATAATCCTCCTGTATTCCTATTGCAGTATCTACAACAATTAAAAAAAACAAAAAACTTTTAAGTGATGTCTGCAATGGGGGCAGGATGCCAAGTCTTGATGTCGATTGAAAAAAATGAAAAATGTATTATGCTTGAGTTTAGCAACGATGTTCTAGTGAGCTCCTTTCGGCTGTCATTTTGAACAAAGTCTTGAAAGACTCCTACTTACTGTTTTTCACCAACCTCCAAATGATGTATTTTCTAGGGTATTTTTGGGGTTATTGTAGAAGCCTTAGTGGGCGTGGATGCCTATGTAGCACATGTACTTCTAAAATTAGCTGTATCTATGTCAGATACATAACATATACATGTCTAACTCTGATACTTCTTGGATGCTTTGGACATGCGTTGAATATTTCTTAGCAGTGTCGTTGATAATACAACATATTTTAAAGTTAAGACACTATATTAGTTTTTTGGGCTCATGAACATTTCTTAATCACTTTTTCGTTCAGTTTAAGTTTGACATTTTAGTTTCATTAATATGTCAAAGTTATTTAAAATAAGGGGTTTTTACATATCGGTCCCTCAATTCTTTAAAAATTAGACTTTAGCCCCTGAAATCTTCATATTTTGATTTTAGTCCTCCAAATCCTTTAAATTACTTCACTTTAGTTCTTCTGGGTAATTTTTAGCCCGAATTTCCTTTTATACCCCTAGAAGGGAGGGAAATATCAGTTATTTTCCTCCCTTCCCTCTTCCTCCTCGCTTCCTTTTCTTATTGGATTCCCCTCTCCATTGAATATAGGGCTAGGAAAAGAAAAGAAAGAAGGAAGAGAGAGATCAATTGGGAGGGAACAGAGAGAGGAGAAAATTGAGAGGGGAACCTAATAAGAAGAGGAAGAGAGGAGAAAGAGGGAAGGGAGGGAAATAACTGATATTTCTCTCCCTTCGAGGGGTATAACGGAAAATTCATGCCATAAATTACTCAGGGGGACTAAAGTGAAGTAAATTAAAGGATTTGAGGGACTAAAATCAAAATATGAAGATTTTAGGGACTTAAGTCTAATTTTAAAGATGTAAGGGACCGATATATAAAAACCCCTTAAAATAAAGGGACAACATTGATAACTAGTGGATAAAAAAATAGATCTCATCTAGATTATGCATTTTAAAATTATAGCATTAGATATCATTTATTTTTGTTGTATATATGTATTTATATAGTCCTATCCTTGTACTCTATATTTTACTATTTTGTTGTATTTTGAACTCATGTTTGCACCTACATTTGTACATGTATATGTGATTCATAGATGGATACACAATGAGATAACAAACTTTAATTTCTTACGAAGGATAGAGCGATAAATAATTGCATATGAGATTTATAATTGTCAAATGTAATCTAGGGGGAAGTTGTTGAAACTATTCTGGCGGCTTCAAATTTCTTTTTTTAAGTGTTGAAGCAACGACCTTAAAAATCATTTTCTTCTAATCTTTTTCATGTACTGAACCCAACCTTTGGATTAAGGCCTAATGATAATCTGCCTGAGTTCCCCTCCATAGGAAAATTACATAGCTTGTTTTTTTTTTATAATGAATTTACATAGAGATATTTACTATTCATATTCCAAATTTAAATAAATTCATTTATACATTTTGCATACATGCTAATCTGACCACAAGTTCTCTCATTACCATTGTCCTATTTTCTTTATATAAGTCCAAAATTTTGCTCCAAGTTTTAAAAGTTTATGACAACACTTAGGATCTAGGGCTAGTAAACTAACTACGACAAGACAAATATCTTTTATGAACCATCCATGAGCTGCTTGACTTACAAGATCCTCTATGTGAGCTAGCTAGTGCTTGAGCCACACAAACTTGAGAAAAATATGAGGGTAAACTGAATGCTGGATCATGCGATGAAAGTTATTTTTAAAAATATTATTGTAATAATTAAAATAGGAAATTTTGAGACCAAACAACATTAAAAAATTATCTTTACGTACTGAAATTTGGCAAGTCATTTCCCAATGCAGTTGACACTTCACAACTTCTTTCATGGGTCTGACCACCATCATCCCGTGACAAAATTATTATGTATATTGAAAGCTTCATAGTCAACGCACAAAGTGATTTGAGAATGATTTGCTAAATTTTGATATGTACCATTATATCTAAGTAAGATATATTTAGTGTATGAGTTTTTTAATATTATTATATTTTCTTATATAATGCGTACTCAAAATAAATTAACTTGCATATAGCGCATGTTATCAAAAAATGCTAGTTCAATTTATGTAATTAATAAAAGATAAATTTAGATATTCCAAAATGATTTGGAGCCCCATGCTTCCAATTTCAAGTCTGATGTTACACATTTATCATGTTGAAGCTAATCTCTGTCATTTATTGTTTTATTTTTGTCTATGCATCAAGTAGGTATAACCATATAAAATGCATAGTTATAATAGTGAGATAGATATTTTAATGATAAATAAAGAACTTAAATTTTGTTTTTGCATGATCAGGTTTTAGAATATTTAGGTCAATGATCAACGATTTGAATCAATAAATTTTATGTCCTAAAGTGTAGATCGAACTAAAATGCTATTTTCAATTATCCATTTAGTGCCCACTGATGTAGAGTAAAATTAATTTTTTAAAAAATTAGTGTTTAGTGTTAAGGCACTTTAAATGGTATGTTAATTTTAACTGAGTGGGTCATGATAATATACTTATTATAAAAAAAACTAACAACAATGCCAAGTCGATCTCATCTAGTAATTTGTTGTTAAAGTGAAACTACTATTAGTTTCATTACGTGCACTTGAAATCACTATTTTAAATACTGGCCGATATACCGGTATATCAGCCGGTATATTGTTAAAATTGAAGAAACGAGACGATATAGGATTTTTTTTACCGTTTATCGTTTTGAACCGGTATGGGCCGATATATCGGCCACGTGGCAATATATCGGCTGGTATCGAGATGAGAAATACCGGCCGGTATTAGATAATATCGGTTAATGGGTTTTGGATTTTGGTTACGGGTTAAACCCATTAACCCGTTAAAATCTGACCCGTTATGAAATAAAACGGGTCGGGAGGCGAGAGAAAGGGTAAAATTTTCGCATTTTCTCTCTCTCTTTCTCTCCCGGCGATCCGAGTGATCGATCCCTCCCCGTGACCAAATCCTAACCCTAATTTCCCAAACCAGCTCTAAATCTCTCTCCGATTCTTCTTCTCTCACTCTCTGGCTCTCTCTCTCTCGTTCTCTCCCCGTGATCGTCGACCGATCGAGCCGAACGGCCCGAACCCTAACCCCAATTTCCTAATCGAGCCATAAATCTCTCTCGTTTTCTCTCTCTTTCTTCTCTGCTCTTCGATTGCTTTGCTCCCAGTCTGGAAGTTTTCGAAGTGTACTCGCCGTTCTCCAGTGGAGCAGTGGCCGCCGGCTAGGTAAGTGAAGTTTGATTTTTTCATGTTAATTTGATTCAGAGTTACAAATTTCTTCAATTTCTTTAATAATTGTGCTATTTAGGTTTAATTGATTGCGATTTATGTTAGAATTTTTTTTTTGGGTGTAATTTGAGGCGAATTCTTAAGTTGGGAGGGCTGAATTTGTGATTGTAGTCTACAGTGAATTCGAATAATCAGTGATTGATTCACACTGAATCAGTGATTGATTCAGTGGGAATCAGTGAATTGAATTACTGATTTAGTGTGAATCAGTGGTTCGAATTCACTAATTTTGTGTGTATGAGTTTATGGTAGATAAAATTTGTAAATTTGTATTAGTATTTACTATTTATGTGTATTCACTGATTTTGTGTGTATGAGTTTGTGTGTAAATTTGTATTAACATGAATTCACTATTTTTGTGTGTATTCACTGATTTTGTGTGTATGAGTTTCATATGCTTACAAGTTACATTATAGCATGCGCAATTAAAAGAATTACAAGTTACATTAAAGCTTGAATTCTTAATTGGATTAAGTTGATATAAATTAGTAACTTTATTTATGTTATTAACTTTATTTATATGATTATTTTTTTAACTTAGATTATGTTTATTAATTTTATTTATATGAGTAAAAGTTTGAATTCTTAATTAGATTCAATGTTCAAGAATGCGGTTTCAGTATGCGTGCGGTCCAGAACCGCATAACGCATAATCGGATTACGCGCCGATTATGCGGATTACGCGGAATTATGCGGAATATTAATATTTTAATATATATTTATATAATAATTATAAAAAATGGATATATTAATACTATAAAACTCTAAAAAATTATAAATAATAATCGTAAACATATAAAATGAATATAAACTGGATCTACATAAGAAATTAAAAAGATAGAATTAGAAAGATTTATCTCTGAACTCCCAATGTAAAAAAAAGCACGATGCATGTATGTATGAATGAAAAACGTCGCTCACCTGCAAATCAGAAAGAAAAATTAAATGAGAATCAATTAGCTCATCATAAATTAACAATCAAAATTTTAAAAAATTAATTAGCTCACTGATCAGCTACAGTAACTGTAACTGAATTTTTTTTTTTTTAAATCATCAATTTTTACCATCATAAGAAATTGGAAATCTCACTATCACTGACTCACTCATCATAAATTAACAATCAAAATTTAAAAAAATTAATTAGCTCACTGATCAGTTACAGTCACTGTAACTGAAATTTTGTTTTTTTTAAATCATCAATTTTTACCATCAAAAGAAATTGGAAACCTCACTGTCACTCATCATAAATTAACAATCAAAATTTAAAAAAATTAATTAGCTCACTGATCAGCTACAGTCACTGTAACTGAAAATAAATTTTTTTAATCATCAATTTTTACTATCAAAATAAATTGGAAAGCTCACTGTCACTCATCACAAATTAACATACAAAATTTAAAAAAAAAATTAGCTCACTGATCAGAAATTGGAAAAAAAAACCCTTACCCTAACTGTATGCCTAACCCTTAGAATAGTTTAAAAAATACAAAAAATTTAACAAATGAAATTAAACATGAGTAGAAACAGTTAGAGAAGAAAGGAAAAAAGAAAAATTACCGCCGGAGAGGAGATGCGGTCGCCGGAGGGGGGAGGACCACGGGATTGATGATCGGACTCGGAGGACTTGATGGATTGATGATCGGAGGCGGTTGAGGCGCTAGGGATTGATGATCAGAGAGTTGATCGACCGATTCTTACAAAGAATCACTCGATCGACCAAACGATTGATTTAACGGGTCGGTGAAGAAAGAAACTTTCAGGGTCGACGTTGAACGGAACGATCGACCGATCGACTGACGGTGGGAAAGGAAGATCAGAGGAGGAGATTTGGGATCGGAGGGGAGGGAATTTGGGATTTAGGGTTTTTTTGGGGCTAAATGTTTTCCGCGAACGAATGAGTCGGGTCGCGAAGAAAAGGGGAGAGGAGGTTTTTAACTTATCGGGTGCGGGTCGGGTGAGGATCGGGTGCGGGTTTTTTTTAAAAAGTTGCTGAAAACCCGTTAACCCGCCGAACGATAATTCGTTCTCTGCGGATTATGCGGCCGCATAATCCGCATAGGAACGCATAATCGCCCTGTCCGCATTGACAGGGCGATTTCGCCGGTTTCCATGCGTTTTCCCTCCGCAAACGCTTATGCGGCCGCATATGCGGCCGCATAGAGCGTTTTTTTGAACACTGATTAGATTAAGTTAGTATAAATTAGTAACTTTATTTATGTTTTTAACTTTATTTATATGATTATTTTTTTAACTTAGATTATGTTTATTAACTTTATTTATATTAGTTAAAGCTTGAATTCTTAAATAGATTAAGTTTATATAAATTAAGTGCAACAATTATTTAGCTATTTAATCAAATAATTGTTTATCTTTTTTATTAATTTTTGAGGTCAGAAATAGTTTGAAGGATGTCCTCTTCTGGTGCTTCCAATGTCCAAGAGAAGCGAGGAGATAAAAATCCAGTTTGAGAATGGGAAAAAAAGTACCCAATAAGCCCAATAAATGGACTGTAATTTCTGTAAGAATGAATATGGGGGAGGCATTATCGGCTTGAAGGAACATTTAGGTCATTTCAGCGGGAATGTCAGAGGCTGTCTCCTGGTCCAGATGACGTGAAGCAGAAAGCTCTGCTAATACTAAATAAAACTAGAGAAGTAAAGAAAGGAAAAGTAACAGAACTTCAAAATTTGTTAAAACAAGTTCGTATTGGGGAAGAAGAAGATGATGAGACAACTCGAGATGAGTCATCTTCTCGCAAAATAATAGGACCGATGGATCAATTTGCTATTCGATCGGTCAAGGAAGCAGTAGAAGCAGCTCAAAGACAGATTACCGTGCCATCAGCCTCCAGAAAAAGGCCAGAGACGATGCAATTCGATACATTACCAGTTTTTTTATGAAGGAGGGTTTGCATTCAATATTGCTACGCAGCCTGCTTTTATGCAGATAGTCCAAGTTATTGGCATGTATGGACCAAATTTACACACTCCTAGCCCATACGAGCTAAGCGAGACTTGCTTTCAGAGAGAGGTCGAGGAGACAAATGCAACTCTTGAATCATTCAAATAGAGTTGCCGAACAAATGGCTGCATTTTAATGACTGATGCGTGGTTAGATCGGAAAGGAAGAAGTTTAATGAATATCGTTGTACATTGTCTGGCCGGTACAACCTTCTTATTGTCTCAAGATGCATTTTCTGAGAGACACGATGGCAGTTATATTTACAAATTTGTGGAGAGAGGAATGAACGAGATTGGTGTGAAAAATGTTGTACAGATTGTGACAGATAATGCCTCGAACAATATGGCTGCAGCAAACAATTGGCTCTAACGCATCCAAATATATTTTGGACACCTTGTGCAGCACATACAATTAATCTGATGCTTGCGGATATTGGAAAGATTAAATATATCCGAAGTGCAATTATGATGGGGAGATCAGTCTCCGTGTACATATACAGTCATACTAAATTTTTAGATATTATAAGGAAGTCGATTGGTGGAGAGCTAATAAGGCAGGGTACAAAAGATTTGCCACGGCATTTCTCTCTTTATCATCAATCAGAGAGAAGAAAAAGGAGCTGCAACATATGTTTATTTTTGATGACTGGATGGATTGCACTCTGTCCAGAATAGATGCAGGCAAGAAGGTATTTATTTAAATTAATAAAAAATTTTATTTTATAATTTTAAATTTTACGTTATTCATATTTTTTAATACATCTTTTTATGAATGTTTAGATTACAGAAATAATTGCTAGCAATAAATTTTGGGACAACACAAATTTTGCCCTAAAAGTATTTACTCAACTAGTGAAAGTTTTGCGTAGAGTTGATGGGGACAAGATTCCTTCAATGGGCTTTCTGTATGGTGACCTAGAGACTGCTAAAGAGGAGATAAGAGATGCTCTAGGGGGTGAAAAGAAGAAATATTTTTCAATATGGAAGACTATTGATAGGAGATGAGAGGAAAAACTTAAGGGTCCTCTGCATAGAGCTGGATATTTCTTTAACCCTTTGTATTACTATGCGAAGCAGCTTGAGATTGATGCTGATGGGTCGTTCATATCGGGCTTCGTTGACGTGATGCACAGATTCTATCCAGATGATCATGATAGAATTGATAAGATTGCACAGCAGCTCCCAATGTTTCAAAATCAAAATGGATCATTTGGAATGTCTTTTGTAAGGACAGCCGTAAAGAGAATCATTAATTCAGGTATGCATTTCAATTTAAGAAATGCAAAATTCAATCTATTTTTAATTAAAAAAAACTATTAAATACCTAATAACTGTTTCTAAATATTCATTGCTAGGTCAATGGTGGCAATTCTACGGGACAGATGCTCCCGAATTGAGAATCATGGCAATGAGGATCTTGAGCCTGACAACCAATTCTTCGGGTTGTGAACGGAACTGGAGCACATTTGTAATGGTATTACAATTTTAACTTTTCTAATTAAATATTTATTTCTCCCAAATAGATATGTTCTAAACGAACTTCATGTGATTATCTTTTATTTAGGTGCATACGAAGAAAAGAAATAGGCTAAGTTCCAAAAAATTGCATGGTTTAGTCTTTGTCAAATTTAATGTAAGGCTCAAGAGCAAATTTTCAATCCCAAACAGAGATCCACTAATAGCATATAATGAAGAGGAAAATGTCACCGAGTGGTTCATGCCTGAGAAAAAGAATGGCGATTCTTATGAGACTAGTGATGATGAAATTTTTCCTGGAGAACAATTGACTTTTCGACAGGTGTCAATTGCTATGGGTGCTAATTCGAAGAAGAGAAAGAGTGAAAGAGTTAAGGTATCTAAATCTAAGAGTAGTAGAACTTCAAAGGGAAAACCATTATCATCTTCAGAATCTAAGCAGCGGCATGTATCATCATGATGAGGAAGAAGTTGACACATCATCATCAGATTCATTATCAGATGATGAGGAAGGCATGCCATCAAATGAACCAGTCGACTCTGAATCTAGTTAGAAAATATGTTGTAAATACCGATATTTAAAGTTTCTAGCATGTTTAAAATAAACTTATTTAAAGAACAATATTGTAATTTTATAAATTATATCACTTATGTATTGTAGAAACACTTTTCTTTTATTTTGAAACTTATTTTTCTTAATTTTATGATTATATGTCGCTCTGTGCATATGCGAACGTTTTAAACGGTATCTGCCAATTCGTAAGTTGAATGTAAATAAGCCAATGTCAGTACTATAAACTTATTTTATGTGTTTTATTATATTCTATATAGCCAATTATATGATTATTCTTTAACTGGTATGACACCGATATGACCTCCGGTATTTAGGGTCATATCGCGATATCCCGTCCGGTATCCGGTAACCGGTATGTAATTTGGCTGACCGGTAGCTGATATTTAGAACACTGCTTGAAATGATTTATTGCATCATATAGAACTAATTAATGATAATTAGAGAGGATAAAAGTGGAAGCAAGGAAAAAAAAAGAAAGAAGTAAAATGCGATAGATGCTGCCTCACAAACTGGTAGGAAACAATGGCCTACATTGCTTATAGAGAAAAAGATATTTTTTTCCCCTAGAAATTGTCTCTCTATCTGAGTACATTAAGATGGCTATATCTTTCGTATAGTAAATGAAAAAGATACAACAAAATCTCGTAACAATTTGATCAAATATTAAAAAAATCTAATTAACTAATCTTACTCATAAGATATATGCCATTATAGATTAGGCTACAAAGGTTTTTTCCACTAAAAATAGAATCAAATTTTCAATACTAGATCTTTATTGCTCCCCCTTTTGTTGTTATTGAAGCTGCTACAACAACCTGATTTTTTTTTAAAGAGTTTGTTCTTTTACAGTGATTTCCAATATATCAACTTGTGCAAATCTTTTTACTTCAGTAGTTTACAAATTATTTCTTTGTATTCTCAAACAAAATTGCATGATTTAACCAAATGTTAGCTCAATTGAGGAGAGATCATGAATATCACAATGTGCTAAGACATCCTACTTTTATGCACTTTTCTTTTTTTTTTTGATAGTCTAAGTTGCTGGAAAAAAAAATACAATACTTTAATTGAATCCATTCTTCTCTTTTTCCTCCTTTGATTTCTATTCTACTACCAAGTTCCACCGAAAAAGTCATTTTGTTGGCATTTTCATATGAGCTTTATAAACATGAAAAGAGAAACTTGGGAATTAGGTTCAACCGCTCATTTCTTGTAATTCTTTCTAAAAGAAACATGAGTTCAAATATCTTTTTTGTTTATAATTTAATTTTTATCTACTATGTTATCTTGCATTTCCATCTTCTTACTAAAGAATGGATGGGTATTCATCTTGTTTTCAATGATTATTATGCAGATGAAGTTGAAAGTCTTGCTGCTGCTAGACAAGCTGCCTTGTCCGGTTCTGAGCCTTCGGACTCTATCCGGGTTTTCTTTCTTAACTCAATTGCCCATCAGTCAATATCATAATATGCCATTTTTTTTTTGTTTATTTACAAGATATTTATTATTATTGGAAATAATGCTTCCCTAAGTCCTTAAAATGTTTCTATTTGTTAAAATTTCAGGTTGTCAATGCTTTACTTACTCAGATGGACAAATTGAAAAACTGGCCAAATGTGATCATTTTGACAACATCAAACATAACTACTGCCATTGGTATGTTACTGTTGTTTTCTAGATATTTTTGGTCGACGAATTCCCGTTTTTGGGATTCCTATTTATGATGATACCAGTAGACCTTCTAGCTTTGTACTTGTCTTGTTCACTTCTCACTCTTTGTTAAACTTACAACTTATTATGTGTTCTGCACCTTCCCTTTCAACCTGATCATGTGCTCGATTTTGTGGGTGTATGATGTTACCAGTATGATTGTAGGCATCTCATTTCCAGGCTACTAGCAGGGTTTCATATGCACTCTACTTAATAAATGGTCAACAACATATGCATATATTAATTTAAAGTATATTAAGTGTATTTACTACTAGAAAACAAATTAAGTATAGCATGATCAAGCATATTTGTTTTGGAAATTTGGAATGTGTTATGTCATTAATTTTGTAAGTGTTTTAGGATTAGGTGTTAGTTTTTATGCTTAGTTTTGTTATTATTATTTTTTAAACAGATTACTTCGCTTTTCTTGATTCTCTTGTTTTTTTTCCCCTTTTCTACTACTGAAAGCAATATGAGATTTGAAATTACAATTTTGGCCTTTCAAGTTTTCTGCTAATATTTAAGTTATAAGAAGAAAGTTTAATCTTTTTCTGTCACCACAAGATCCATTTAAAGGATCTTATGAAATTTTACATCTTCCACTTAATCATCGTCAATTTCCCTATTAACCTACCATCCCAACCAACTTCAACCTAATAATAAATTTTTTTTTTTCAACTTTAGCTAGCAAAGGTTCACATTTCTAAGGGAATAAAATGTGATCTTTCATGTTCCTGATTTTAGCCTGATTTCTTTGAAGATCATGCATAGCTTCCTCCATATATCAGACATCTAAGACATGGTGACTGGATCTTTTAACCTCTTTCTCTATGAGTTGAGCCCAATTCTCTCATGTTCAAAGAATGAACCTATTAACAGTACAAGTTTTTGAATGGAAAAGCTTTTCATTTCTCACTTATTGAAGCCAAATCCAATTTCTTATAAAATTATAATATGCTCTAATCTGATTCCTAAAATATGAAGATCGAACCCTTTTAATCTAGGCATGCAATATATGCTATGGTAGCAATCAAATCTCTAGCAATCAAATCTCTTTCAGATAATGTTATAGACAAAGGTTAGATTAGATATCATGTAGATATAAAGGAAATATGTGTTTACATTCTGCAAAAGTTTTCCCATATGCATATTCCCCTAAAACATCTCATATATTCATTCCCCTGGTCTTGGGTATGGATCTGTAAAGTATATTAGGTTCCATAATGGATCTAGAATTGGGTCTTTAAGGATCCAAACTTGATAACCTGATACTTATCAGGTAGATTTGTTTCCTAGTTCTGTGTTTCTTAAAATAATTATGTTCATTTAATCTCATCTAAACATGACAAATAATATTAATAAGATAAACGTATAACATTTTAAAGGAAAATTATTTTTAATTTTGATTTGATTCTTAATAGAAATCGACATATGTTGTAAGAAAAAGTTGGATATAGGTTGATCAAAGACCAAATTATGAATCTAATAAGTTATCGAGTTTTAATTCTCAAGTGGATCCTAAATTTCTTAGTGAGTATGATATCCATGTGGTTTTATAAGTTAGTGGGTACTCATGTGGACCACATAGGACCTAACCTAAACCTGTCCAATGTCATCCTAAAAATAAGGTGTATTTTTTAAAATTCTATTTTTTTGTCCTTCTTTCATTCTCTATTTTATTCCAAGTTAACCTCAAGTAGAAATCTTCTTCCTTCTCTCTCTCTGAATCCAAATACTCAAGTTTTTTTCTTTCTTGTCCTACTCTAAATTTATATATGAATATAAATTGTAGATACCTCATTTTCATTTTCTTTTTTTTTTTTCCTTTTCCCATATGTTTCTTGCCCATTTCTCTTGGTTTACTTGGTTATAGGCAATGCTGGATTTTTGGAGATCATATCTAAATATTTTCTCCTTTTATGGAGGCCACATAAATCGTTAACATTTAAGGTTATCTGCTAAAAGAGTCAACTTTTTAGTGGGATGTTGTTTTCATGACATAGGAGCTTCTTTCTCTTTCTTTTCTAAATCTTTTCTTTTGGTTTGCTTTAGATTCGAAGACTTATAAAATTTTTGTGGTTGGAAGTTAGTTTTTCTTGCTTTTTCTTCATGTAAGTCACATGACAGTCATAGAAAATTGAGATTTTTCTACAAAAGGGGTCTTTGTTAAGTGGGATTTTAGTATTTCTAGAATGGAAAAGCTTTAGATACATGAAAAGGAAACAAGAGAGGATTCTTTGTAAAAAGTGCCACCTTTTTAGTTGGGAAGGTTTACGTATTTGTTGTATGACATTCATTTACACGTTCTTTGAAGCTGTTCATCTTTTGTTGAAATATCTACCTTTCACCTTTAAACTCTCTATTCATAGTAAAATTATACATGCCTTTTATATAATAAGTCCACCTTTGTAAATAATTTATCTGTTCTTTAAGTACAAAATTTTTTCCTTTTCTTTTAAAATGTCTACCTTTCACATAAAATTGTCACAAAATTGTCTAGCTCTGTACATTGTCTAATTGTCTTCTGTTTGTGAAACATTTTGAGAAAGCTGTGAAATTGTGGACAATTCAATGAATAATAAATTACATACCAATTTCCAATGTAATCAATCAAGTACAGAATAAATGTCAAATCATCAAACAGATTAGATATAAAATTTTTAACGTGGAAAACCAAATGGGAAAAACCATGAAATAAACTATACTATAATATCATGTCAATTATAGTGATTTAACCACAACTGCTAGACAGTCATGACTGATCAGTTAGTTTAAGATCTAACTCTTTTGCTAAGGAGCCACATACAAAGTTCTATAATCAAATTATCTTAAACATAGTAACGACCCACCGCTCACAAATATAGATCTACAAATTGTAAAAATTGTGAAATTACAAACGAGTAACATTTTATCACATAAGTAGCATATGATCTGATATATAGAACGGAGATGTTGATGGGTAATCTCTACAAATCACGAATTGCAGTTTCCTTCTCTTTCAATAAAAGTCTCTCTTTAAATTTTGTTCAAGCAACTCTCAACTTTGATGAAGAAGACATATTTACAGGGCTTGTAAACTCTAAATAAACCCTATATTCATCCTTTGATCATATTCTATATTCATCCTTTGATCATATTCACTCATGTTTAATCCAATGGACTACAGAATTTAATTTCCAAATAAACTTTTCTCATTTCCAAGTCAAAACAACTTAAAAACACACTATAGTCGAATATCAGCTCGTCTTGCAGTCGATGGTAGGAACTGCACTCCCTGCCAAAATCGCAGTTTCCTGTTGTAACGATAGCGGTTCCTATTGTAGCGACCACGCTCCTCTGTTCATTTCAGAGAAGCGACCATAATTTTTAACCTTGAGTTTTGATTGAGGCAATTCAAATGTTGTTGGAAAGAGAACTCAGATCTTTAATTTTTCCTATAGAAACATTTTCCAATCTTCTCTGCATTATGTCAAATATGTACTTGAAGTTGATGTTGCTGCACAACCTCAAGGTTTTAAATATCAGCTATAGCGGAATACCAGATTGAAAAATTTTATAGCGATCATCGCTCTCGGGGAAATGTCGGGATATCTTTCAAATATCGAATGTCAATATTGAAATGTACATATAAATACATATATCATAGAAAATAAATATAAATAAGGTAATTAATACGAATGTTGAAAATAATGTTTTATGAAACCGGATATGTTGCATTCCGTAACCTAACGGAACCCCGACACTATGTAACAACTGGAAATAACTCAATGCATCATAACAATACATTTTTTATGATATTTTACATTATATTACGTAATGTTACGTTAAATTACGTTATGTTACATTATTTACAATTATGTTTATAGTAATTTTTGTATTGTTGTTGATTATTATTTTGATTATTAGCGAGTTGCTGTAATTTTCTTAATTGATTAGTTGTTGGATTGTTTGTGCAATTGCTAAATTATTAATTTGCGATGGTTTTGTTATTCGTTTATTGTAATTCATCTCCGGTTGCTAAAATATCTTATTTGTTGATTCTATTGAATTTTTAACTGAGTTGAAATCAACAATTACAAATAAAATAAATTTAACATGACAAGATATAAATTACAACAGTGATAATAATTGGAAATGAAATAAAAAAATTAGAATTTTATTTTCTTGTTTTAATGATGACTGGAATTACGGTAGCAAACTTAATATAATTTGTAAAGATAAATATAAAAATTATTGTATTATGTATAAAATGGTTTTAAATTCTTTTCTTATATATTTTTAAATTTATTTTTTAATTTATAAAAAATATTTTATATATTTTATATTTATTTATATTAACTAAATAGAAAATTGCATAAACTACGTTATGTGTTACGCTATATGCAGTATAACCTAATAGTGGCAAAACGTTATGTTACCGTTATCACTATTTTAAATATTGATTCATACATACATTATAAAAAAACTACATAATTATATATATATATATATATATATATATATATATATATATATATATATATATATATATATATATATATATAAGTTTATGATATACTTATCTCAACAATTTACATTGAATCCATAAGCACTAGCCAATTGTAAAATCTTTATAAATGATAATTAGATCATATAAATATGAAAATGGATTAACGAATATAAAATTTTATACAATGAAAGAAGAAAATATAAATAATTAAATATTACATATTCATATCATGTCCACAAATCCACATTAAAATTATAAATTGATAGTCCAAGCGACATGTAGGTAAAATCATAAATTTAGAAGTCGCAAATTAAATTCAGCCGATTTGGGGTAATTTTAACCACTATTTTGCAGCGATATGGTAGCAACAATATCAGTTTGGACCTAATATTGTGCCGCTATCTTTCCAAAAACACTAACCGCTATGAAACTGTTTATATCGTTACATTTTATATTAAAAAACTTAGATGTTGAGCACAATATAGATATTGTGGGCGATATTGAAAACACTGCACAACATTCATCTATTCTTCCTAGTGCTTATGTAATGCCCCATTTCTCGGGGGATACGGAAACGGAGTGTGTTACCAGCGGACACGTATAAGTCGACGTGCACGAGACCTATATGTATGTAAAAGAAGAAATGAATAAAACTGAATACTAGTCATCTACCAGAATCTTGGAAGCTAGTCTACTGCCATATAAAAGAGAAGATATGCATGTCTAAAATAAGAAGTAAAAAGTACAATACTGATACAAAAGTTGAAAATAAAGTCCCAAAAGGGTGATACATACCAAACCAAAAATACAAAAGCGGAGATCTAAAAATCTACTGCTGCTCGGTCTGCTTCAGAAAGTACAGATCATGCAATGGCAGATTCTCACTCAAATGTTCAGTACTTGAGCGTGTGGGAGAGCTCATGGTCAAACCCGGTAAGTAAAATAATAAGAAGTAGAGAGTGTAATATAAACAAATAGGTAAAGTATGACTGTGGATATGAAAATATGCGCATGTGTGGAAAATATTAAATGATTAAGTAACGATATCAAGTAAGAATGTACATGCATATCAAGTCTAATTTAATATTTTATTTTATTTTATATCTTGAACTGAATGGTGAAGAAATAGACTCGTATCGTGGAAATACTCGTGCATACCCGGGACTCGGCCAAGATGCTGGCGCTGAACTAGCCATGCCGCTAAGCACTCAAGCAGATACCGATACTGAGTATTCGGTAGTCCCATCAATATGGACTAAATAAGAGATGATAGCTCAGTACCATCCGGATGCCCCTGCGGATGGCTCCTATTTTGGTTACGAAATCTGTCCTAAATTTTTTATGATGCAATATTTGTCCATCCTTTAGTTCTCCTATAACCCAAGATTTTAAGTTGTATTACATGCAAATCAATTCTGAATATGATGAACCAATTATGTCAAGGTTAATACATATACATGTCTAGTAACAAGTAAAATGATACATGTTAAAATCAAGTTAACAGGTAAGTCAAGATTCATGGCACTATCAAGACATGTGTATATACTAACAAGGAAAATCCGACATAGTTTATATATCTTATACAAGTAATTAGTATGTATATGTCAAGACAAGTATGATGGAGTGTCAAAATCAAGTTAACATGTAAATTAGGATTTATGATATTATTAAGACATGTGTATTTACTAATAAGAAAAATTCGGCATATTTTCATGTATCTTGTACAAGTAATTAGTATGTATATGTCAAGGCAAGTATGATGGAGTGTCAAAATTAAGTTAACAGGTAAGTTAGAATCCATGGCATTATCAAGACATGTGTATGTACTAATAAGGAAAATTCGGAATATTTTCATGTATGTTGTACAAGTGACTAGTATGTATACGTCAAGGCAAACATGATAGTCATAAAATACTAGAATGTGTTATGGAAATAATGATCATGTATGTAAACCATACATATATACAATTATGTATATAAACATGTATATAAGTGGGCATTAGGATGTAAAAATATATTTGATGATCATGCATGTGAATCATACATATACAATTATGTATATAAACACATATTAGGTAAGTGGGTACTAAATTGTAAAAATAAAAATTAAATAGGCTTAACACTATTATAACGATTGGTTTAATAATGTATGAATTTTTCAAATTTTAGAATGATTTCATGGTATGGAAAGTAGCAAATTTATTAAACCTTACTAATGTATATATATTTCAAGTAAACATGAATTAGTATAAAATAATCATGACCTAATATAATAGCTTGCATAAAAAAATGTATATATATATATATACATATTTTCTAATGGCAAGTGGAAAATAATTTTTTTTAAATCATTATATTATACACAAAGAAGTTATGTAGAAAACTTCAAATTTATATCTAATATGATGAACATTCATAAATGTAGCATTTTCATAATTTAAAAATTAAGCATATAGTTTAATTTATATATACCTATGTTCTAATGACAAGTGGAAAGTGATTTAAAATCATTGCATTATACACGAAGAACTTATGTAGAAACTTCAAATTTATATCCAATAAGATGAACATTCATAAAGGTGACATTTTATAATTTAAAAATTAAGCATATAGTTTAACTTTACAACTTGTAGTTTAAGAATGAGAGACTATAAATAAAATGATAAATTCGATACATAAACATAGAGTAAAGTGTAAAAATTATATTTTAATTTTTCTAGAACAATCATAGAGATTTTTGTATAGAGATATTATCTTTTTAAGTTTTAACAAATAAAGATTCTAAGTTAACCATAAACAATTAGAGTTAGAAATAAAATATGAGAGTGGATGTGATTTTACTTGCCTTGATGGGTAGGAAGATAAGTCTATTTTGAGGCTAAAGAATTTTTTCTCATTTTCTTTTTCTTCTCTTTTCTTTTTCTTCTCTTTTCTTCTTCTCTTGAGTTGGAGTAAAAAAATAAAATAAAAGAGAGGAATGAAAAATGGAGAGAAAATAAATGAAAGGAAGGGAAGAAAAAGATATAGACAAAGGAGGGATATGGGGCAAGATGATGGCTTGTCATGTTTGGTCAAAAGACAAGTATGGTGAAGATAAACTATGGGTGAATAAAGACAAAATATGTATAAGACAAATGACTAGTAATAATAAGTTATTAGAGTTGTTTATAACTATAATTTCAAATTAAACTAACCTATTTAAAGTCAAACTTCATCTTTACAAGTCAAAAAAGAGAGACTAGTCAAAATATGTGTAGGGCCTATCGGTGATTAAAATAATATTATTTTAAATGATTATCCAGAAAATTTTAAAAACAAATCACCAAAAATATAGAAAAATGAGACGAACACAACGAATTCACTCTTGGATAAATTTGACATCAGGAATATAAATTATGATGAAATTAGGTTGTTACAGTTTATTCCGAACTTTGAGCAATCAAAAGTTTAATCTCAAAACCCTGATTCTACTAGTCTTGGTATCGTTTCGAAGGTGGTTCTAAGCTCAACACTTTTATAGTTGACATTATTATGAGATCCATGTTCTAGATCAGTCAAATCCGCCATATCCACCATATCCATGTATCAGTTTTTATTAAATTTGATTTTCAATTTTTCTTAATTGCTTGCTTAATGTTTAATATTTTTGACACAATTTTCCATATATGTAGGATCAAGAATGCTAACACTTATTTTTTGTAGCAGCAAATCATAGTTTCAATGGATGTGCAATGATATACAGTTTATCATATAAAACAAACAATTTAGTAGAAATGAGATAATCACCATAAAAGATAGACACTAATGACTAACCATATTTTGAAAATGGCTACCTTTTATTTTTTAAAATGTCTGCCTATAGTACAAGCTTTCTATATGTTATTTTTTGTTTCTCCTATCAATCTTTAGTACAACTTATATTTTGTTTAATATGTCTACTTTTAGTAGGAATCTATCTATTTTATTTAATTTATCTGTCCTTTATTTAAGGTGTCTATCCTTTAGTAGAAATCATTTTGCGTCAAAGGTTGTTAAATCTAACTATAGTAGGAATCGATATACATTTTGTTATTGTGATATTATTTGTTTGATCTGTCAGCTTATATAATTCTTCCATCTTCAATAGTTTGGGAAATGTGGCTCCATCCAGTTTTACTATGATAGAGTTATTATTCGTATTAGGTGCGATACACATGATAGGAACTTTAGATTCTATGGAGGAGAAAAAAAAAGGAATTTCTAGAAATTTAGAGTTGGGCATCCATAGAAATAATTGAAGGGAGAGGGAATAGTAATATGATGGTTAAGGACATATTGGAAAAAAGTAGTTGGATCAAGATGTGAATATCCTTTTTGGCGAGAATTCATGGCTTCTATGCATATTAAAAAGATAATCCCTAGTGAAAGGTAGACGTATTTGAGCTAAAGGTTTATACCAATCCACCTTTGGTTGAGATTCAGTTGCATTAATGCACCTATCTCATCAATGTTTTTAGATAAGAAAATACAAGAGAGAAATTAGCATTAAAATATAAATATTTCATGTTCATAAACATACTTTTTTTTTAAATGATGGGACAACTTTATGTAACTTTCGTTCACACTTTAATATTATTTAATGTGGTCAATGCACACAAAAAGATGCACGAGAAGTACATGCACATATGAGACAAACACGGGTACAAATGCAGGTATGGTATCAACACAAGCAACGAGCATTAAAAATATAGGGTACTGGGATAGGCTAAATGTACATAGATATGTACAAATACAGAAATACAAGTACTATTTAATCTTATAATCTTGAAATGGGAACATAGATAAGATTATCATTGTTTTTCATCATCCAATTATTTAAGTTATCTTCTTCTCAAAAAAATTAATTATCTTGTTAAAGTAAATAACCTTCGCAAATTTGAAAATAAACGAAGAAGTGTATAAGAAATATGCATGCGTCCAAATAGTATGAGAATTGTCCTTAATTATAAGGCAAAGTTAAGTGTCCAAGAAATGTCAGTGTTGAGTATACATCTGGTATGGGTACATCTTAGAAGTGTTTGTGCTCCATATATGTTCATAAAAGAGAAATAAGGAATAAATAGATGTATAATAAAATACGTAGTGTACAAAATGTGAAAGTGTTGAAATTTAAGCATGCCTCACATTTTGGCTTTCAGGGAGAGAGGTTTTTTGGGGGGGGGGGGGGGGGGGGGGGGTGGGGGGGGGGTGGGGGATAACTATGAGACTTTGTTTCAGAGGGTAAGGAAATAGGAGTATTTTGCGGGGGTTCGATACTTTTTTCCAATATATGAAACTTTATGCATCTTAATTATATTCTTGTTGCAGAACTGTCAAGAACAATTGATATTCGATAGCATTTCATCATCACCGTGCATTAGTTCCTTGAAATTTAATATAACCTTTTCCTCGGTAAACTTTTTGTGTGATTCTTTTTGTAGATGGCAGTGATCAGTGTTTAGAGGAAATATGGGTCTTTCTAGATTTATATATGGCAACTAACCTAGAAAGCAGAATGAGAGAAGAGAGGGAGTGGTGTGGCATGGGTGCGAATGAGACTTTTTCCTCTCATCTATTCAATCTTTTACTAATTACAAAAAGATTCATTGTGTATTGAAATGAAAGATAACTAGGAAACATGGACATGGTATAACATGACACTTAGCACGTACTAAATAGTTCATATAAAATGGCAATAACAGGAGTCTCAAGTTTGATACAAGTTCTGAAATGGATGCACTTCACAATGAAAGTTTCCGTGCAACGTATGTTTTTGAGTTGCAAGAAACTTATCATGATTCTAGTCTAATAACAGTGAAATTTTTCTTTAGGCTACGTGACTTGTAAATAATCTATAGACTCTTTCAAATATTAGTAAATATTTAGTTGTAAAACATTTTGCTAAGACCTAAACAAATCCTGGAACTGTTTACACATATGGTTCATCAGACAGTTATGCTACAATAAATTATTTCTTTCTTCTCTTTCTTCTATTTTGATTTTAATGCACTTCTAAAAGAAATGAAATGTGATTTGTCATGCAATTAATGACAATTTTGTATAGCTTGTAGAAGGTTGACATCCATTCTCTAAAATGTCAGTGCGTGGCTTGACAACCAGAAGGACTGCAGTCACTAAATTTGAATGCACTCTTTGGGAGAGATGTATAACAATGTTGTAGGTTATAATGTCTATAGGTGATGTGAATTGACAATACATACTTGACTTTTTATCCATGATTAGTAGACATGGGCACGTATTGGACATGGCAATCATCCAAAATCTAGATACGAGACACAACGAAATGTTTATATTTCGTCCAAATACATGCTTGTTTGACTCATGTCTTATAGATTGTTATTTGTATGTGAAGAAAACCTAAGTTTAGGCAAATGACATAAAAAGGAATTAACTTTTGCCAAAGGAGCACAACGTACTTCATTATTATATAATCTTTAAGGTACTAGCAGTATGTTCATGTAGGGGGTGAGCTCTGTCTATTACGGTTTAGTTTTGTCAATTTTTACAAATCTAATCAAACTGATTATAAATTAAAATCGAAACCAAATCAAACTAATTTAGTTCAGTTAGGTTATTGATTCCAACTTTTTGAATAAAACTTGTTTAAAATTATAATTTTAATCGTTTTAGTAAGCATATCACTTCAAGATATCCAATTGGTATTACAATTTATTATCTATAATATATAAAAGTATTTATATATGTGTACATGTATGTTTATTATGAATAGTTTTATATATGTTTGTGTATACATATAATTTTTAAATAATTCGGTTGGTTTGGTTTAGTTTCGGGTTTCAAAGCACGAAATAGAAAACCGAAAGAATTATTTCGGTTCGGTTCGATTTTGCTTATTCAGATTGGTTTGATCGGTTATTTCGGTTTTAACCGAATTCTTTTGTGTTAGTAATCTTTTTCTAGGGAAGTTTTCAATAAGTCATAGTTGTTCCTTAAAGTCGATATGAGGACTCAAATTTGAAATTGTATGCAGAGATGGAAGAGTGAATTGTCTACTCACTGCCTTATGTGTAAACAATTTAAGCAAGAATTGTCTAGGATAACTGCAACAGGTAGAACTTATTTAACTATTTAGCTACTATTGGACCCTTGCCAAGTAGTGCAAACACTAACTAATAAGCTAATAATACTCATGATGTTTTTCCCATGCAGCATTGTCATTCCTTTGAGATTGTTAAGTTTGATAACGAAAGAAGATATGAGTATCATGTTTATGTGCTGGATGTGTAGGGAGTTTGCATAAGCTTTCAGCAAAAGAATCCCTTTTTTGCAATTAGTTTGAATCCTTTCATCTCCATTTACACTTTTAGGTGCTTTAAAACGAGATTTTCCTGAAGTTTAGAGTTCATTTACTCTTCTATCTAATAGATATCTTTTTTAGCATAGACAGTGGGTTAAAGCCCCTTATGTTAACAAGATAGTTAATAGAGTTCATACATAGTTTAGTCCCTCACTAAGGAGACAAATAAATATAAAAAACAGAAAACAAGTTGTAGTCAGGGGAGCAGTCCAAACATGCACGAGATTTGCTATCCATGTACCCACTTGAGCCTCTATTCCTGTCCAGGTGCAGACTATCTCTTGTCCTCCTCGTTTGTCGCTGGTAGAGGCTTAATGAAAGGTAGAAGGTTGAGGCGTTGCTTGGGGTCTCTACAAAAAGGCCATATACCTGATCCACCCTCCAGGTTGATACTTATCCAGAAAAGAATGTCATCTTCGATTTTATAACAAGAAAAAGGCTTCCAACCATAAGTTCCAAACAATAGCCATTATGGTACAACAACAAAGCATCTCTTCACTACAAAACCTCCCTCCCCTACAATCTTCAGAACTGAACAACATCGTTCATCGGTCCAACTCCATGGAGGCCTGTTTCTTCTGCGAAAAGGAAGTCAAGTCCCAAATAGATTTGTGAAGTTACACTTAAAAAATTAATGCGAGAAGCTATCCTCATAAGCAGCACATAAAGGACAAATGCTCGGGCCTTGACACCCTCTCTGTTGCAATTTGTCCCAAGTAAAAGTGCCTCTTGCAAAAACAACTACAAAACGCCTTAATATTATATGGTGCCAAATATTTCGAAAGCTCTTGCTTTGATGCGGATTACCACCCAATTTATCCTTCTAATGTTCTTGCTATTTCCCAGTTGAAAGGTGATTGTCGTCTAGAAAGACTCCATAATTCCCGCAATACCTCCAGAAACCAGAAGTATTGGTCAAATTCCTATATTGTCCCAACGAAGATCCTCTTCGAAGCCTATATTTTTCTCTAAAAGTTCGGCAAATAAGATATGATCTTTTAAACATTTTCCACCACCATTTTCCTAGGAGTGCCTTGTTCATGACATCGAGGTCATAAACACCCAGTCCCCCTCTTTTTTACTTCGACACACCTGATCCCAGCTAACCAAGTAAAACTAACTCTTCCATTATATCATTTCATTACAAAGTAACCTATTTAAGATCCTGTCAATCTTTTGTTGAACCTATGTTGGGATTTTAAAATAGGACATATAATATAATGGGGTTGACGAGAGCACTGCCTTGGGAAGGGTAATCCTTCCCTAAAGACAAAATTTTCCTTTTCCATCCGTCCAAGTCTCTCTTATCAAAACGCTCCAATAATCACATCTAGTCTTACGTAGTTTGCCAGGTCTGATAGGGATCCCAAGTGTGCATTCAGGAACTGATCTTGTTTGCAACCAATGATTCTTTCGATAATTGTCGTTAAATCCATCTCTCCCAGAAAGATCATCTGACTCTTATGGAAATTAATCTTAAGACTTGACTAGAGTTCAAACTTGTGGAGTGTCCATTTGAGGATAATTGCCTGATCTATGTCAATTTTACCGAACAACAATATGTCATCCATGTATTGCAGACTGATAACAAATGCCCTACTAGAGGTTTTAAGTCCCAAGTAAGGCCATTCCCTTCAGCCCTCTCAATGATAGCATTTAAACCATCTAAGTAAATGGTAGGGATGACAAAGGGTCTCCTTGCATTAATCCTCTCTTACAAATAATTTCTTTCTCGGCCTCTCCGTTAATTAACACAATGACTTTAGTTAATCCAAGCTACATCTTGATCCACATCCTCCATTTGGGGCCAAAACCCATAATGGATCGACATCTAATGGATATTTACTATGCGCTATTTTTAGAAACTATTCATTCTAGACCCACGCGATTGATAGGGCAAACGAGTTCTTAAACTCATAGTTTTTGGTCATATATAAGCTAAGGAGATATATATGAACATAATTTGCTTGGAACATGATTTTCATATAAAAGTTGATATTTTTTCTGTCATCTTAGGAAATTTCAAATTCTGATAATAATATCCAATATTCAGATATTATTATTATCTCAATTTAGAAATATATTCAGATATTATTGTTATCTCAATTTAGAAATATATGAAGTGAAAAAAATCCTATTAGGATATAGAAGCTAATAAAGAAGAAATAAATCCTATTATGAGAAAGAATCCAATTGGGAAGAAATTGTAATACTACATATATACAATCCTATTACTACTACTAGTCATAAAATCTTAAGTGGAGTGTATATCTCATATATACGCATCTTGTAATAAGTAAAATCGACTAACTTAAGAGGTTTAATGAGCCAATTTATTTAATGATAGCTGTCGAGTTCGAATGATCTTTTCATCTAATTACCTTCTGGCATACTAAATGATAATTGACTTCAATGTGCTTTTATACACTCGAAGTACTAGATTATAAGCAATGTAAATAGCAGCTTGCAATATTCTAAAAATGCATTTTCATTACGTAGACACTCCATAGCCCAAATACTTAAATAGATTACACGATGATTAAATGACTTATGCAGAATTATGCAGAAATAATAATATTTTAATATTTGTTAATATAATAAATTAATAATTCTTAATCATGCATATATTAAATGTTATAAAATCCCGAGATAAACTTATTTCAAAACATATTTCATCGTTATATATTACTTTCAGCAAAAATTGCAGGAAAACATAATTTAACAAAAAATAGAATTTAGCCACTTAAATGGCACTAAGGAAACTGATTCAAGCCATTGACACTAGCTTTACTCTTTAATACTGTTTTTTGAAAGCATTTACTAGTAGCATATACTTACTAATACTAGTATGCATTTTTTTTAGACAAGTGATTCAAATCTCAGTGCCAAATTTAAGCAGCAAAAAATATGACAACCGACATGCTTTTCAAATTAACTTATATGGAGGTTTTCTTAGCTGCATTTTATACATCAAATTAAATTGCATAGACCTTTGATTATAAACAATTTGTAGATTGCAATTGTAGTTTTAATTTACATTTCATACAAAATTATAATTTTTTGTTCTCATTGTTGATTCTAGAACAAAATTAAACTTTAAATTGTAACATTTTAAAATAATAAAGTATGCTCGCAATAGAAATTATAATGTTAGAAGCAGATAATAGTTTTTCATGTTATCATTTTAAATACATCAAAATTTAATCAACATTTTTGTATTCTTAATTAAATACAACTCTATAAGAAATATGACTCTTTCGACTTCATTTCTCAACAACATGATGTTTTGGTTGACAATTTTTACTTTTTCTTAATTAGATACAGCTAAAATTTTTTGGCTATTTTCATTGACTCACAACTAGTAGGTGAAGCTTCTCAATAAATTGAATATTAACATAGAGTTTGTAATATCAGTGACACAAATTCCAACAACGCAAACAACATAATACACATTCATTGGCATAGGTGATAGAATTTCTTAAATTACCAAACAACCAATTTTCCCACACCACAGACAACAGAATACACATGGCTGAGAGTATAACTTTTCCAACAAAATAATCTTTCTCGGTCAATACCTAACATCAAAATCCAACAAAAAAGCAATATAAAATTCTTTATCTGATTAATAATCAAATTTAAATACTTGAAAGCAGGGTGTGATAGGAGTTGCTACAAGAAATAGGTGTGGTGATGCCATGTAGAATTCGATTGGTGCGAGAGAGTCTCGACAACAACGTGAGAGGAGTCGGTAATAGAGATAGAACTTAGAAGATTCGACATCATAATGAGAGTCGGTATCGAGATAGAGAGACATGCTGGCGAGTGATTGACAGTGCACAAGAGAAGAGAGGAGAGAGAGTTGAGCCATCGTGAGCTACAAAAGTTCTCGAGGAGAGAGACTCAAGGAGAGCATGAGAGTCCACGAGAGAGCAGAGAGAGAGAGAGAGAGAGAGTTGGCAAGAGAGAAGAATCGTCGAGAGAGACATGTCGGCAAGAGGCAAGAACGAAATAATTGGGAATTCAAATGATCATGTTTTGAACCCTAAAGGGCTAAAATAGGTGTCTTAGGTCGAGGATTCGATATTTTGAGGATAGATACCCGAAAACCCCATCAATTATTCTATTAATTTAGATGGGTTATGTGGGTATATAATATGCAAAACAGCTCATAATCGCTATGTCCGCATAGACAGGGAGAATTTAGTGGTTTCTACGCAACTGTAGGCTGCATATGCTTATGTAAATTTTTATGCATAGGCTGCGTTTTAGAACATGGCAGCTTGACTATTATAACACAACCTTAAAGGATTCTTGCATGCTATGAAGTAAACACTTTAAAGTGAGTGTGGTGTCTATGTAGAATACGTATCCAACGCCTATACTTACACGACAAGCCATATCCGATTTCGAGAATCCAAAAACTTGCATGGCAAAGTTGTATCCGCTTTCAGAAAGTCATAGATATTGTATGATAAGCACTATGGAGTATGGAGTTATACATTGTTTAAAATGACAAAACATTCTTTTGACATAAAATATATATTAAGCTAGTAGGTCTCAAGTGCCTTGAAAAAATTAAGGTTTTAAATATTTTGAGTTATTGGATTGAATTCAGATTCTTTTTTTAATATAATTACTTGATTAAGATCATTTTGAATCATTAAAAAAAAATTTTCCTTCTGCTTAAAAAATGTGTTAATGATTACAAGTTTTGATGTGTATTATATATCTCACATACATAAATACACACATATTTATCACCTTGTCCCCATTTCTTACTCTTTTAGGATTTATCGTGTCCTCGTGTTTGACATGTCGTATATGTTCTGTGTCCTTTTCCATGCTTCATAGCTAGCATGAAATCAAGCTCGATAGTGACAATTCAAGATCTGCATTTATAAGTTTGAAAGTGAAGGAAAATATTATTATTAATCTCAATTTAGAAATAAATTAAGAGAGGAATATATAGATACAATTCATGAGAAATCCTACCAGGAGAGGGAGTATAATAGAGAGGAAAGAGATTGTAATTGGTGAAGGAATCTAATAGAGAGGAAAGAGATCCTAACTGGCGAAGGAATCTAATATATAGGAAAGAGATCCTAATTGGTGAAGGTATCTAATTCTGTAGTGCGACTAAATTATATAATCCTGTTATTACTAATGCCAACTCATAACAGAGATAAATGCATGAAATTTTTATAGACTAACTGTATGGCATATATGCACTCCAGGGCCATACACGCACATAAGCTCATGTAGATCAATGGATATAGGCAGTTGTAAGTGGAAATTTCTTCCTTATGAAGGAATAACTGAGGATTTAACAGGAAGCCAAATTTTGCATAGTTAGCCTCACAAAAGAAATTCAGAATAAGTACTTAAATTGAGGGGTTAATAATGTGAGAATGTCACTAGTAAATATCAAGGTTCTAAATATCATATATCGGATTAGTATCGGATGAGAGATTTTCATATCGGATAGCGGGATATCGGACGATATATCGGGGAAATAAGCCAATATCGGGCTTTTATATTGTCTCGGCAAACCCTCTAAAATGATATATCGGGTGATATAGTGTTCATCTCGGCCGATATTTAAAACATTGGTAAATAATAGAGTTTATTTCATAGATAAAAGCATTTCTGCTTTCAGGACTGAGGAAGAACAAGAAATAGTAACTATCCATCAAACAACTTGTTTGTTCACATTATTGCGGACTGTGCTAATTATCAAGGGCCCTGTATGATACACTTTTAAGCAACTATCCAACAAAGAACTTGTTAGATCATACGCTAACGGACTACAAGTTAGCAGTTGCTATATAGATGACGTCTGTTACTTTGTTGGCTTAAATTGTTTTCTTTTTATATCACCATCATGTCAAAGACACTGAATCCATGAGTAGTTCACACAATTAGTTAAGAAGTAGGTTGACCTTACTATGGTACTAGATAAGCTTGCAAAATTTCAAATTTTTTCTAAATAAATTTCATTTACGGGTACTGGTATTCAGCATAAAAACATGTTGCTTGTTATTTTCTTTCGTAGTGATATTTGCCTCTCTGTTAAATAAGTAAACTCACTTTTACTTAGATTGCAGATATCGCTTTTGTTGATCGAGCAGATATCAAGGCATATGTTGGCCCGCCTACTCTTCAAGCACGATACGAGATACTAAAGTCATGCATACAAGAACTTGTCCGTGCTGGGATTCTTACATGTTCTCAGGTTTGTCATTCTTCTTCAAATGTTACTCGGGAGCATGAAAGTATATACCATTTTTTTTTTTTTTTCATTTTTTGTGGTGCATGGTAATTTATCTGTCCATGATTTCCAAAATTGATGGTTGAGTATGGGGCTCGGCAGTAAGTGAACTTTTGGTAGTTCTTCCGTCTAGTAATGTCCTATCCTATGTTAGACTTTTCGAAAAATATACATGTAACTGAAACTCTTAAAATTATAAATGATACGGGAACATATTTGTTCATTATAGATTGACATTTGTCCAAGGTTTCTTTCCAATCATAATCAAACTAAATCCCACAATTGACTCATTTAGGATCATGAGAATTTCCTGCTTCCAAATTATTCAACTTTAAAGGAGAAGCTGCTTTCCTCTGAGGTAGGGGACGATCGAGGTTCACTTCATCTCGCCAAGCTATTGCTTGAAGCTGCAGAAGCGTGTGAGGTAAGAGGCTCTGTTCATTTGCTTATCGTTTGCAAGAAAGATTGTAAACTTTCTCTGACAATATCGGTTATTTGAACTCATGTCCAGGGATTAAGTGGGAGAGCACTGCGGAAGCTCCCATTCTTAACTCATGCTGCTGTTGCCAATCCTTACATCTGTGATCCTAGGAATTTTCTCTGCACGTTAATAGAGACTGCACGAAGGGAAATCTCCGAGCTTCGCACTTAACATCAAACACGTGATATATGTAAAATGCTGTAACACACATGGTCTGTTTCTATTTTGTATTTTTTTAAAGCTTGTATGTACATTAGTAGCTAGTGTATTGTTACTCGAGGCAATTTGCTCCGCAGTTTTAGCAAATTATAGCGGTTATATTCGTACAAGAAATCTCAATTACAAAGGTCTCTTTGGTCTTGGCAAGTCGTGATTCCTAACTTTTGATAATATATATGTTATCATTCCTTTTCTTCTAATTTATTTGCGACTTGACATCAAAATTAAGAGGTCTTGAGAATCAGTGGTCTGGCCTTTTGAAAGTCTGGATCCTGATTTAAGCATTAACAGCAAATGTGGCATCGATACTGTGAGAGTTTGTAAACTCTATCTAGTAATTTCTTAACCAGCAATTTATATCTATAAATACTCTCTTCTATGGGGAGGGAGATATGGATTGATACTTTGAGAGTTTGTAATTAGAAAGATAGAGAGTTATTTTCGAGAGATCTTGTATTTTTTTTATTAATATAAAGGTCATGCCGATCTGCCGACACTTTTCCGAAGAAGGAAGGAATAGGGGAAGGAGGAAGACAAAGTAGAGGAAGGAGATGCGGTGGCTCCCTCCTCCCCTCTCCTCTGTCTTCCTCCACCCTCCTTCCCTCACTTTCCCCTCCTCTGCCTCCTTCCTCCCTCTTCCTCCTCCCTCCTATCTCGTCCTTTGGTTGTGTTGGTTTGGGGAAGAAGATGGGTAACTTAGACCAAATAATTAGATGGTAAACTCGCAATTTTTTTGAAGTTCCAAAGGTGGACTAGGTGAGCAAAGTGGTGGGCTTAAATAGAATTTTCCAAAAGATTGTGATCATTTCTCAAGACAATAATCTATACTAGACATTATTTATCTAATAATTCCTAGTATAATTAAGTGAACTGACATCAGAATGCATCAACTCGGTTCGCCTATAAACAAAACAAATGGCGAGTTGCAAATCCCATAAGATATCAGATTCAGCAAAGTGGTCTATGGAAGGATGCTAACATGGAGCTCCAATTCATGTGATTCATCACTAAAATGGATACAAAGTTGCCTAGCGTATATTGTGAGTCCTCTGGATAATCAAACCAACTTGACACATACAAATTGGATTAACATAGATTTCTTTAGAAGGACACCAAACTAGGTCATCCACTCATATAATATCTTACTAAAGTAGACAAAAATAACCTAGCATCGACTACACCGACAGTCAGGATCCCCATTTATACTTCTTAAAGAGCGGAACATGAGACCTCTATTTATGCGAGACGTCGTCTGACTAAGGGGAGACTAGGGTATTTTCCATAATTGCTACTATAAAACCTCAGGACAACTAGCTCATCCTACTGATACCTTTCAAACAATTAATCTTTGCTCTTATCCAAAGGCATATCTAAAAACTTCATCAATCACCACATATTTTAAAAGTCTCTTCTCTATCAAGTCACAACCCTTTGCTATTTCTAATAAGATTCCTTATTTTTGTGGAAACAAGTCACCTTATGCGAATGGACTGACCATATGTTTGGAGTTGAAGAAATCAAGTTTTATACTCTAAGAGTTTATTGGACTGAATTAAGGATTGGGGCCATTGTTGTTTTAAAAGATAACATGCCTAAATAGGTTCTTGAATAAAAAAACCTATTAGACGAAGGCTCAACAAACTTTTGAAGTTTAGAAGACTTATTAATCTCTATTCTAAGCATGACCAATTCAAACCACAATTAGATTTCTAGGTAAACTCTATCTCTCTCAAATCAAGGATTGCCAAGACTTGCTTTCCAAACTCTACAAGGGAGCCATGGAGACCAATTTTACTATGACTATAATTCTTGACAGACAATTATATTTATGAATAGCCTCCAGCTCCATATGGATGGGGACATGAGTTTGATACTTGAGAAGTTTGCAATAACAATAAAAACAAAGAGTCATTTTCGAGAGCTATTATATTTTTCATTAGAATTCTCCTTAACTAAACCTCGTTAAATTTTTGTATACTTCTCTCATGATTCCTTACTTTTACTATGTTAATAGTTCCATCCTCACACATGCTCATTGCATCATTGGCATGGAACGTTTTGAAAAAAACGAAACTATAGGATTTTCAGAAGCATTGCACACTTCTCAACATCTGTTCTAACATCCATGCTTAGACAGGATTACTTTCGAATGACGCCAGGACCGAAAGTTCGGGGGATGGCGATGAGCCCGATCATGATGCGGCGGCCATTCAGGATGGTTCTCCAACATGCTTATTTGAAGACAGCACGCTTATTTGAAGACACTTGGAGTGTCCTGGGTTATACTTATTAGTAGGATGTAATTTTACTACTTTAGTCTTGCTTTTATGTACTTTTGTCAAGTATTGCCCTGTCACACTATTCCAGGCTACTATATGTAATATGTATTTTGTATTTCTGTTCTATTAACTCCGCCAGTGCTATGCACTGTCTGTTCTAAGCCAGAATAAAGGAGAAGGGTTGTGGTAAGCCAGTGACAGCCAACGTAAAATATTGTCACATATTATGACATGAACTAAAATATGAATTTCGTTGGGGCGTTCCTTACTGAGCGACACGCTACATCGGAGTCCGGGTGTAGTGAAAAATGTGTGAGGGTTGCTAGATCGTTGCCCAGAAGTGACGCGCCACGTCGGCGCCCGGATGTGGTGTCAAATATAAGAGGGTTCACACATTTTAATGAGCGAGTGGGGGTAAAGAAATTAGCTCATAAATATAAACATAAATTTCGGTTGGTATCATGGAATATAGCTTCCATTACAGGTAGATTAACAGAGTTAGTTGATGTTATAATTAGAAAGATGGTTAATATTTTGTGCATGCAGAAGACTAAGTGGGTAGGTGAGAAAACTAAAGTCATAGAGCTTTAGGGTTATAAACTTTGGTATACGGGTCGAGATAGAAATCGTAATGGGGTAGGTGTGATCATAAATAAACAATTATTTGGAAATGTAATGGAGTTTAGGAGGAAGGGTGATAGAATTTTATTAGTTAAATTTATTTTAAATGGAGAGATTTTTAATATCATTAGCGCCTATGCACCACAAGTAGGACTTGATGAATCCAGTAAATATCAATTTTGGGAGAATCTAGATGAGATAGTATAAGAAATACCTAATAGAGAAAAACTATTTATTGGTGGTGATCTCAATGGGCATGTAGGAACTAGTCGTAATGTGTTTGATAGTGTACATGAAGGATTTGGTTTTGGAGAAAGAAATGAAGCAGGTAACTCAATTCTAGATTTTGCTTTATCTTATGATTTAATTTTAGCGAATACTTAGTTTAAAAAGAGAGTTTCTCACTTAGTTATTTTTAAAAGTGGATCGAATGCAAGCTAAATAGATTTCTTTTTAATTAGGAGGGTAAATAGAGCTAATTATATCGATTGTAAGATAGTGCCAGGTGAGAGTGTAGTTACCCAATATAGACTTTTAGTTTTAGATATTCAGATTAGACAGAAACTTAGAAAAATTAAGTGTAAATTAGATCCTAAGATTAAGTGGTGGGGATTAAAAGGTAATCAAAAAGTTTTTGTAGATAGAGTAGTACAAGAAGTAGATTGGACAGACTATGATGATGCTAATGTAATATGAAATAAAATGTTAGCTGTATTAAAAGCATAGTTAAAAATATATTCGGTGAGTTGAGAGGCGGTGCTCCACCATGTAAGGATACATTATGGTGGAATGAAGAGGTAAAAAATGCTATTAAGGTCAAGCGGGACTTTTATAGAGATTTGAAGAAATAATAATAATAACAATAATGAAATAAGTTTTGAGAAGTATAAACTAGTAAAAAAGAAGGTTAAGAAAAATATTCGGGATACAAAAACTAAATTATATAAATAAGTGTACGAGAAATTAGATAATAAAGAGGCAGAAAAGAATATATATATAGAATTGCTCGAATAAAAGAGAGAAAGTCTAAAGATTTATATACTGTAAAGTATATTAAAGATGATAATCAGACGGTTCTAATTCGAGACGAAGAGATTAAAGAAAAATGGAAAAATTATTTTGATAGATTATATAATGGTATATTTACTCAAGACTTGGGAGATTTTACTATTAAATGTGAGAATATGAATCGTAGTTTATGCGCAGAATCAAAGAGTCTGAAGTAAAAGAGGTTTTGAAGAGTATTAAATCAAGAAAAACTGTTGGTCCAGATGAGATTACTATAGAGGTAGGAGATACTTATGAGGGATTGGTGTGAGGTGTCTAACAGATCTTTTTAATAAGATTTTGCAAATTAAGAAAATGTTAAATGAATTGAGGAAGAGTACCCTATTAGCTCTGTATAAGAATAAGAGTGATATTCAGAGTTGTTCTAAATATCGGGAAATAAAACTCATATGTCACACTATGAAGCTTTAGGAAAGGGTAATTGAATATAGATTGCGACAAACTGTTAAAATATCGGAGAACCAGTTTGGATTTATGCCGGAGCGATCGACGACAGAAACTATTTATTTACTTCGTCAATTTATAGAGCGATTCCAAGAGAGAAATAGAGATTTGCATATGATATTTATTGACTTAGAAAAAGCCTATGATAAAGTTCCACGAGAGATACTTTGGTGGACACTGATGAAGAAAAGAGTTCCCATAAAAAATATCGACATAATTAAGGACATGTATGACGGAGTAGTGACCAATATCAGAACATGTGGTGGTTTAACAAGTGATTTTTCTATCACAATTGGATTGCATTAAGGATCTGCATTGAGCCTATTCTTATTTGCTATAGTGATGAATGGGCTTACTAACGCCATTCAGGATGAGATACCTTGGTGTATACTATTTACTGATAATATTGTCTTAGTTGATGAGACAAAAGTAGGGGTAAATACCAAGTTAGAGTTATGGAGGAATACATTAGAATCTTGATATTTTAGATTGAGTAGGTCTAAAACAGAGTATATGGAGTGTAAATTTAATAAACGATGGACCATAAATTATAATGCTGTAAAACTGGATAGGCAAGAGATACAGATGAGCAGTCAGTTTAAATATTTGGGTTCTATTATTCAGAATGATGGAGAGATCGATAATGATGTTAACCATAGAATACAAGCTGGCTGGTTGAAATGGAGGAGGGCAACGGGAGTTTTATGCGACCGTAACATTCCGTTAAGATTTAAAGGAAAATTTTATAGGACTGCTATTAGGCTAATTTTATTATATGGCACGAAATGTTGGGCTATAAAGAAAAGTCATTCACAGAAGAGATAAAGTGAGAAATGAAGTGAGAAATAAAGTGAGAAATGAACATATTCGTGCTATGTTAGGTGTAACTCCCATCGATGAGAAGATATGAGAAAATCGCTTACGATGGTTTGGTCATGTGCGACGTAGATCTACAAGTGCACCAGTTCGAAGAGGAGAGTTTATCAATACATAAAAAGTTAAAAGAACGAAGGGAAGACCGAAGAAAATATGGATGTAGGTGATACGCAAAGATATGGAGTCTAGAGGTTTAAATAAGGAGATATTACTTGATAGAAATGAATGGAGAAGAAATATCAAAGTGATCGATCCGGCGTGATTCTTTTTTTGGTTCAGGTAGCCTACCGATAAAAGGCTTAGTTGTTGTTGTTGTATTTATGTTCTATTAAAAATTTTTAATGGAGCACGGAGATATATTCTCACCGTTTGTTATAAAAAAAAATAGTTCCATTACAGATTGTTGATCCTAGATTCTGAGCTCTTATCACCATAAGATAATCTCAGCTCGAGCTCGACTTGGGTCAAAGTCATTTACTGAATCTTGAATTGGTCTAGCTAAGCTAGCTTACAATTTTTGGTATCAACAGCTTGGTTAATCTAACAAAACTTATATCACTGAATTTGTCCGTGAAGACTCGATTGTTAAGTAACCTTTTGTAATCATCATCGATAACCATTGTCGAAGCAGCCATCATACTAATTATAACAGTATAGATGCATTCATTACAAAACTGAAACCAGAAGTACAAAAATTCATTCTCTCGGTTTATTCTTTTGCTTATTTGATTGTTACATGACATTCTCACAAACCCAAAAAGGAAGCTACAAAAGGTTTGAGAGGAACAAGACTCTTCTTTAGCAAAAGAAAAACAACTAGACTCATCAGCAAATTCATTCATCAAGCAACTGTGGTCGTGGATGTTCTGCAGAGAGGGCAGGTAGAGCGACGGTGATCCAGCAGCCAGCGGTCGAGGCAAGCCCGGTGGAAGAAGTGGCTGCAAGCCAACACCTGACTGATCTCCTCATTCTTCTCGAACTCGTGGAGACAAACACAGCAGCAGCTCTCAGCATCATCATCAGCAGCAGCAGCAGCATCAGGGTACAAATCCCTGAACTGTGTTACATGCACTCCGACAATAACTCTATCACAGCTCACATCATTGCCGGCTGATATCAAATCTTCCGCTGAATCCCGAGCAGCTTCTTCTTGGCCCATCACTCGTAGGGCAATCCAATTCTTGAGTAGAAGCAGCGGCATCAGCATGTGCGCGAAGATCACCAGCGGGAAGAAGGCATCGACAACAGTTGGCATGCTGTAAAGCCCCATGATCTCCAAACTTACGATATTTTTCCACTCATTCAACAAAACTTTTGGTGGCTATGCGCGAAGGAACATAAGCAGAGCACTGTCGATGTTGGCTGCTTTAATTGCTCTAACAAAGTGAAGAGAGTCTTGAGTTACATTAACTGGAGGCACGGTGGCCACCAACACCAACAGCTAGCAGAGGTGATTCCGCGTGGAATCGCTTTAGTTGAGGAATTGAGGCCGAGAGTTATTTGTGGAGGTGATGCAAGTTGAGTGTTAGTTGCTTTCACATGACAATGCATTCTGCATTCAAACAAGATTTCGTTTTCAAGATAACACGCTCCATGCACAGCGCGTTAGATAGAGATGGGACCAGAGAAGGGAGGAGTGTAGGAACTGGGAAGGACGGGAATTTCCAAAGGAGCCCACTTTTTTTTTTTTTTTTTCCGTAGTGAGCCCACATGCTCTTTTAAAAAAAGAGAGTTTTTTTTTTTTTTTTTTTTCTTATGAGCACATCTAAAATTCCAAAAGTTATCCTTCTATCATCACTACTCCCTCTTCTCCAAGTACGACAGCGTCCATCTGGACGATGAGGGCTGGTTCTCCATCACCCTAGAGTCAATTGTTGCCGGCCACGCATCTCGCGCCGCCTCCCACTCCCTTATCGTTGACTGCTTCTACGGCATCGGTGGCAACGCCATCCAATTTGTCGCAAGGTGTTCTCGAATTTGAAATTGATGTGAAGTGAAATGCATAGTTTTGAAATCTAAATGGACCTTTGCTCTTCCTTTTGTGTTTCAGTAAAATTCATGTGATTGCGGTTGATTGATGCGACAAGAGCTGAACATGCGGCTAATAATGCGAAGGTATATGGAGTGGACGATTACATTGATTTCGTGATTGGAGATTAGCTCCAACTGTCTAACCTGAATTAATTTTTGGAGCTTGCGGTGAAGAACGAGCATATTTTTTTTATTATCAATATTTAGAGTTTGCAATGAAGAACGAGCACACTTTTGATCTCGTCCGCCGGAAGCTGTCAACAATGGGATGCGGGAGCTCCTTCCCGGAGGGAAGGAAGCACCAAAAGAATAAATAGTCAAAGGGGAAGGAAGGAACCAACTCAGCAGGGGAAGGGAGCGATTGTTGAGGCATACGACGTGCTTGCGTCTCTCGGATTGTTCCACCCGCTGACTGACTTTCTTTCCATAGGAGATCTGGTTGCTTCCCAATACGAGTGGCGAATGCGTGCACCTCTGTCGAAAGCCGTCGCGTCGGGCAACTGAAAGACGAAAAATGTTTCATGAGACTGAAGACTCCGCCTTTTCTTCAGTGGATGAAAAGATTTATGAATGACGCATTCGCCATGTCAAGTCTTCATTCAACAGAGATTGTCCGCTTTGATCACTGTCTCCGAGTATGCCCTTCCACTTCCGGTAGTCAGAAAGGTAGCCTACCGCCGGAACCCCCGTACCATTTCCCAACCATCTCCCTCGCAACTGCTTCTCATCTCCGTCGATATAACCAAAACTCTTTGGGCCGAAAAAGAAAAACTCAGAGGATCGATGCAAAGAAAAAGAAAAACTTAAAATTAGAGTTTTATTAGCGTTTAATACCTTAAGCTGAAGTCGTCACGACGACCGGCCCCGAAGTGGCGGAGGAGAGCAGGGGCGGCGACGGTGGCGGCGGTGGAGTAGATAAGAGAGAGAGAATAGAGAGATTGATGATGAGGGTATTTTTGTTTTAAGATTTAAATAGCAAAGTTGTAAATAAAAGCAAACTTTTTAAGTGGACCCACAAGAGGAAAAAAAAAAAAAAAGACATGCTCCTTTGCAAATTCGCGGAAGTACCGTTACCATGTGATGTACAGCTGTGAGTGAGATGTGGTTTTGACCCTCGAGGGTAGCGGTGCTAATCAGAGGGTGGCGGTGCTAATCAATCACACCGGTAGTGCGCGGATCACTGCTATGTGATTGGTGGAAGAACGAGAAAGGACAAAAAAAAAAAAAAAAAAAAAAATGAAACCATTATGTTTGGCTCCCGAATCATTTTTCTTTTCCCTCTAGGGTTGGGTTGATAATGACCAAGTGGGATGGTCTACAGGCCAAGCAGAACATTTAAAGACTTTTTGGATACTTGCAAATAGAACTGTAAGTTTCAATTTATTTTAGTGTAAGTAATTATTGTAATTTGTATTATTATTTTTAGATTGGAAGTTGTAAGTAGTAATTAGGTTCGCAAGACATTTTCAAACTTTAATATCTTATTTTCAAGAGTTATGATAAATATCATATTTATCAGAAATACAATTACTATTTGTAAATTAGAGTTGTAGGTCATCATAAATATTTTTTCCATAACCGTAGATGTAATAAGGTAGATGTTATAAGAGCGTAAAAATTAGTTGAAATTATAACAACAACAATAATAACTAAGCCTTTTATGCCAAATACTTGGGATAGGCTACATGAACCAAAATAGAATCACGCCGAGTCAATCACATTGATAATCCTTCTGCAATCATTCATATCGAATAGTATATTCTCATTTAAATCTCTAAAATTCATATCTTTTCGTATCACCTCCATTCATATTTTTTTCAGTCTTTTCTTCGCTCTTTTACCTTATTCTATGTTGATAAACTTTTCTCATTAGACTAGTTCCCACGTCACACATTACCAAATCATCGTAAGCGATTTTCTCGCATTTTCTTTTCGATGTGGGCTACATCTAGTTTAGCGAATATTTCTATTTCTCAATTTAATTTTCATAATGTTGTCATATAGTTGCAATTACAGTTACAAAATTTTACAACTATAACTTTAACAAATCAGTGGAAAAACTCCACCTACAGTCTACTTTACAAGTTGCAACATAGACTTGTAACTCCTAACCAAATATCCCCTTAACATTCAAAAATCCTTGTAATTTGTACTTGGGTTGTAAATTCTTCTCATCCTCATTTGTTGTTTATTTGTTCCGGCGCTTTGTACCAGGTAACCATCACGGGGTCTGTCGTTTGTTGTGCACTGACCTGTTCCTAGTTTTGTGCTCTCATCAAACGCTTGCAGTAGAGTTTGTTTATTTATTCTGCCATCCGTTCATTGAGGCAATAGTACAAGCAAAGCTTTCATCGAGCAGCAATCGAGGAAAATATGATTAGCTTCTACTTGTACATGTAAATCACAACACAAACCCTTATAACTATCATGAAGATTCACGCCTCTGAGCATTGGTAGCGTTTTTTGTGGGCAGTTGGTCGACTTGAAGAAGTTCCTGATGAGACACTGCACCTTGGGTTCCACCCGTGCCTTGCGCTTGTCATGTTGGATTCACTTATAAGCCACATTCACGTTGTGCTGACCTGACCGCCATTACACAAAATCCATCTACCATTGTCTTCAGTATTCTGATCCGAAGCTTTCCTCTGCATATTTACATTACTAAAGCTTTTAACAAATCTGACTGCCAATATGCAGTCTCCATCGACCATAAGTCCTATGTGACTACATCCTTTCATACATAAAATCAGAAATATTTTTTAATGCAAGCTTCAATTGCCTTTGAGAAAAAACCATCTTCTCCTTATGTCTTCACTTGCCACTTGATCAATGCACATGATTTAGTCTCCATAATTACTGGACAAAAAGATTCGCAAAACAACTCTTGTGTTAGGTATCAACATTCAAGTTCGTATCAATTGCCTTCTTTGACACTATTTTTATCACCCAAAACTTTTATGCCAGGTTGCACCTTATTACTCGAAATAGGAGAGAGCGGTGCACCCTTCTTCTTACTACCAGCTATAATTTCGCCAACTCACAGTCTCTATTTGTTGAATTCTCCTTCAAAGCCGTTTGAAGAGAGTTTTGGAAAGTATTGCGATTAAATTTTCCATCCTTAACTGGGCAATTTAATCTACTTCAAAGCCCACAGACTCCTTGCCTTTATGGCTATTTCCCACACTCGAATGAACCGGTTGTTCCACTTATGCTCACAGACCCCATCTCACTCCTCCGTATCAACTTCGGGCCCCATATGCCCCTCGCCACCAATCGTGCAACTACCCTGCTCCATGCGGATTTCTCTCCCAACATAGTTGCATTCGTGCCTAACAGGATCTCATATATTTAGGGTCAATGTAATTCTTCTCCACCTGTCTTATCTGCACATGTTGCTACTTTGAAAAGTCTTTCCTTATCTGCGGAATTTTTTTCCTTCGCCATAACTTTCCTTTTTACTACAATTTGGAAGGCTACTCACATGATTCTTCGCTGATTCTCAAGAACTAGTGGTTCCCAAGACAGTGGACAGTAATCCGACCACGATATTTATGATGATAAACCTTCTTTCTATCTATAATATCCTTAATTAGAGAAGAGTTTGACTTTGTAGAATTGATCATATTATTAATTTTCTTAATAATTGCCCCACTAATTGGCTCTATCGAAACAATATCTAGATTTGTCACTAGTGGATTGAAGCAAGACCACCCATGTGGCAGCACACAATTGGTAGAGCGGGCCACATGCATGCCCGACTGATTGGTAATTAAGACTTCCTCCACTGCCTTCAAAACCTTCCAAGCAACACTGACAATGCCCTTCTTCTTTCTCGATCTCCCCGGCACCGCTAACTAGGGACCGCACTTCACTTCTTCTATCCAATTGTCCAATGTCTACTACTATATTAGTGGATTTTTATGGAGGAGAAGAGGGATGCTCCCCCTCCGCTATAATCCCACCTCATACATTTCTTTCAACCATAGGCACATCATGTATATCTCTGCCCCCGTATCAGCCGTCACTCTATGTTTGAAGAATTATCACCGAGTAAAGTGCAATCGGATGAATGATGCCCTAGAATCCCACAGTGGTAGGTCCATATTCTTATATAAGAATTCCTATCAAATTCCTTCGGTGAGGAAAACCCTCAAAACTAATAGCTTGGATGCATCAATTTCAATACAGACACAAGTTAACGCTCCCTTCAACAAGGCCTCCGTATAGAAATCAATTATAATTGTCGACCCACCTTCACACCAATCTCTAGAATAGACTACCTATCCCAATAATCAAAGGATAGATTAGGTAAGCACATTCACTGTGCAATCTTGATAATGACAGCCATTGATGGCCAACAATTCTTCCTCCAATCTTCCAAATAAGGACCGTACTTGCCACAGGCCATGGCTCTTGTGCTTTCCTCTCATTTGTCTCGAAAAGAATGAAGTGAAATGAGCCTCCTGTGACGACGGGTCGAACCAAAACAAAATAACTTTTTTTTATACCTATAGGTACATAAGAAATGTATCAAATCAACTCTTTCTAATGAGTATATTTGATTGGAACTTTGAATATGGAATTCAAAGAGTTCAAATATGAAATAATACTCTGAATCATATAACTAAAATAAAAGAGAAATTCTATTTACGCATGACAATTTTCTCTTGACACATAGATTTGAAATTTGTAAATAATTACAAATTTGCCAATCTTTTGCTTGACTAAATTACCCTTTTAAATCCAAAAATCTCTAAAAATTCTTAAAAATTTAAAATATTGTCATCATATTCCTCCTATGTTCTCTCTTTAAAACCCAAAAAAAAATATTATTTTGTGCTATTTAAATCTTAAAAAATACATCTCCCACAAACTCATTAATTTCCTAACTTTCTAAAATTTTTACACTCGCGTTCCAAAAAAAGTTAGGAAGATTTATAAATTCTTCGAACTCACTGTGACAAGAGAAATTATGATTTAGATGTTGAGTTTTTTGAAGTAAATAGAAAAACCCAATATACAATTGGTATTGGAGGACAAATCTAAGGTACGGATTAAAATTATTCTTAGTTTTTTTTATGTGTTTTTGTTTGCAATTGATTGCAACTAATTTATTTTTTTTGTGTGTTAGCACGACCGTTGGTCACTGATCGAAGTAAAAGATTGGGGCTGGAGGTGGATGGTAGCACTGGAAGCGGTTAGTGGCGACAAAGTTGGGGGTGACGATGGAAGCAAGCAGATAGAGGAGCATGACTCGAAAGAAAGTTTGAAAATTTTATAACTCAGTCGCGATAGACGGAAGTAGGTGACAAAGGAAAAATTAAATTTAGAAAAAAATTTGGGCGTAAAAAGTAAATTGGTAATGTTTCAAAATGGGAGGTTGGTATAAAATTAATCTGTACATCAAAAGTAGTTTGTCGTGCATAAAAAAAATTTCCCATAATGAAAATGAAATATATGATCAACTAATATTTATCGAATTTAAAAAACAGTCAAAATTATGGTTTGATCCTCTTATTTTCTCGAATCGAAAGATCCATGAATCAAGATCCTGATGTATATAGATACAAAAGGTCCAATGACCATCAAGAAACCATTACCCATCGAAATAGTATCATATCTTCCCTTTGTTTTCCATCTTCAGTAGAGAGTTCTAGCCAGAAACTCCAAGTTCAAACTCTATGGCCAAGAAACTTTCTAATGAGAGAAGACATCCACTGCTCCCTATTCCAAACAAGATACTCCTCTAGAATCAACATGTTCTCATCAAGTACATTATGTAATTGGGCGATCTCCTCTTTTATCACACATCATTAGTCACGAGCTGTGCGCCTACCAATTTTGCCACTGCAACCCATCCCTACAAGGATGATAGAGAAGAAGAATCAACCTCCCCTTCGCTTGCTACCGAATTTACCAAAAAACTACTAAGCGAAAATTTGAGAATCACTTGGTTTGGTGGGGAAGCCATAAATTGTTGCAGAATCACCTATAAATGAGAATTTGATGAAAAATGTCTCTCTATTTTTTAATTGATGGGCTCACCTCCTCCTTCTATTTTTCAAGTTTTATTTTCCGTTGATGCTTAAGAGCTGATTATTTTAGCTCAGTGTGAACAAAAAACCTACCTTTCATTTATAGAAGAAAAGGATGATTATAATTGTTACAAAATAGTTAGAAATGATCAAAACAAATATTTGACTTGGTTTGCCGTAACAATTTAATTAGTTAAGATCTTTTCTTTAATAGCTTATTTTATTTAATTTTTGACTCGATGTTTATTTAATTGTTTGATTTCTTTCTTGACAACTTAATCTCCTTCTTGATTGTGCTTTGATCTTGGTTGATTTTACTTAATCACTGATTTGATTTTCACATATTGTAATAAAATCTTGGGCGTTTGGGCTTTGGCTAAAAAAGATGGGCTTGTTTAATCTTTTAAATTTTAGGAATTAAAATAGATGGACTTATTTATTTAATCTTTTAAAATCTAATTTATCAAACAAATACACATACAAATATAACAATATAACTAATAAAATATATTAAATCTAAGGGTGTTACAAATCTCGACGTTAACAAAATTACCAAAATAAATGAAGATTGATTCACAGAGGTTGAAGATGTTGATATATATATTGATCTCCAAACAAAACTCTTCAACATATTCAAGAAGATCTTCACGAAACCTACTATTGATCTTGGATTTTCCAAAACCTCCAATAAAACGTACTTAAGTGAACATGCTACAAAGATGCTTTTGTGATAAATATTATGTAAAATAGAAAGTTATTGGATATAAAGCCTCAAGATGAAAAGTCGCTAGATAGAATGTATGTTGACTTTTCTACCACAAAATTTTTAGCATGTTGACTTTCCTTCCATCGACTTGTGACTTTCCTTCTGCAAGAAGATATTTGAAATATGAATTTTCTTCAATCAGAGCTTTACCTGATAACTTTCCTTTCACAAGAAATTTGACACACGACTTTCCTTCTTTAAGATATGCTAACTTACTTCTATAAAATTTCTTGGCATGTTGAGTTTCCTTTCACTAGAACTTTGGCATGTTTACTTCCTAAATTCGAATATGTTTCCACTATTTATACATGTAAACACTTGATTATTTTGGTCTGAATCTAAATTATTAAACCGTAACAAGCATAATACAAGCCAATGAACCTTGGCTCAAGTGACATCATCACTCTCCAATTTCCGAAAGGTTCTGAGTTCGATTCTTGGTGAGAACTCAATTTGGGTAATATTACTAAAAATATGTGTGCGTGAGTTTGACTAGCAAAAAAAACAAGCATAATACAAACTTTGTATCGATTTCAATGAACATATACTGAATTCTCTATAAAACTGATCAAGTATATAATTAGATTCATAATAAAATAATTATTATTTAGTTCCTGCTTTTATCTTTTGTATCAAATTGTGGAGTTTCCAAAGGGGCACACCATTTTTCCTAGTGAGCCCAGTTTTCCTAGTGAGCCCACCCTCTCTTTTGAAAAGAGAGGATTTTTTTAGTGAGCACACCTAACATGTCCAAAATACCCTCCCTTCATTCTCTCCCCCCTTCCCTAAAATCTAACTCTCCACTACCCTAAAATTTTCTCTCCTCCTCTCTAGGGCCGGCCACTGCAGAACTCCCCTAACCCGCTGTAGAGAGCTCGTTTGGTGTCGCCACCGTCGCCGCTTGAATCCACTACAGCAAGATTTTAAGCTTTCAAAAAAATAAATAAAAACATGTACCTATTCGCGTGGGAGGGAGAGAAGAGGTGAGGTTGAAGGAGAGGGTAGGATGGTAAAAATTTTTTTTAGGGTCAATCTTGTTATATCAGCAAAGTTTTAAAGTGGGCTCACTAGGAAAATTGGTGTGCCCATTTAGAAACTCTCTCAAATTGAGTAAGTCGTGTTCATCACTTTTTATCTGATTGCACGAGTCTTCTTTATTACACTTGACCTTATAAGCCAACCTTTTTTTGTATTCCACATGCACTGTCTTTCAATTTAACAAAACATATTTCATTCTCATAAAACTGGAAATATGTTTTAGTGGAACCTCCAATAACCGTTGAGGAAAGTCACCTTCCCATGCTATCCTCATATGCACTCTTGTGTCTTCACTTGTAATATAATCAAATACATATTCTCCTACCTTCAGATATGTTGGACAGAAATATTCGCAAAACACTTCCAATATACAAGCATTGTGAAGTGGAGCATGATATGCATAATCATCATATATCTCAAACAAAATAAGTATGTTTTGAGCATTCCCTTCCACCACCATATGCTGATAAGAGAGTCTATTTTCTACTCAACAAATAGCCTCCTGCATATAGGCGGTCAAATTTGATGATTAGGCTAAGGATCAAATGTTGCCAACACGTTAATTTGCTTAGTAGGCAGAAGTAAAAGACTATTACGAGACCATCTCTGCCAACAAAAGAAAACAACTCTACCAACAAAAAGATCCCAACTTCGCTAATCAGGATAGGTCAATGTGTTGCAAGAACTAGAGCCATCTCTGTTAGAAGGGTGAAATTAACTCTATTGGTTAAAAAAAAAGTTATAGAAAAAATGACCCGGTTTATCTCCGCCGGCAGAGACATGTCATTTCCGTCAGCAAAGAAAATCACCTTAGCCAAATAAAAATATCACATCCTCATTAGCAGACAATTATTCAAACTGATTAGATCGTGAGTATAGTTCCATCATAACCTCCACAAATCAAGAGGAAGTTACAACCTCCCAAACTATACAACCACTCCGAGAACGTGGATAAAGTGGATCGAAAATTCAATTCCTAAAGAATTTCAGAGAGAGTTAGTTTTCTTCGAAACTCCTATCGAATTATTAGCGGAAGTAAAATGGGTCGCTCTGATAATACGTCACACTCCCCAGAATCTCATTATAATTGCTCTTAAAATTTTATAAAAGTGCATATTGAGTGTTGCAATCTCCCAAACAATACAAAATTTGTTATGTTTTTTATTCAATAGTATCATCCAATTTTGATGTGTGATCAATGAAAACACCACAGACCTTGTATCTCAGTTTTTGACAATGACATGGAGGTTTCAAGATACTAGCTGTTCCAAAGAATGCATTAATATAATTTCTGAACATAAAATCAGCTCCTATCTTATCACCTTGAATCGAACCATCAAAATTCACTTTAAAACCATATTTTAAGAGAGCAGTCTCACCGAACCCACTATGGCTAGCCTGGCTTGGGTAGAAGGCCAAATAACCATAGGATTGCCATAAGTCTGTAATAAATGGTTAAATAGAGAGTTATTCTTAGACAACCAGATCTCTTTGATTGCAACAATCACCATTAGAGCCACCTTATCAGGCAATAATACTTTATTATCAAAAATCACCCTATTTCTGCCTTTCCTAATATCTCAGTTTGTCTACATAAGTACTGATTGAATAAATCTCCATAGCATAGGTGTACCATCTCCACTATCTAAGATAATAGATAACTAGTCCCTCCACAATATTCAAGTAAACTGCAGGTTTAACTCACTGCTAATTTGAGATCATACTTCTTCAAAGAAAGGACAAAAGAGAATAAGGTACTATACAGTTTTCTTGTTCATTCCACAGAGAGGATTAACGCTAGCAACCTGAATGCCACGGCGACACAAAAAGACTGGACAAACACACAATCCTAAATAATCCGCCAAGCCCAAGTGCAGACTCGTGGTACAGCAACCGACATATACAACCACTATAAATTAATGGGCATTCTGACTAAAGGTATTTGTAGATACAAATAATACTAAGCTCTCAGAAAGAAAAATCATTCTAAAGAACCAAATCCTCACTAAATCATTGACTCAATATTGACTCATTGTTAAAAGTCAATTTGAATCTAGCATGAGATTAATAATCAAGATCATGCATTTATTATTTTCAAATTAACGTTAATAACTAAAAATACCTTAAATGCATTCATTACCATGCTTTGGTGCAACTATAATAACGGATGTTTCATACGAACTCAGGTAAATCATAAAGTACAACAACAACAACTACTACTACTAAGCCTTTTATCCCAAGTATTTGAGGTAGGCTACATGAACAAAAAAAAAATCACGCCGGATCGATCACTTTGATATTCCTTCTCCATTCATTTCTATCAAGTAATATCTCCTTATTTAAACCTCTAGACTCCATATCTTTGCGTATCACCTCCATTCATGTTTTTTTCGGTCTTCCCTTCATTCTTTTAACTTGTCCTACATTGATAAACTTCCCTTTTCGAACTGGTGCACTTGTAGGTCTACGTTGCACATGACCAAACCATCGTAAGCGATTTTCTATCGATGGGAGCTACACCTACCTTAGCACGAATATCTTCATTTCTCACTCTATCTCTCCTAGTGTTGCTGCACATCCAACGGAGAATGCACATCTCTGCTACACTTATCTTCTGTGAATGACGTTTCTTTATGGCCCAATATTCCGTGTCATATAATAAAGTTGGTCTAATAGCAGTCCTATAAAATTTTCCTTTCAATCTTAATGGAATGTTACGGTCGCATAAAACTCCCGTTGCCCTCCTCCATTTCAACCAGCCAGACTGTATCCTATGGTTAACATCATTATCGATCTCTCCATCATTCTGAATAATAGAACCCAAATATCTAAACTGACTGCTCATTTGTATCTCTTGCCTATCTAGTTTTACAGCATTATAGTTTATGGTCCGTCGTTTACTAAATTTACACTCCATATACTCTGTTTTAGACCTACTCAATCTAAAACTTCTAGATTCTAATATATGCCTTCATAACTCTAACTTGAAATTTACCCCTTCTCTTACCTCATCAACTAAGACAATATCATCAGCAAATAGCATACACCAAGTTATCTCATCCTGAATGGGTTTAGTAAGCTCATCCATCACTATAGCAAATAAGAATAGGCTCAATACAGATTCTTGATGTAATCTAATTGTGATAGAAAAATCACTAGTTAAACCACCACATGTTCTGACATTGACCACTACTCCATCATACATTCCTTAATTATGTCGATATACTTGATGTGAACTCTTTTTTTCACCAGTGTCCACCAAAGTATCTCTCGTGGAACATTATCATAGGTTTTCTCTAAGTCAATAAATACCATATGCAAATCTCTATTTCTCTCTCGGAATCGCTCTATAAGTTGACGAAGTAAATGAATAGTTTTTGTCGTTGATCGCCCCGGCATAAATCCAAACTGGTTCTCCGATATTTTAACAGTTTGTCGCAATCTATATTAAATTTTCCTTCCCCAAAGCTTCATAGTGTGATACATGAGTTTTATTCCCTGATAGTCCCTGATAGTTAGAACAACTCTGAATGTCGTCCTTATTTTTATACAGAGATACTAGGGTACTCTTCCTCCATTCATTTAGCATTTTCTTACTTTGTCAAATCTTGTTAAAAAGATCTGTTAGCCATCTCACACCAATCCCTCTTAGCTATCTCCATACCTCTATAGGAATCTTATCTGGACCAACAGTTTTTCTTGATTTCATCATCTTCAAAACCTCTTTTACTTCAGACTCTTTGATTCTGCGCATAAAACTACGATTCATATCCTCACATTGAATAGTAAGATCTCCCAAATCTTGAGTAAAACTACCATTATATAATCTATCAAAATATTTTTTTCATATTTTTTTAATCTCTTCGTCTCGAATTAGAACCGTTTGATCCTCATCTTTAATACACTTTACAGTACATAAGTGTTTAGACTTTCTCTCTCTTATTCGAGCAATTCTATATATATCCTTTTCTGTCTCTTTATTATCTAGCTTCTCGTACACTTGTTTATATAATTTAGTTTTTGTATTCCGAACAGTTTTCTTAGTCTCCTTCTTTACTAGTTTATACTTCTCAAAACTTATTCCATTATTATTATTATTATTATTATTATTCAAATATCTATAAAGGTCTCGCTTGATCTTAATAGCATTTTTTACCTCTTCATTCTACCATGATGTATCATTACATAGTAGAGCACCACCCCTCGACTCACCGAATATATTTTTAGCTATTCTTTTAATACAGCTAGCCATTTTGTTCCATGTTACATTAGGATTATCATGCTCCCTCCAATCTGCTTCTTGTACTACTCTATCTACAAAAATTTTTTGATTACATTCTAATCGCCACCACTTAATCTTAGGATCTGATTTACACTTAATTTTTCTAAGTTTTTGTCTAATCTGAATATCTAAAACTAAGAGTTTATATTGGGTAACTACACTCTCACCTGGCACTACCTTACAATTGATACAACTAGCTCTATCTACCTTCCTAATTAAAAAAAAAATTATTTGGCTTGCATTCGATCCACTTTTAAAAGTAACTAAGTGAGAAACTCTCTTTTAAAACCAAGTATTCGCTAAAATTAAATCATAAGACAAAACAAAATCTAGAATTGAGTTACCTGCTTCATTTCTTTCTCCAAAACTAAATCTTCCATATACACTATCAAACCCATTACGACTAGTTCCTACATCCCCATTGAGATCACCACCAATAAATAGTTTTTCTCTAGCGGGTATTCCTTATACTATCTCATCTAGATCCTCCCAAAATTGATATTTACTGGATTCATCAAGTCCTACTTGTGGTGCATAGGCACTAATGATATTAAAAATCTCTCCATCTAAAATAAGTTTAACTAATAAAATTCTATCACTTTTCCTCCTAACCTTCACTATATCCCCAAGTAATTGCTTATCTATGATCACACCTACCCCATTACGGTTTCTATCTCTACCCGTATACCAAAATTTATAATCCCAAGCCTCTATGACTTTAGCTTTCTCACCTACCCACTTAGTCTCCTGCACGCACAAAATATTAACCCTCATTCTAATCATAACGTCAACTAACTCTGCTAATCTATCTGTAAGGGAACCTATATTTCATGATGCCAACCGAAATTTATGTTTATGAGCTAACTTCTTTACCCCCACCTGCTCATTAAGATGTGGGAACCCTTTTATATTTGACACCACATCCGAGCGCCGACATGGCGCGTTGCTTCTGGGCGACGACCTAGCGACAATATCGGGAAAATCTAATATAAAGTGACACCACATACGAAATCCTAAAGTAGATTTTCTCATTTGTAAGTTTTCCCACAATGTCAGGAAAATCTCTAATATAAAGCATGTTGCAGTGTATTACTTATATATAGCGTCTAAGGGTGTGTTTGAATGTTTGGAATCAGTGAAAGTAGAAAAAAAAAATTAGAAGTAACTTTCAAAAATAGAGAGTTAAAAGTATCATTCTTCCTATATTTCTATTGGTTTTTTTTTAATTTTTGAAAGAAGGAAAAGATGGAAGATATATAAAATAATTATTTTTTTAGAAGGAAAGAAAAAGGAAAAGACACAAGTTTATAAAATATTAATATATTTTACTTCCATCATTTTTCCATCCATAATCCTTGTGAAGTAAAATTGAGAAGTAAAGGTGTCACATAGAATCAAACTCATTGTTACATAAGTAATTTTCACTTTATTTATTAGGTAAACAAACACATGAAGTAGTAGAAATGAGTTTACTTTCACTACTTCCTTCCCACTTCTATGCAAACAAATACAATCTAAGTGGATTGCTTTTAAAAAATCAATAATGAAAATCATAACTTGATTAATTATTCCTAATACTTCATAATCTCATATTAATGTAATGAATCAAAAACCGTCACCTTTAGAGTACGGACCATTAAAACTAGGGCTATCACCTTTACGCTCCTACTGAAGATAAATTTTACCGCATATCTTCAAAGAATGAACTCAAAAAGAAATAAAACCAAAAACCTAACACAGAAAACCACCATCACCACACCATTATCAAACGGGTCAAGACCCGACCCGACGCATATCTTCAGCCAACGCCTCGGCAGCTCTCCTGCCCGAAACCAACGCCCCATCGAAAGTCGCGGACCTCCAATAGTCTCCACAAACGTACACCCCATCACCCACTCTCGGATCCTTACCCGTCAGATCCGTCGGCGGGCTTTGATCTGGCTGCGCAAACCCGATCCGGTAACTTCTCAGGTGCCTCCACAGACCCACCTCCTCGCTCCCAAACCACCCGCCCAGCTCCCGAACAACCTCAGCCGTCAGATCCTCATCCGACCGCCCCTCATAATCTCCGATCAAACTCACCGACACCAGCACCTTACCGTTCGGTCCATACGAGGGCGCCACGTTCGTCGCAAAAAACATGTTGTTCACGATCCCCCGACCCGACCCGTTAAGGATCAGTATCGGATCCTCGAGTGCCGCCCGATCCGCCGAAAAGTACAAGCAGACCGTGCTCCGTTTGGATCCGGTTGATTTGTTAGGAATTTTTTGGGGCAAGAGTTTCTCGGCCTCGGGTTGCTCCACTGCCACTATCACTCCCAATTCAGCTGAGAGCGCGCTCCCGTCGTCGAGCTTTACGGTCGGCGAGCTGCTCGTATCGATTGCGACGGCCATGGAGTTGAGCAGCACCGATTCCTTGGGGAGGCGGTGGGCGAGCTGGTTGGGTATGGCGGCAATGCCGGCGGCGGGGAGGGCGTTGTCGCCGAGAGCGAAGCATTTGATGATGAATTCGTACAGCCGCGAAGTCGTGGTGAGGTCCCGATCGAAGAATATGCCGCCGAGGAAAGGCTTGAAGAAGCGGTCGACGATGGCTGGGGAGAACCCGGCGGAGCGGAGGAGGCTGGAGATGGTGGTTTCGGGGGCGGTGAGGATGTCGGCGTCGGAGCGTGAGGCGCAGCGGAGGCGGTCGAGGCCGACGAGAAGCTTGTCGGGGAGGGAGCCGATGGGGTTGGGGAGGGACAGGAGGCCGTGGATGGGGCGGCGGAAGGGGTCGGCGACGCGATGGAAGCGGCGGCCGTGGTAGATGAGGGCGCCGGGGTAGAAGGGGCGGAGGTTGAGGGAGGGGTAGTGGAGGAGGCGGCGGGCTTCGGGGTAGGCGGTGAGGAGGATCTGGAAGCCGCGGTCGAGGAGGAAGCCGTCGGGGTGGATGTCGGTGCGGACGCGGCCGCCGACGGCGTCGGAGGATTCGAGGAGGAGGAAGGGGACGTTGGAGGAGTGGAGGTGGGTGGCGGCGGCGAGGCCGGCGAGGCCGGCACCGATGACGACGGCGGTGAGAGGGGAGGTGGGGGAGGCGGAGAGAGAGGCGCGAGGGAGGAGTGAGTGGGGATGGAGTCTTGGAGGAGAGGAGGTTGGAGGGAGGAGGAGACTCATGGGGTTTGGTTTTTTTTTTTTTTTTTTTTCCGAGTGTTTGATGTAATTAGGAGCGCACCTCACAATTATTTTGGCAAAAATTTGTGAGATGTTTTGGCGCGTTTACGGCTAGAAATGTCTTGGCAGGTTGGCTTATCCATTTAGATAGGGTGGAGTGGTTCCTTGTCCTTAATGGAAATTATGATATGCTACGTCTGCTGATTTCTATCGGGAAATTCTAAGTGAGCACACCACTTGACGTAGTGAGCCCACCCCGTGTGGAGATTCCACCCTCTCTTGGGTTTTTCTCAGCGGACGCATCCTATTTTCGCACCAATACCCTCATCTCCTTTCTCATTAATCTCCCCCCACCTCCTTTCTTCCCATCTCTCTCGTTTTGACTGGTAGTGACGATTTCGTTCGGGTATTAGTATCTGAACAAGTATTACATTGTTCAGATAGTAATATCCAAATGATTATTGCACCATTCGAATATTAGCAACTGAACGGCCGAAGAGAAAACAAGGATAACTTAGAAAAAAAAATGATAAACTTATAATTATTTGGAAATTTTTTTGGTGTGCTCACTAAGACAAGTGATATGCTGAATTAGAATTTCCCTTTCTATCTAGATATGCAATCATAATTCAAGAAAATTTTCTTTTAAAAGTAGGGATTCTATATTCAACTCCACCATACCGTTACGTGAGATTTGACTTGATGATAGCCTAATTCTTGAAAAAATAAATCAAGGTATTTTTTTTTAAATTACATATTCTCTAAGAAAAGAGCTACTTGTATTAATCATTTTTACGCGTTACACTTGTGCTCAAAATAGTCACAGAAATAATTTCAAATTTTCAGTCGAGGAGGATTAGGTTTTTTACTGTAAAATACAAATTGAATACAGTTTAAAATTGAGTCACTGTTCATGCTTAATAATGTGAATTAAATTTGTACCACAAGCGCAAAGGTATAGTATCTCTAACAAGTTGTCCCACAAGAGTATTTTGCAATTCTCATTTAAGTTGTATCTAACGAATCAGAAAGATTTAACTAAGAAGAAGAAAAGAGAAATCTAGAATTATATAATGTACTAGGTTAAGAGAAACGATCCAATATCTTTTCCATCTCTTTCTGTCATAAACAGTGACATTACATAATAAAAAAAGGCGAAAATTTCAAGTAATATCAACTATTTGTTACTTCTAATTTATCTAGAGACTCAATTCAAGCATAAACCATCAAAGACAATATCAATTAACAATTTAAACTAAATCTTGTACGCTATTAACTTACTAAATCAAATCATTAACTCCAAATCTTTTTTTTTGCTAAACAAACTCACACACATATTTTTGACAACATTACCCAAATTGAATTTCCAGCGGGAGTCGAATTCAGAAATTTTCGAAAATTAGAGAGGAGTGATACCACTTAAGTCAGGGCTCATTGGCAACTCCAAATCTTATAGTAAGCATAAACTATCAACATAATTATAATATTATTAAACATAAACCCTATCATATTTAGAATTTATGATTCGAAATCTCTTAACTTGTTGAGTAACCAAGAAAATTAAGCATAGAGAGAAAAGAATTGTTTTACAATTGTTAGCCTACAAATCCTAACTTTGTCTACACTCAGATCTCTAAATATTAGTTGCTCATAACTAAAAAGCAAACATAAACTATATTAATATAGCCTCCAATAAAACTACTTCCATTATTTTGGTAAAGATGGTTTTATAACAAATATTAAGCAATATGGAAATTCGTTAAATAGAAAGCTATAAGATATAAAGCCGCTGGATGGAAAGCCATTAAATGAAATGTATGATAACTTTTCTTAAACTAAATTTTTAGTATGTTGACTTTCCTTATAAGAGACATTTGACTTGTGAATTTACTTCTATAAAAAGATATTTAAAATATGAATTTCCTTTCGCAAGAGTTTTGACAAATAGCTCTTTTTTCACAAGATGTTTGACATATGACTTCTTCTTTGAGAAATATAGCATATGTTGACTTTCTCTCTCCTCTCCTCGTAGCTACTTTCATATTTTATTTATTATCTTGAGTGTCGCTACGTGTAATTATTTTATTGGACTACCTAGTAAGTGAAGGAACTTTCTTCACCGATAGTGAATTTTTCATTTTCTCAGCATTTTATTATTGTTTTAGACTGAATGTATGTTGTAAAATCTGTGACAAGCATATAAAATTTTATATCAGTTTCGATATACATATAAAAAGATGTCTATAAAATTGATCAAGTATGTATTTAGGTTCTTACTAAAATAATAACTATTCAGCTGCTGATCAAATTAAATAGTTCATGTTCATCTCTTTTTTATCTGCTTGCATGAGTTTCATAGATATGATACTAATAGGAGCGAATCTAGAACTGTCTTCTTTGGAGTAGGGACCATTAAAACTAGGCTATCCCCTTTTATATTCTGATTGAAGATAAAGTTTACCATTTGATAAATATTTCCTTGCCTAGCGAGCAAAAATAATTTGGGTGAAACAAAATTCTTATTTCTAAAGAATGAACTCAAAAAAAAAAAAAAAATTAATAATCACAAATCTAAGACAACAAACCACCATCACCATACCATTATCAAATTAGGGATATTAGATGCACATATAGATTGATAGATAAATGTAACACCAATTAAATACTTTGAAAGATATCCTTATTAATATGATTAAAATGATAAGTTAGACCAAATAATCTAATCAATCTGCATTACTTCGATTCGTTTTCAGTTTATTTCTAATCAATTTAGTTGGATTTTGTCAAAATTGGCAAAAGCCGACCAAACTGGTGCTTACCACTACAAGTAGCTAATAGAGAATGATGTTTTAACTACGACATCGACTCACATTGAACAAGCAAGGTAAATAATACAATTGTAAAAAAAATGAATTCTAAGAAATAACATAGTTTGGCCAACCAAGTTCGGCCTACATCCATGAGAAAAAACTAGAGTTTTAACTGATAGATAATATAATGGTTTACAAGAGAGCCAACTATCTTTCTGATCTTTACATTTCTCGCCATCTTCAACTCTTACATTTTTCTCTTGATCAACTATAAGATATTTCAATGCTTATCTTTCAACTCATTTATGAGATGTATATACCAATTCAATCTTAATAGCTGTAGACATCTAAAAAAGAATAATAATAAATAAAAAAATTAATTAATTAATTAAAATTAAAAAAATTGACGTGGACGCACGCAAGAATTTCCCGCGGGTGCGCTCGCTGGAATTTCCCGCGGGTGCACCCGCGGGAGAATTCCCGTGGAGGGCACCCGCGGGAATCTCCCACGGGTGCACCCGCGGGAATTTCCCGCGAGTGACCCGTGAGAGAATTCCCGCGGGGGCACCTGCGAGAATCTCCCGCGGGTAGGCACCCGCGGGAGGCTCCCGCGGGTTGCCACCCATGGGAGCGATCCCCGGGTGCCATCCGCGGGAGCGATCCCACGGGTAAGCACCCGCGGGAGCGTTTCCGCGGGTGCCAACCCGCGGGTTATTTTCCGCCTGCTTCCGTTGTTTATTTCGCTGATATTCTGTGATCCGATTTTTCAGGAAGAATTGGAGTCGGATTTCGAACTTTTTGTGTCTATAAAAGACAGGAGTTGAGTCCAGAGAGGGGACTTTTGGGACGATTTCGGGCGAGCTCGTGAAATTGAGAAGCAGAGCAAAGCCATCCCCTTCTAAGTCAGACGGTCCACGGAGGCACTAGCGAGGTTCCATCGCCACCCGAACCCACATAAAAAAGGGAATCAATCAATATTCCTGTTCTTGTAATTCCTAAGATTTTTTTTGTAAATCTCAATATTTTCGTTGTAATCAAACAATTTTACAATGGAAGGAGAAATCCAATTTTTGAGCATATAAGAACTGGTGACCATAGTGGGAGCCTCTCTGTTCATAACAGAGAATATGGTGGCACAGTCTAACTTGGTAGCAATCAGATTTATTGTTGAAATGCTGGTCGTAGAAGTCGACCAGCAAAAATATGAAGAATTTTTTTCTTCCTCTGATTCGGAGCCTAAGCGTCATTGCTGGGCGACGATGAAGAAAGGTGAGGCGTCATCGCCCACCGAAAATCAAAAGGCGTCATCGCCTATGAAAACTTACGAGGCGTTATCGCCCGTTGAAACTGACAAGACGTCATCGTCTGTCAAGTATACGGCGATATCGCCCGTTCCAAAATCAAGCCAAAAGTCAAACCAAACTCTAACCCGCTCCCAAAAGAGAAATCTGAGGCGTAAAACTCAACGAGCACGCCTCAATCATACAGGAAATGTTGCAGAAAACTCCGGGACAGTGAAAAATTTCGGAGCAAACCCACGGATGGAGCCACGGGTTGTATCCCGCGGAAGCAACCCCAGTGCAAACCCGCGGCTTGCAACCGCGGGTGCCAACCCGTGAATGGCAAGCCGCGGGTGGCAACCCGCGGTTGCAAGCCGTGGGTTGCCACCCGCTGGTGGCAACCGCGGGTTGCCACCCGCTGCTTGCAACCGCGGGTGCAAGCCCGCGGGTGCAACCGCGGGTTGCAACCACGGGTGCAAGTCCGCGGGTGCAACCGCGAGTTGCACCCCACGGGAATAAACCCACGGGTGCAAACCCGTAGTTGCAACCGCGGGTTGCATCCCGCAGAGGCAACCGCGGGTTGCACCCTGCAGATTCCACTTCGCGAAAGCAACGATGGGTTACGTTCAATGAACACAACCCTCATGTCTCTTCGAGCATGCCTGTGGTGAGCACACTACATACACCAAGAATTTTAATCTCTCTATCAGAGGCGTGCGGGGCCCACACAACTACTCAGACCAGTGTGCACTCCAGAAGAATCCGCAGAAGGGTTGGAGAACAATCTGATGCTGGAAAAGAGCTCAACCCTGAGATATTGCAGACTCTCCAGTATTATGAACTAAATTTGCGACGCAAGAGGCGTTAAGATGCAAGTAGAGAGGAGAAGGTATCTCAAAATTTGAGAGAGTATCTCAATTGGAAAAAGAACTCTTCACAAAATATTTCTTACTGCCAATGCGAACAGCTAATCTCAACCGTTCTATCAAACTGTCAATGCAACTCGAAACGCTCTATTTTTTAGCGGATCACTGAGCCCAAAAGAATACGGACGGTGAAAAAAGTGTGCTCTGGAACTTATCTGCCTGCCACCTCATCACATATGGTTAATAAAGGCAAAAAGGTGGTCGGAAACAACTCTTCGGATAAGGAAATCACTCCAGGGTCAAAACGAGTTTCTATCAAACCAGAGGGCGTGCTTCTAGAAGAAATCTCTGGAAGGCTTGAGAGACAACAAAACGTCTCGAATAGCAAGAGGAGACCATAAAAGAAATGAAACAACTTTTAATTGAGTTGTTAGCTCAAACTAGAAAGAGCCAATCCTCGTCGTCCATTTCTAATCGACAGAAAGGAAAACGACCTATCCAAATAAAGGAAGACAGCGAGAACGAGAATGAAGAAATTCCTCCTCATTCAAGAGAGGAAGAGAAAGTGAAGGTTATCATCAACCCTTATGTAGAAAAAATAGAGAAGATGGAGAACCAACTACAAGCCCTCCTTCATCGCAAAAAACTGCAAGAGGTGGGGGTAGTCCGTCCCTATCCCATAAAATGGGAGACCGTACCTTATCCTGCAAAATACAAACCGTTGAACCTTCAGTCATTCGACGGTAAAGGTTCGCCGCAACAGCACATCTTCTATTTCCTATCGCAGACAGAACACCTCATGGGGGACGATCTGACCCTGACTAAGATATTTGCGAGCACTTTAACAGGGCCCGCATTTACCTGGTTTATGCAGTTACCCGAGGGAACAATTAAATCATGGGCCGATGTAGAACGTGAGTTCTTAGTCCGATTTTTTGAAGATGATACTGAGGTCTCTATACTATCTTTCCTAGCAGCGAAGCAAGAAGAAGGCGAAATGGTCAAAACTTATGTCGAGCGGTTCCGAGAACTTTCTGTTCGATGCCCACATGGCATTGCACAGGACAAGCTTGTGGAAACCTGCAGACACAACTTGTTGACCGATATCCTAGACAAGATGGGCTCGGTCGAATCCAAATCATAGAAAGATCTGCTTAAGCAGGGTGAACAGGCCGAAAAAATACTTCAACGCCTCGAAAAACAGCAGTCTGCAATAGGAGGCAGTACAAATGAACCTCCATTCCAGTTTTTCCATTCCAAAGGGAAAGATATAATGGTAATGGCGGTAGAAAGCACACCGAAGCAGAAACTATGGCCAACTATAAGCAACACAGCAAAATCGCCCAGGCTTCAAAAGTAGTATTCGTTCAAAGATGAATATACTGCTACTATGTTCAATCTGCTCAGCAAACGCAAAATGCTTAAGTTGCCAGAGAGCAAGAGGCCGGAAGATGTAGGGAAGACTAACGATCCGAATTACTGCCTGTATCACCGGATTGTAGGTCACCCTACAAAGAATTATTTTATTTTAAAAGACAAATTCAAGCGTTGATTGACGCTGGAGCAGTTCAGCTCAAACCTGAACAAAAAAAGAGTTAGAGCTACCTCAGAAATATTTAATGTGGGTGGTCTAAAGGTACTATTTGGGCTCACAACAATTCCAGAGACGAGTTCAGGGCGGTTAATTTAAACCCCATACCTGCAAAAAAAAAAATTATCCAACGCCGACAAGGCAACGGGAAGAGAATAAATTCCTCGCCAATCCCATCATACTGGGGGTAAAAAGTATGAATTACCCAATGCCAACAAGGCTACGAGAAGAGAATAAATTTCTCGCCAACCCCATCATACTGGGGGTAAAAAGTATGAATTACCCAACGCCGACAAGGCTACGGGAAGAGAATAAATTTCTCGCCAACTCCATCATATTGGAGGTAAAAAAAAGTATGAATTACCCAATGCCGGCAAGGCTACGGGAAGAGAATAAATTTCTCGCCAACCCCATCATACTGGGGGTAAAAAAAGTATGAATTACCCAACGCCGACAAGGATATGGGAAGAGAATAAATTTCTCGCCAACCCCATCATATTGGGGGTAAAAAAAAGTATGAATTACCCAACGTCGACAAGGCAACGGGAAGAGAATAAATTTCTCGCCAACTCCATCATGCTGAGGGTAAAAAAGCATAAACTACCCAATGCCGTCAAGGTAACGGGAAGAGAATAAATTTCTCGCCAACCCCATCATGCTGAGGGTAAAAAAACATAAACTACCCAATGCCGTCAAGGTAACGGGAAGAGAATAAATTTCTCGCCAACCCCTTCATGCTAGGGGTAAAAGTATGAATTGCCCAACGCCGCTAAGGCAAAGGGAAGAGGAAAAGTATGACATTTAAGCCCAAACGAAACTCTCGACAACTCACCATGCTGAGAGGAATAGCATGGCTAGCCCAACTCAAACGGTAGTTGGTAAAGGCCAATCAAATCCGTTAATAACTGGGGGTTTGCTAAAAATTCCATAACGAAAATGTCACAACAGTATCCTTATTCGAATATAAGGATACATCGCTGCCCTACGCTGCTAAGGCAAAGGGAAGAGGAAAAATTTGGCATTTAAGCCCAAACGAAATGCTCAACAACTCACCATGCTGAGGAAAATAGCATGGCTAGCCCAACTCAAACGGTAGTTGGTAAAGAAAAATCAAATCCATTAATAACTGGGGGTTTGCTAAAAATCCTAATCAAATAAATCTCTTGTCACGTTAAGATTTCACCTCTGACAACGAAACTTTTCTCGTCATTTTTCTCCAGCAGAGCAAGCGACACTCCAAAATATTTGTCAAGTTAAAATCATACCTCTGACAGCATAATTCAAAATCAAATGAGATAAAATCCGATTAAATCTCCTGTCATATTAAGATTTCACCTCTGACAGAAAAGAAAATTCACACTTCATCAAGTCCAATATTACAGCTTCTGATAAACTTGTTTTTGATATCGTTAAGTTAAAAATTATCTCTGACGAAAATCATCTCCCTATCAAGTTAACAGTTACCTCTGATAGTCTGATTCTAAGGCTAAATACGTTAACCGTCACCTCTGTTTAGTCAGCTTGTTTCTATCACGACCAGATCCTCTGAATAGGTTGAGCTCCAAGACATGTTTAATGTCACCTATGTCTTTCCCTGATCCGTCATACTAGATGTTACTGAACGGTTAGAATTCTAATGAGCACGTTAACATGATACCTCTGCTTGTCACCAAATGAGTACGTTAACATCATATCTCTACTTGTTATCTAATGAGCACGTTAAAATCATACCTCTGTTTGTTATTGAATAAGCATATTAATTCCATATCTCCTCCCATATCTTACGAAATACGTTAACAATTATTTCTGTTTACCAAATCCTTTACACATCTGATAGCCAAAATCAAATAATCCAAAGTATTTCGAAATTCAGTACGGCTAAATACAGAACTTCGAAAACTTTGGAGGGGGTTATGTAGACATCTAAAAAAGAATAATAATAAATAAAAAAATTAATTAATTAATTAAAATTAAAAAAAATTGACGCGGACGCCCACAGGAATTTCCCGCGGGTGCGCCCGCGGGAATCTCCCGCGGGTGTACCCGCGCCCGTTGGAATTCTCCTGCGGGTAGGCACCCGCGGGAGGCTCCCGCAGGTGGAGCGATCCCGCGGGTGCCAACCCGCGGGTTGTTTTCCACCTGCTTCCGTTGTTTATTTTGCTGATATTCCGTGATATGATTTTTCAGGAATGATTGGAGCCGGATTTCGAGCTTTTTTGGTCTATAAAAGACAGGAGTTGAGTCCAGAGAGGGGACTTTTGGGGCGATTTCGGGCAAGCTCGTGAAATTGAGAAGCGGAGCAAAGTCATCCCCTTCCAAGTCAAACGGTCCACGGAGGTACTAGCGAGGCTCCATCGACACCCGAACCCACATAAAAAAGGGAATCAATCAATATTCTCGTTCTTGTAATTCCTCAGATTTTTTTTTGTAAATCTCAATATTTTCATTGTAATCAAACAATTTTACAATGGAAGAAGAAATCCAATTTTTGAGCAAACAATAGCATAGCACTATTTTTATCTATTGGTAATTCAAATAAAATAGAAGATTATGTAGTTTGGCCAAGTCCCGTTAGAACACATTGAGATCCTTGAGTATATCTAGATGTTCAATTAGATATGAGAAACAAACCCAATAGTCTTCACCTTAACTTGTATCCGTAGAGCTATACAACCTAGAGATACTATGTTGTTTTCACCATGTACCTCGTAAATATGCAAAACACATGCAATATGTTGCACTCTTAAAAACTATATGTATAATCATAATTGTCTCCAGCCTGAGTACTATCGGCTTTCTCAATATATCACCTAAGCATATCTATGACATTTTATCATGCTCTAGAGCACTTATAATTATGCACTATGCCCCATTAAAACGTTAATAATTATTATCCATGCTCCACTTCGGACAAGACTGCATAACCATTTTGAGTATATACAATCACTCTTATCTCCTACACAAAAAATGTGATCACTATTTCAATCATGATAAACTTGGTCGCTTATGCACATAAAGTTTCTCTTGTCTATCACACAAAGAATGTGATCACTGCCAATGTTGCCTTCAATATTGGTTGTTTGAGCATGTGAGGCCATTCACACTATTCACACCGAGAGCATGACCATTATCTATATCGTACTCTACCTTGGATGGGTAATAGCTCGATCCAAATATCATGATCATTCCAAAAAACTACTCGATTTATCATACATACAATATTTTACAATATCTCGAAAAAATCTATAACCATAAAAATGAGTATCCTACGATGTATCTTATTTTTCTTAGACTGTTATTGTGAATCTAACCAATATGTTCATACTCGATCATCCTTGATCACCATTAATTTTTACTAAGATGTAACAAATTATTGGAATATGACAAATCAACATTAGTCACTACATTAAAAATGTTAAGAAATATAGGATACATATTTGATTTACTACAATCAGCCTTTGAGTGATCGACCATCACTAAATCAACATCGATCGTTCGATCAAATATGCCCCATTTGTTTCTCAAATTTCTATAGTTGTTGGTTGTTCTATATAAAATAATTATCAAACAAGTTTTCATTGTCACCCAAGTGACCAGCTATCATAAACTAATTCAAATAAGAAAGAAGTCTTTGGTATTTCTACTTTTTTGCCCCATACCAATATAATTTAAAAGTTTCTAAGTGACGGAACAATCAACATTGGCAAGGTGGATCTAATTAATCTAACATGATTTCAGTGTGAAACTCAAAACTATGTTCTAAGTATTAAACTTAAGATGCTCATAGCACAAATATAACAAGAAGTTGAGCTACTAATGTTATTTCTTTTCCTATGAAAGATTTAGAATTTAACTTCCTATAATATCATTATCCAGACTTCATCTGAATAATATTTAAATTATAAGTCTTGACTATAACTAATTAAAGTGGAGAGAGAATTTCCTCTCTTCTTTTAATAATATTTGAAGAGAAAAATCATTATAATCCCTAAAACTATACCCCTTCTACATAACCTATTTTCATTAAAGAAAGTATGGAAAGTAAGAAAGAACTCTTTTACACTAAATCCTTACCTCTTTTACATGAAACATAGAGCAAAAAACAAAATAAGAATTTAGTTAATATTCTTTATTATCATAAACTCATTTTCAAATCCATGAACTAATCAAACCTTTAAACCAGAACTTTGAATAGTTTCAATATAACACTCTATTTTTAAAACTATACCATGTTTGTATACTGATAATGGCATGTGTAAACTCCAGTATGTAGATATTAAGATAATATAAAATTATGAATTAAAATTACACTCGAGTTGGTTTTTCTTAGAGTTTCATATCTCTTAATTTTGAAACCTTGTAGCTACACTAGACCCCACATATGTGAAACCAAATTTTCTGAAATTAGAGTTTATATGTATCTAAAATCTAATTTTGTAAAATTTAAATGAAACCAGAGTTTCTATAAACTTTGCATCCAAACTAGGCCTAAGTGTTAGTGATAGGTACTTCTTCATAGATTAGTGGAAAAGGGAACATTATAATAATTCTTGTGTTGATCCAAATTTATCTCTTGATCTAGATTTATGACAAATTACCTGTCCAATTATCGTATGTTTCTATTTTTTTTCCTTGGACTTGTAAAAACGAATTAATGTATTTCTGCAAAGCAATCAGAATGGTGATCACGGTTCCCTTAACTTTTACTAATTTGACATTAGTTTAATTTATGAATAAACTATTCATATTTTATTTAACTAAACGTATCGGTTAGGGAAAAAAATCTATGAAAGAGGAAAATTAAGAAAACCTATGCCTTATCATCCACACAAACTAAGTATACAAAACTAAAAAGAAATAGAAAATAACAATGCTTTGTCGGTTGGCTACATTATGATATTAGAGTGCTTACATTCTTGTTGGGCTTTGTCTGTCAGTGGGCTATGCCTTATCATCCACACATTATGATATTAGAGTACTTACATTATGAAATAATAATTTTTTTCCCCGGTCTGCAGAGTCAAACAACCCCTCTAGTTGCTTGAACTTTTGCATAAATTTGGATTTGTATTGAATTTAAAAGGGGGTTGGGGTTGGAGCTTTTGTTGTGTGCACTTTCTAAGTGAGTAACCTTATGTTTGACTCCCTTTTGATGTTTCAAGCTTGCAAAATCAAAATTTTAAGATATTTTTTTTAAGTATGTAAAGAGTCAAAACACCCTACCTAGTTGCTTAAAAGTTTACATAAAATTTGGACGTGTGTTGTATTTAATGGGATTTTGATGATTTTATTGTGATGTTACTAATTAGTTTGACCTTAGATTTATCTCTCTTTAGATTTCCGAGCTTACAATAGCTAACAGTTTGACATAAATTTAGCCTGCATTCTGATTTATGTAGGTTTATGAAATCTCAGTAGATTTAAATTTTTATTTACTGTATAGATTTCTATTTTGGATCTTTCTTATTTGGAAACTGGTGAAGAACCTCGAATTACTTGAAATTTGGATAATCTTTATAATTTCTATTGATTGTTGTCCTATTGGATTTATTTATCCCAGAGCATTTTTTTTTTTCCAAAGGGGGTTACTCAGCATTTGTTGAATACTACTCAAAATTGTTAAATCAGGATATGTATAGTATTTCGTTATCCTTATATATCGCATCATATATCATATGCAAGTTACAATGACTAATGCATAATAGATAAGTAATAAGTAAAAAATAATATATAATGTAACAAACATATGAGTAAATTTAACATATAAGTAAACAAATAAATAAAGATAAATACTAAATCCCGTAATATGTTAAATGTAAGTTAATAGTTACATATAAATATTATAATATGCTAAATATAAGTTAGTATCTATATATAAATATGTAACTAATATTGTAACGACCATGTGGTCATTAATCAAAATTATTATATATTAACAAATATATTGTTAAATTCACTAGAAAAAATAACATTCATTTTCGTCTCTTTTACTCCACACAAACTACCTTGGTGTATTCTAATTTTTCTTTTTTTTCATTTATTATTTACGATTACACTTAAGTTAAAAGTCCTACCAGTAATTATAAAATAATTTTTAGAGACTAAATATCAAGAATAAATAACTAATTGATAAAAAATTTACCATTACATCTTCTCTTTTGTTTCGTTTAAGTAAATATCAAGAATAAATAACTCTTTCTCATTTTTTTTTTTATCTCCGTCCTATTTTTTGCTACCAGAAAGGGCAAAAGAACTCAAGCTAGCAGCATGGTTTCATCTTCCTCAATCTACATTAGTATAATAAATTATTAACGCTATTCACTTAGCGACACTCTTTTGCTAAGTGTTAATTGCATTGTAGTATTTCCATTAAAACTAACAGTTACTTTTAGAAAAAAAAAGTTAGCTTTTTAAGAAGGACAAATCTAACATAAAGAAAACTTATGAACAATAGAGGCAAGTCAAATTTTCATAGTAGTATCATAGTTGTTAATGTTCTATGATATGTAATACATATCCTACGATGCAATACAATATGCAAGAAAATAGAAATGTATCATATCTGCGATAGTATTGGATTAAGTATCTCACAATACAGTTAACGTATCATACAATATGTGATATAAATTTTACTATACGTAATATGTTATGATACGTTGACTTGACTTATAAATAGAAATTCAAACTCATCTGAATGAATCTTGAGTTAAATATGGAATACAAATTATGAATAAGTATACCCATTTAACAATACAGAACATCAAAATTCAATATACTTAATTTAGTTTATAAAAATATTTAAATAAATAATCAAAAGAGAATATTATTAATTTATAGTCAATATAAATTATTTAATTACCAAATTTTAATTCAAGAATCTAATGAGATTATTTCTTTTATAATAAAATCTCGTTAAAAGATAGAATTTGTACAGATTTGAGAAAATCAAGATGAAGAATTTAAAATAGAAGTTTTTAAGGATGATAATAGTGTAATAGTGATATATCTATAAGGGATGATTAATTGATATTACATTTACTAGTTTTGAATCTTTTTGCAGGGATAACGAACTTATACTTAATATTTTGATTTTTGTAATATAACCATACAACATACAACCGAAATTAAGATAACAAAAAAGAGACATATGATTTACATTGACTGTTAGATATAAAATTTGATTATGAATGGATTGACGAAAAATAAAAACTTTTCATAGTAAAAGGTACTAATTAAATAATTAAATAGATTTTAATGCATGTTTTAAGATGAAGGAGAAACAATGAATCTACTTAAACGAAACAGAAAAGAAGATGTAATGGTAAATTTTTTATCAATTAGTTATTTGTTCCTGAGATTTAGTTTCTAAAAATTATTTTATAATTACTGGTATGACATTTAACTTAAGTGTAATTGTAAACAATAAATGAGAAAAAAAAAAGAAAATATTCTGAGGGAGTTTGTGTGCAGCAAAAGAGACGAAGATGAAGAAAATAATTGTTAATTTTTAAAGTAAATTTAATAACCGCATAGTCGTTACAATATTAGTTATCTATTTATATATAGATACTAACTTATATTTAACATATTATCAAATTTATATATAACTATTAACTTATATTTAATATATTACCGGATTTAGTATTTATCTTTATTTATTTGTTTACTTATACATTAAATTTTCTCATATGTTTGTTATATTATATTATATATATATATATATATATATATATATATATATATATATATATATATATATATATATATATATATATATATTACTTATTATTTACTTATTACGCATTGATCAGTGTATCTTGTATATGGTATACGATGTAATATATAAGGATAATGAAACACTATATATATCCCAATTTAACAATCTTGAGCAGTATTCAACAAATTCTGAGTAACCCCTTGGGAAAAAATGCTCTGAGATAAAGAAATCCAGTAGGACAACAATCAATAGAAATTACAAAAATTATCAAAATTTCAAGTAATCTGAGGTTCTTCACTAGTTTTCAGATAAGAAAAATCCAAAATATAAATCTACACAGCAAATAAAAACTTAAATCTACTGAGATTTCATAAACCTATATAAATCAGAATGTAGGCTAAATTTATGTCAAACCATTAGCTATTGTAAGCTCAGAAATCTAAAAAGAGATAAATCTAAGGTCAAACTAATAATTAGTAATATCACTTAATAAAATCATCAAAAACTCCATTAAATGCAACACATGTCCAAAATTCATGTAAACTTTCAAACAATTAGGTAGGGTGTTTGACTCTCTGCAGACTTAAAAAAATATCTGTAAACTTTCAAGCAACTAAATAGGGTGTTTGACTCTCCGTAGACTTAAAAAATATCTTAAAATTTTGACTTTGCAACCTTGAAACATAAGAATGGAGTCAAACGTAAGGTTATTCACTTAGAAGCAGCACACAACAAAAGCGGCAACCCCCAACCCCTTTTAAATTCAATACAAATCCAAATTTATGCAAAATTTCAAGCAATTAGAGGGGTTATTGACTCTGCAGACCGGGAAAAAAAATTTAAATTTACGGGAACAGACTCGCTAAACTACCGCTGAACTCCCCACAAAATCCCAACTTTTTGAGCTTGGTAAAACAATACTTGTGCCAAATTCAATGGTAAAAAAACTCACCTTTTCCCTTGTGTGGTTCTATCAATCGACAATCACAACATCATTGCGATTGAAACAATAAAATAAAGATGATTCAAGAGATATTCAATCACCAGATATAGAGATCGGTGGATAGTTGAATGATTTTGAGAATCGAAACAAATGAGTGAAAATAAAAAATAACAATAAAACAAAGCCGCGGAGCCAAAATAGCAAGCAAAGAAAGGGAAAACTTACTCAATATTAGAGATAGTTAAATCTGACATCAGAGACCACCGTCGATGGCCATCGGCACCACCGCCATAGCTTCGCCACCACCAGCCTTGGGAGGGGAGAGAGAGAAAGAGAAAAATGAATTAGGGTTTAGGAATTTGTATGGACTTTTAGGTACTGGCTCGTATTGGGTCGAGTATCAACATATTAAGGGTTGGGTTATTGACTTGGTAAATTATAATGATGGTTTTTTTTCATGACTTGGACGTGTAGGTGTAGGTGACAGACAAAGCCCAACAAGAATGTAAGCACTTAGATATCATATTGCAGCCAACCGACAAAGCATTGTTGTTTTCTATTTCTTTTTCGTTTTTGTATACTTAGTTTGTGTGGATGATAAGGCATAGATTTTCTTAATTTTCCTCTTTCATAGATTTGTTTTTTCCTAACCGATACATTTAGTTAAATAAAATATGAATAGTTTATTCATAAATTAAACTAATATCAAATTAGTAAGAGTTAAGGGAACCACGATCACCATTTTGATTGCTTAGCAGAAATAAATTAATTCGTTTTCACAAATCCAAGGAAAAAATAGAAACAAACGATATGGAAGGGTAATTGGTCATAAATCTAGATTAAGGGATAAATTTGGATCAGCACAAGAATCGTTATAATGTTCCTTTTTCTACTAATCTATGGAGAAGCACCTATCACTAACCCTTAGGCCTAGGCAAAGTTTATAAAAGCTCTGGTTTCATTTAAATTTTACAAAATTAGATTTTGCATACATATAAACTCTAATTTCAGAAAATATGGTTTCACATATGTTGGGTCTTGTGTAGCTACAAGGTTTCAAAATTAAGAGATATGAAACTCTAAGAAAAACCAACTCGAGTGTAATTTTAATTCGTAATTTTAGACTGTCTTAATATCTACATACTAGAAAAAAATAGCATTAATCTTCTTCATCTTCGTCTCTTTTACTCCACACAAACTTCCTTAGTGTATTCTAATTTTTCTTTCTTTTTTCTAATTTATTGTTTACAATTACACTTCAGTTAAAAGTCCTACCAATAATTATAAAATAATTTTTAGAGACTAAATATCAGGAATAAATAACTAATTGATAAAAATTTTACCATTATATCTTCTCTTCTATTTCATTTAAGTAGATTCATTGTTTGTCCTTCATCTTAAAACACGCATTAAAATCCATTTAATTAGCATGTTTCACTATGAAAAGTTCTTATTTCTCTTCAATCCATTAATAATAAAATTTTATATGTAACAGTCAAATTAGATTATATATCCCTTTTTTGTTGTCTCAATTTTGGTTGTATATTATATTACAAAAATCAAAATATTGAGCATAAGTTCGTTATCCCTGCAAAAAGATTCAAAACTAGTGAATGTAATATCAATTAATCATTCCTTATAGATATATCACTATTATCATTCTTAAAAACTTCTATTTTAATTTCTTCATCTTGATCTTCTCAAATCTATACAAATTCTACCTTTCATCAAGATTTTAGTATATAATAAATAACCTCGTTAGATACTTGAATTAAAATTTGGTAATTAAATAATTTAAATTAACTATAGATTAATAATATTCTCTTTTGATTATTTGTTTAAATATTTTTATCAACTAAATTAAGTATATTGAATTTTGATGTTATGTATTGTTAAATTAAAATTTGGTAATTAAATAATTTTCATTCAGAATTTATATTTCATATTTAACTCAAGGTTCATCCAGATGAGTTTGAATTTCTATTTATAAACCAAGTCAACGTATAATAACATATTGCGTATAGTAAAATATATCGCATATTGTATGATACGTTTACCGTATCGTAAGATATTTAATCCAATAGTATCGCAGATAAGATATCTTTCTATTTTTTTGCGTATCGTACTGTATCGTAGGATACGTATTAGATATCATAGGATATTAACAACTATGATACTACTATGAAAATTAGACTTGCCTATATTGTTCATAAATTTTCTTCATGTTAGCTTTGTCCTTCTTAAAAATCTAACTTTTTTTGTTTAAAGTAACTGCTAGTTTTAATGGGATACTAAAATGCAATTAGCATTTAGCAAAAGAGTGTCGCTAGAGAATACATTTAATAACTTATTATGCCAATGTAGATTGAGGAAAATGAAACCATGCTACTAGTTTGAAATTCTAATTTCGTTAACATATCTTGCAGTGATAGGTTCTGATGTATTAATTGTATCATTTTTTTTTTTGTTACATTGACTTTTTTTGCCATTTCTTATAGTAAAAAATAGGACGGAGATAAAAGAGATAAGAAAGAGTTGGAATTATATTCCTGCATTTCAACTGCTCTTAAATAAAGTATCATTATAAAAAGACAGTTCCACACGTCTTTTCAAAAACTTATTGTAAGCCTAACAGCACTAATAGTAGTATCATATATTATGGCTTTTTATATTGATTAGTTGATCTTAAACTGCTACATCAAGGGTTGAATAACATGCAACTAAATCTATTATTTATTTGGGTTGTCATTTCTTAACCAGTGCAATAATAACCAGGATAGGCAATGTATAAGTTTTGGCTTCTTCACGTCAACTGTTACTCTAACAATATAGTAGTATTTGGTGGTATCAAATTACTATATGGCAAATTTAATGTTAATTACTTCCCCTTGTAGTCTTCAACTTGTCAAGCAGCTAGGCATACTTGAATGATCTCATGTTCATCTCAGTAGCCTTTTTTTCAAACCTTCTGACATTACATGCTTGTTAATATCACCCAACTTGTAGATGAGATGTTCAATGATAGTCGATTTGTCGGAGTCAACATGTCCAATGGTGACAATGTTGATGTGGATCTTCTCATTACCCATGATAGCCAGTTTGTGGTACTAACTGTAGGAGAAGAAAAAAAGATAAGTGAAAGGATTCAGTAAAAGTCAGTAAAGACTTAAGACGATATATACTAAGCTGATATCTTAACTTATTCACAAGCATAGAACAAGAGAAAAAAGTAAGCACAAAATTGAAACTGCTTTATGGATGAAGGTGTTGAATCTCCTAAATGCAGTATAACCTAGTAAACATTTCAGAAAATAGCACTCATGTTTTTTTGAGCAAAAATGTATGAATCCTAGTTTTTTGAGTGAAAAGATACTGAAAATTGAGACAAAATATCCCAAGTCTGGAACCGGTCACTTATGACAAAGTAATTTAAGATTGAGATATAATATGAAATAAAGTACCAATTGAGCATGTCAAACTTACTCAGTCGAGTAGTACTGTCAAATGAAATTATTCTTAAGAAATTCTATATATTCTTTCTTTTAGTATTCATGTCTAGTCACTATCTAGACTGCTTGGTATTGGGATGCAGAATAGTTCAAACTATAACGCAGAGGAAGAGCCTTGTTGGTAATTTCTCTTTCCAATATGTGTGTGCTAATGTCTTGTCAAAGGTGAAAATAAACCTTCATGCCTCTTTTGAAAATATTTGTTAAAATGATCCATCGGGATATTCTCTTCCCTGTTTGCGTGTATCGGTGGTTTTGGAGTTTGTCATCAACAATATTTAAAATAGTAATAACAGTAACGTAAAGTTTTGATTTTGTTAGGTTATGTCGCAGATAGCATAATGCATAACGTAAGTTACGCAATTTCCTATTTATTTAATAAAATAAATATAAAACTAAATAAAATAATTTTTATAAATTAAAAAATAAATTTAAAATTTCTAAAAAAAGAATATAAAATATTTTGTAATACATAATCTATCATAAATTTATATTAAGTTTTACAATACTTTTTTCATTTATCTTCATAAATTATATTAAATTTGCAACTGTAATTCCAGTCATCATCTATATAAGAAAATAAGATTTTAATTTTTTATTTCAATTCCAATTATTATCATTGTTGTAATTTATATTTTATAATATTCAATTTATCTTATTTGTAATTATTGATTTCAGTTCAGTTAAAAATTCAATAGAATTAATAAGTAAGGTATTTCAGTAACTGGAGAGGAATTACAATAAATTAATAAGGAAACAATCGTAAATTAGCAAGTTAACAATTTCAAAAGTAATCAAATAAGCCAACAATTAATCAAGTATTAATCAAAATAATAACAAACAACAATACAGAAATTCCTAAAAAAAAATTGTAAATAATATAACATAATGTAATTTAACATAACGTTATGCAATATAACATAAAATAATATAAAAAAATACTGTTACAATGCACTGAGTTATTTTCAGTTGTTATGTAGCGATGGGGTTCCGTTAGGTTTCGTAACACAATATAACGGGTTTCATAACGTATTATTTTCAACATTGGTCATCAATATCCAAGTTCAAGTACCTATATTTTATTTTTTGTGCAAGGGATGGAATCTTTTCCCGATTGTCCTATTTTATATTCACAGACTATTGTTATTTTCATTATTCCAAATATTCCCGATATGGCTAATATATCCCTAATATATCAGTTTTTGAAAGTCGTGACGATACGTTAAGAAAAATAATCTTATCATTTTGTTCACATATCAGCCTATATTTGTAAATATTGCCCGATATACAGATATATTACCCTGATATATCAACCGATATAATTTATTATTTCAATATAGTTTTTAATTTAGAAATAAAATTGGTGTTCATATCCAATATTACTCCCATATGTAAGAGAAAATTCAAATACTTTCACCTTTGCTTAAATCAACTAGACTTTGAAATTGCTTTTTGTAGAAACTGAAGATCTAGAATCTCTCTAGTATATACAGAGAGTTACAAATGCTAGAGATCTACATTTCAAAGCTGACTAATGTACTACTCGAAACTTAAAACCCTTCTAAGAAATTCTCTTCTTCCATTTATCTTTTTACGTATTTATTTGCTCATCTACTATTATTGTTATTGTTACTATTATCGTTCTCGTTATTATTATTGTTACCAATCTTCTTCATTTATTATTCTTACCGTGCCTGAATCTCAGTTGTTTTTAAATTTATGTCTTTAACATTAGTCGAATCTATTACATGGTTTATTTTATTTTGTTATGTTTATATACATGCATATGTTTTTGAATACCTTTATATATATGTTACATCATATCAGTTGGATAGATAAAATTAAACTATCTCTAATGTATCGAATTTACATATTTGACGTGTATCTATAATATTTGATATGAACATTCGATATGAGCTCGTATTCTCGATATATCATTTAATATTCGTTATCCGATATAAAAAGAGATAAGTCCGATATAATTCCGATATCCTATGTTTAGAACCATGGTTATTTGTGGAGCTTAAATTTTTCGCCTAATAATAACAAGCACATCCAATAAGCTAACAGTAAGTAAACTTCCAAATTGGAGGGAAAAAAACAGTAAATATTTAGTTCAACCACTCTATGAATGGGAACAATTATTATAAGGGAAAGACTTTTCTAGTATAGAATGGAGTGCCTGTTATATGTGCATATTCCTTCCAAAAACTACTGTCTTATCCCATTGGATGAAACCATGTTAGATACCGAATTCCCTGTGAGAGAAGAGTTTTTCACAAACAGTTGTTCAATCAGATATGGTGCCTTTATGTGCAATATTTGTTATTATAAGTTTTAATGAAGGGATTTGCTGAAGAATAAATGTTGTGCAATGACAGTGAGATCAATGGTCATTTTGATTTATTTTTTTTTCTAAGTTGTTGTAAGGCCAGATTATTTGTTTGTCGTTAGTTGTTGTAAGGCAAAACTACTAGCTTATCCCATGGATGAACTCATGTCAGATACCTAATAGCCGTCAGAGAAGAGCTTATTTCTAACATTCATTCAATTTGATATTCAAAGATGATGTCTTTATATGCAGTATTTGTTACTGCAAGGTGCAAGTGAGGGATTTACCAATGAATAAAGGTTGTGTCATGATAGTGTGGTCAGTGGTCATTTGTTTCTTGGTAATGCAAGATTATTATTTCTTATTTGGTGCAGTGAAGGAAATTTATTATTTAAATTTTAACTGACCCAGAGAAATGGGTGTTACAATTTACAGTGTTGTTATGGCTATTACTGTACTGTGCACTTGATTAGTGTCAATCTTGACAACTTTTTGACGTTCTTTAGTATTAATGAAAAAGAGGTGGAGTCATGTTTTTTCATTTCAACTTCTTTTAAATAAAGTATCAATACAGGAAAAAAAAAATAGTTCCACATGTTTCTATTCAAAAACTTATCATAAGCCTAACTGCAATAATAGTAAATATGATGTATTAATGCTTTTCGTGCCGATTATGATGTAGAACTACTCCAGTGAGAGCTGAATTGTTTGGTTAGTTGTTTCCAGTGTTCTAAAAAACGCTCTATGCGGGCGCGTATGCCCCTATATAGGCATTTGTGGTATGTAAACTGCAGACGAAAAGCAAAATTCGCCCTGTCCATGCCAAGAGGGCAAATGTGCTCCTATTAACTGATTTATGCGGATTATGCGGCTACATAAATCTGTTAATGGTTAGTGACTTATTGGGTTTTGGTTGTTAAAAATTAAATCCAACCCGAACCCAAAACCCATTTACTTTCCGCTGCACAAACTTAGGGAGTTTCTAAAGGAGCACAACATTGTTCCTAGTGAGCCCACTTAATAACAGGCCCGGTTTTGAGCCCGGACAAAAAATGTGTTTCGGACAAAAAATGTGTTGATAAGTGGGCTCACTAGGAAATTTGGTGTGCTACTTTAGAAACTCCCTAAACTTGGTTAGTGGCTTATTAGGTTTTGGTTATTAAACATTAAACCCGACGAGGACCCAAAACCCATTTACTTAAAACTGCTTTTCTGCGATCGTATTCGCAAACGAGAGAGGATTCCTCCCGAACCCGAAGCTCTCGAGCGCAGCCAAAACAGAAAAAAAACCCTAGTTATCCGTTTCGTCCCTTTCTCCCCGCCGATTTCACCGGCGACCCAACGGCATCTCCTCCGGCGGCGGTGGTCCTCCAAGTGAGCTCTCCGGCGGCGGCGACAGCTCAGGTAATTTTTTTTCCTTCAGTTAATACTTTGGGTCTTTACAAGGTTTAATGGTGAATTTTTTTGGGGGTATTATTCTTCTTGAAGTGACTGAATCGCTAACATCTTCTTGTCGTTGATTGATTAGGATTTAATAGCAATCAGTTCTCTCTCACTTCAATACTTTGGATCTTTTTAGGGTGTAATCAGCGATCAGTGTATACCTTCATACATGATTTTTTTTTCCCCTTGTCGTTGATATTTGTGTAAGCTGAGTCGATTTTATGGTTTGAATTATTTGGTAAAAAGACAAATTCGGAAAAATTAGGGTTTGGGTTTTATTTGCGTAAAATTAGTTGAGACAATTTTGTGAACTTAGTTGAGACAATTTTAATGATTTTATTTGTGTAGACTGAGTAGAATTTAGGGTTTGAATTATTTTGTAAAAAGGGGAGATTCGGCCGCTCCATTATTTTGGTATATGTATGAAATTATGGGCACTGGCGACTGCATTATTTTGGTAACTGAGTTTGTTTATTAGGTTAGGGTTTTTTGATTTTTAAGTAATAGTTTTTAAAAGTATATGTATGAAATTAATTTGTTGTACCCGTCAATCGCAGGATTTGGTGTAATATATAGGTAATATATATCTTAAGTAATTTGTTGTACCCATCAGCCACTGCATTATTTTAAGTAATAATTTTTAAGTAATATATAGATTCCTTAATCACTGGATTTGGTGTACCTATCAATTTGTTGATGATTTTAATTTCTAATGTAGAGCCAATTTATTTTTTATTTTTTATACTTACAGTTAATATTTATAATTTTTTAGAATTTTATAACACTTAATATATGCTTTTTTTATAATTATTATATTAATATTTTGCATAATTCTGCGTAATCTGTTTAATCGCGGTGTAATCCGCTTATGTATTATGCGGTCCTCGGCCGTATACATACTGAAAATGCTTTTTAGCACATTGGTTGTTCTATGACCAGATGTAGGCCAAAAATAATATTAATAAAATTTTGGCTCCATGTAATTACAGTCAATTCCTTTACTTTATCAGCACCAAATATTTACCTTCAGAAGATATAATAACCATCTAATCTGTAGTCAACACGCCTTATTTAGAAGATTGAGGACAGTCAGGTTCAAGTATATAATGCAGTGATAAACTGCAAGGAATATTAACTGTAACCCAATCGAAGATTTAACCTTTCGTATGTGTTTGGACATTTTATGGCTATGAAATTCTTTTATGATCAGATAAGAAGTATGCTCTAATCTTATCCCTACAACAGTATGGAATTACAATCACTTCCAGTTGGTTTATCAGAGGGTTACCATTCATTATGACACCTATGATGGGGTTCATGGATCATGGATGAAATGTATCTTATGTGCAGAAACTGTATTAATTCGAAAAGCTACTGTTCTATTTGACAATTTTTCCTGCATTTAGCCTCATTTTGATTCCAATTCATATAATACATTGCGCAAGCTATAAATTTTGTACTTATCTTGAGATTCTGACTGGATACATCCAGCAGTTAATTGGATTTAGCTCTTCGACCTAAATCCTGCCGATGTCATTATTGAATGCACGAGAATGTTCCAACATTTCATCCGTTGTGATGTTAGGTATCTATAAACTTCAACCTATAGGTTTAGTATCTCATATCCACCTAATTGTAACAATTACTTCATCAAATGGAAACCTAACATTGTGCAAATCAAATTAAAAAATGGCGTTATTACAATAAATAGAATGTGGCGCACACAATTTTATTTTGGATGTAGCCAACAATTGCAACATAAAAACCCATGCATATTGATCAAAATAACAATTTATGTTTATATAAAATTTTCTTGAAAAATGGGTATCTGATTTGTAAGATAATAATGGCTTCTAGGAGGGGTCCAAAAATTAAAGGCATCCCATACAACTTTGTTATGGCTATATGCTAGATATCCAACACATGACATTCATGCAAATTGATCTAGCTAAGGATACTATTTATTTAAAGTTGCCATGAATTTGTCTTTCATAGAATAAGAAACACATGTATGTCCTTGATGAGATAATTGGTTCTTTTAGGAAGGGATTTCCTGAAAAAAATGTGAATCATTCATTGTGTAATGTGCCCACTAGTTAATTAAAATATTAATAAATGCCTTAATTCCTATACTGCATCATGCCCTTTTGTTTCTCTTTTTTTCTTTTTTTCTTTTTTTTTTTCCATAGAATGTGTATAGAACAGATATTGACAACCCTTGCTATCAGGTATTAACTTTTCCTTGTCATAGCTTTCCTTACACAACATTACACATAGTACAAATCACACAGTTACATGAGATGATGTAAACTAGTGATGCATGCATCCATTTTCAGCAACCATGTGATATGCATGTTCCTGTCCTTGGGTTTTGCCTGTGCATGCAATTAGTATTGCATCTGAACCTTGCCCTTGGTGTCCATTTAGTTGCATTTTAAATCATTGTTACTATTCATGAATCATTCTATTCGTGTCATGCTCTTAATCAGTCTAATGCTTGTTAAATGATCATCCTCCATGTCTTAAATGGTCATGCTCAGAACAGAAGTTATGAGAACTTCATACTGTTGTGCAGATATAGAAGACATCTTCATAGTAACTAGTCATGTACATTTTACATATGCAAGTATTCTGTGGTCTAGTGTGATTGGTGATTTGTTTTGGCCTGTCTGGTAATATTTTAATGGTTAACATGTTCTATGTCAGCACCTTTGCTTGATTAGGAACTACAATGAGGTTAGAGAAGTGCTGGTTCTGCTCATCCACCATATATCCAGGGCATGGCATTCAGTTTGTCCGTAATGATGCAAAGGTAGAATCTTATTGTTCCATGTTTAAGTTTAGTGTCTCTCTGACTTCTAATGTTGAATAGTCATCTCATTTGTCTATAAATTGTGTGTTATCATTCTCTAAACGGTGCATAGACATACGTTTACAGTCCAAAAAATTCACATTCAATTTATTTCTACTTTGATATCGTGTTCTGTTCTATAATAGTCTTCATGATACACGTCTATTATATGATGATATAATGCTTTTCTATTGCCAATGTCTTGTGGAAAGGAATCATTTTGAAAATGGCGTACTTTAATATGTAAATAAAGCATATAAGGTGCTTAAAATATTTATTAGGAAAATAAGCTAAATAGCTGACTAGCATGTAAGTCTTTTCCCATACATCATTAATAGTAAGCTCCTAGCATTGTAATCATTACTATTCAAGCCTTTTCTCATCAAAATTTGGTCTTCTATGATGAACAATGTAAGGATGTTGTAGCTCCACAGAATTGACATTTTTCTAATAGCGGGTGTCAATGTTGAATTGGTGCCACAGTTGGAGAAAATAACTTGAAGTGCTGTAGATAACTGTATGATACATGTGAGATATTATTTGGATGCGTGGTTCACAACTATTTTTGGACGAATATGTTAATAAGAAACTATACTATAGGTGCCACAGTCGGAGAAAATAACTTGAAGTGCTGTAGATAACTGTATGATACATGTGAGATATTATTTGGATGCGTGGTTCACAACTATTTTTGGACGAATATGTTAATAAGAAACTAGACTATAGGCTGATAGAAATATAATATGAGAATATTTTTACGTTATAAAAGAAACTAAAAGAACCACTCAGAATAAATGAGGGATTTATATATGTTTCTAAAACCTAATTATTTAAAAGCATTTACCAATTCACTGAACTGGGAATAAAGTTGGATAACAAATTTGTAAGTTATTTATGTTTTAAGCGCATCTCATATCATCACAAATATATCCACCCTCCATATGGATCAAAAGTTCAATACTTCTAAAAAAATGGACCCACCTGCAAATAATTGAAGTATCATAAGGAAATTTGCTGTTTGAAGTTGTAAAGATAACTTCAAGATAATACAAAGACCATACTTTTGTTGGAACTATATATTGAAATGTATATGAGACAATATTAACATATAAAATGTCAGGGATGTAATACAAACGTAATATGATCTTAATCTTGTTTTGTAATAATATATATTCACTTTGGTATCTTCAAACTCAGATAACATGTAAACATAATCTAATTTACATAAATATCTAAATACTGTATTTTTGTGCAAGTACCTGCAAATAATTCTCTATTTTGTCTCTTTATCTTTTATTCCTTAAACTAATTACTATTGTAGGAAAATCTTAAAGTTGGTATGGATTGAACATTGAAATTAGAAAGTGAATCTTCTTTGAAGTTCGTCTAAAAATTTCCTTTATGAATGATGATCATCATCTATGTTATTTTGAAAGACTCTTCTAGAAGACACTTTAACCTTTACATTTTTTGGACAAAATGTACAACAACAACAACTAAGCCTTTTATCCCAAGTACTTGGGGTAGGCTATATGAATAAAAAGAGAATCACGCCGGATCGATTACGGTGATAAAATGTAATGAGTCAAGAAAATGTAATGAGTCAAATTCCTATAAGTAATGTGCATATATATGATTAGAACACAATTTCTGTAAGTGCTGGCAAGCATTGAATAACTGTAGGTAGTTTGTGTCTTATTTATTTTAGGATTCACTCTGTATTCGGTCCGGTACCCTTTCCCCATGAAATTGGTCTCACACTCATCTTTATAGTGCCAACATATGATTGATCTAGGAGCCTAGTTGCTCAACATTTTTACTGTAAAAATTATAATAGTCAATATATGCAATCCACATTTACTGGTTTAATGTTGACCAATAAGGATACAATACATTATGGCTGCTAAGGGTTAACTTGTTTGCAATCTCTTCATGGTTGGGGTCTAAAATATGTCAACATGTTAACCTTGTTCACAAAATATGAAGAGTTCATCGATGTAGTTCTTAGTTTGAACGCACTTCAAGTTTGCTGAGCCAGTATCACCTCTCATTTTCATGTCATCCACTCTTCTTCTATCACAGAGCACTTGCATTCCCCATTTTAATTTGTTTTATGTGAAGTATGGATATCTAGGCATTATCTTTCATTATTCAGTTATGTTCTTTCGTAATTGTAAGTTCTTGCACTTAGACAGCCAGTTCTTCTGCAGATCTTCAGGTTCTGCAGATCAAAATGCCACAAGAACTTCAAAATGAAGAGGAATCCTCGCAAAGTGAAGTGGACCAAGGCATACAGAAGATTGCATGGGAAGGATATGACTCAGGTAAGAGAATAGCGCAAGCATACTTTTGTCTTTTAGTTTTTTCTTTTCCATGCATTTGCTGCCGGTGTTCCCACAATTTTCATAAACCACTATCCGAATTGCTACTTTTCTCAAGGACTCAACCTTTGAGTTTGAGAGGAAAAGAAACAGGCCAGAGAGGTATGATAGAAATGTTGCTGAGAACACACTCAAGGCCATTAAGAAGATTGACAAGGTCCGAGTAAGGAGAGAGGCAAAACACCATGAGATGAGGTTTGTATCATCTGTACTTCTTCCCCTCTTATGCCACTGTTTCTGTCAAGTAGATCTCCAAGTTCTCAATTTTTCCTATTTCTATGTAGACCTCTGTTCCTTTTTTTTAACTTGTTTTTTGGGGGGAAATAACCACAGGATGAAGGGGAAGAAGAGCAAAGAACATAATGAGGCAGTGAAGGAGTTGGATCAGAGCATCCACCTCATCAAAGCTCCTGCGGCTCTTCAACATGATTCAGCGCTTGTTCCCCAAAAGATCAAAGTCAAAGTTTCTCAATCACAAGCAGAAAATGCACCAATGGAAGAGTGATGGATAATTTGCTGCAGAATGCTATTACATCTGTTGCTGCCCTTGGATATCATGTCTTTGGATGTTTCGTACTGTCTGGAGTTTTCAATATAACTGTCTTAAGTACTTAAAAACTAAGTATCCCCAATGATCGTGATGCAGACCGACTCTTGGTTATTATAGTTTTGCTAATTGGAGTTCTTGTGTTGTTCTCTTAGTCATTATTGATTTCGAGACGGATATATTGGGATATTATTTTCTTTGAATGCCAACCTTGATAAGGTTTAATATGTGGAGGTTTGAATTTGTGACTTTTCATTTTCTTTATGTATGTTATTTTTTTCTTACAGAAAAAAGTGGTGATGGCTTAATTTGAAAAATTAAATTAATAGGAAGAGCCAACCTAGGCGTAGGAAGAGCCAACCTAGGTGTAGAAAGAGCAATAACAGATGTTCAGCTGGGGCTCTTCTTGGTTTGTATCAAGCTCTGCCAGTTTTTTTAGGTAATGGAAGTATTTACTGGTTAAATTTTAATTCGTTCTTTATAAAATTTTGAATTAAATATAAAATTTTTATTTTTCTAATTTAAAATTTTGTATATAGAAGGCTAAAATTAATTCGTGGATATATCTATTACCATCCTTAGACCTAACCCTAGCTAGTGTCCTGTACAATAAACCTCAAGTTTGCTTGATAAGTTGGCGCATAACTTGACTCCTTCTCTAGGCTACAAATGAACTCAAGAGTGTCATCTAGGGTGGCACATAACTTGACTCCTTCTCTAGGCTACAAATGAACTCAAGAGTGTCATCTAGGGTGACAATTAATACACAATCCTGTATAGTGGGTCCTAATGACATCTGTACCTAATCAGGAATGAAAATAGACAGGTTTGAGGGCCAGTATTTGGTCAATCCTATCTGAAATTTTGTATTAAAACTTTGGATCCATCAATTATCATTCCTATACCTAACAATATTTATAATGTATATTCTATATGAAACCATGTATTAGATACAACCCCAAAATATACACTCCTTTCAAGTCCATTTGTGATCCAATAAGCATAAGACCAAGTAGTATGTTATAGACTAAAGATTATGTACTAGATGTTGGTATATTTTTACCGTAGTATATGTAAAAGTGGAGGTTACTAATTCTGTGGTTGCAGATTGAAGCATACAGCAAAATGACATATTTGTAGTTAACAGATTTACTACACAGAATTGCTACTGTTATCTTATAGGAAATTAATTCTGTAATTAGGTTTCAGTATTCTGTTATCTTATTACCTAACACAGAATGAAACTGTTTACAGAAATAATTAAACTATTCTTCTTTAACTAGTTTACTTAACCTAAAGTGAATAAAGAAGAAACTGGATTATGAAAAACCTGTTTCAGATACTTGCAGGAAGACTGGAAGACGACATGAAGTAAATTGGATGAAGATCGAGACTAGTGTTGGACACTATCTCCTTAAAATCGATTCGTCCTCCACTGTTCGCTTCTGGATTTCTTGGACGTCGATCTCCCAGGATACAACGATCGATCTGCAGAGGGAAGGAAGCCGCAATCCCTCTGCTCTGGCGAATCTGATAAAGGGTCTCTCTGGTTTATGTTATGCAGGACTGGACTTATTAAATTGATGAACAGAGTTCTTCTGTAGACAGAAATTCTGGAACTTCTGTCTGCAGAAGAAGAAAGAGAAGAGAAAAGAAAAACGTGTAGTTTGAAACACTGACCCAGACCCTATTTATAGGTTTTCAACAGTCGCAACGGTTGAGATTTCAACAGTCGCAACAGTTGGCCGTTTCAACAGTTGTGGCGGCCGGTGACTGTTGGACCGCCGACCGTTGGACTTCAACGACTCTTGACTGACGGGGCGGGTGCAGGTCGAATTCATTCAGTTCTGAACCCAATAGAGGCAACCCGAATCCAATAGCACCAAAAATCAAAGGCTCCTCTAAAGCGCCCAATGCGCCCTAAACGCCCATTCGCCCTCGCAAACGCGCGAGCGCGTGCGCGTGCGGGCGGTGCGTAGCACCACCCGTGGTGCTCATGGTTTTCCTCTTCTTACATAAGCAAAGTAAAGGAGCAAGCTATCATATTTAAACCCACATCCTTACATTCCCCTATCCCATGTGGGACTATCTTTTCATCTTCCCTTTTTTGTTCCTTTGCTATGTACTCAACTTTTGAAGTCAATTTCAATTCACTTAATTCATTTAATTTGAACTAGTGAATTGGCTTAACAAAAGGTTCAAATTAGTGAATGAATTCAACAATCCCCCACATGAATGAAATGGCTTAGACTCTAATGCAAATAACCAGAGAGTGTAATAGAAAGTTACCGCATCGGGAGAGGTGGCTTTTGGCTTTGAACCTTCCCTAGTGAAATATTATCGAGTTTACTTGCTAACCAGTGAACACGATGTTTTTGAACTGTTCAGCTTTTGATGTAAACTAAGACAATAATATTCACACGATTTCTTTCAATTTTATCAGATTCTATGTTGTGTCCATTTTGGCCTTGGACAACCTGATAATTCTGTGAGTGCTCTTAGAGAACTTAGCCTTTCTCATTCTCATAGAAGCGGCCCCTTCTCACTCACATAGGTGATCTCTTATCAAGAGTATCCTGCCATACTCCACTTAGATTTCTAAGATATAAGGATCATTAAAAGCTTGGCTTATCCTAACACATTGCAGGTAATCACTATTTTACCATAGAAATGAGATAGGAAATATTTTCCTCAGTGATTCTTTCGAGTTCCCCCACAATTCGGTTGTCCCTTTGAACCTAGATCTTGGGATCTCCAGTCAGCTAGGTTGGGTTGCCATTATGGAGTTATTCTTTAGTAGGCTGTAATCCCATTCCCCTCGACAACTTATATACTTGATCTCTAGTCAAGCCTTTTGTTAATGGATCTGCAATATTATCTTTTGATTTTATATAATCAAGAGATATTATTCCGTTTGTAAGCAGCTGTCTTACAGTTTCATGCCTACGACGTATATGTCGTGACTTTCCATTATATAATACATTTTGTGCCCTTCCAATTGCTGATTGATTATCGCAATGGATGCATATTGCTGACACAGGTTTAGGCCACATTGGAATATCTTCTAAAAAGTTTCGAAGCCATTCTGCTTCTTCTCCAGCTTTATCTAAAGCTATAAACTCAGATTTCATAGTGGATCTGGCTATACATGTTTGTTTAGAAGATTTCTAAGAGATGACTGCACCTCCAATAGTAAAGATATATCTACTTGTGGATTTGATATGTTTTGAATCGGTAATCCAGTTAGCATCAGTGTATCCTTCAATCACTGTTGGATATCTAGTATAGTGCAACCCATAGTTAGTAGTGTACCTCAAATATTTGAGTACTCTAACTATTGCTTTCCAGTGGTTCTTCCCTGGATTACTTGTAAACCTACTCAGTTTGCTTACTGAGTATGCAATATCAGGTCTTGTGCAGTTCATTAAATACATAAGACTGCCAATGATCTGAGAATATTCTAACTGTGATATACTAGCACCTATATTCTTTGTAAGATGTAGACTCATATCTACAGGTGTCTTAGCTATATCAGTATTTCCCTTGTCAAATTTTTCGAGTATCTTCTTGATATAATGTGACTGAGATAAGGTATATCCATCAGATGTCTTGGAGATTTTAACACCAAGAATAATATCTGCAATACCTAAGTCTTTCATATCAAATTTCCGTGTTAACATGATTTTTACTTCTTTAATTAGAGCCATCGTGCTACCGGTGATAATCATGTCATCCACATATAAACATACAATGACATAGTTGTGCATATCCCCTTTTACATATACACATTTATCGCATTCATTATAGCGAAATCCATTTGACAACATAACTTGGTCAAATTTCTCATGCCATTGTTTAGGTGCTTGTTTAAGTCCATAAAGAGACTTAACAAGTCTGCACACCTTCCTTTCTTTACCTGGAACTACAAACCCTTAAGGTTGTTCCATGTAGATTTCTTCATCTAATTTACCATTTAAAAATGCTGTTTTTACATCCATTTGATGAAGCTCAAGATTATATAATGCAGCAAAAGCAATTATTAATCTTATGGATGTTATTCTTGTTACAGGTGAATATGTATCAAAATAGTCAATACCTTCCTTTTGTCTATAGCCTTTTATTACAAGTCTAGCTTTGTATTTATCTATAGACCCATCAGGTTTTATCTTTCTTTTAAAGATCCATTTATATCCTAATGGTTTACTTCCTGGAGGAAGATCCACAAGTTCCCAGGTGTGATTTTGAATAATTGATTCAATTTCACTATTTACAGCTTCTTTCCAAAAAGGAGCTTCAGGAGTAGACATAGCCTCTTTATAAGTTTGAGGTTCTTTTTCTAATATATATGTTAGAAAATCCGGACCAAATGATTTATTAATCCTGGCCCTTTTGCTCCGTCTACATTCATCCTCATTAGTTTTATTTACAGAATCAGATTCTGTATCTCTTAGAATTTCATCACAAGTCCTTTTCGGAGAGTTTGATTCATGTTCTTTACTAGGAAATACATTTTCAAAGAATACAGCATTCCTAGATTCAATAATAGAGTACTTATGTATCTCTGGATGATCAGAGTTAAAGACAAAGAAACGATAAGCACTGCTATTATGCGCATATCCAATGAATATACAATCAATAGTCTTAGGTCCAATTTTAGTCCTTTTCGGAGTAGGAATTGCAACCTTAGTTAGACACCCCCACACTCTTAAGAATTTATAACTAGGTGCTCGACCTGTCCATAATTCATAAGGTGTTTTTCTCAAGTTTCTTTTGGGGTATTTTGTTGAGAATATAATTGGCAGAAAGCAGAGCTTCCCCCCACATGTTCTGGGGTAAACCAGAACTTATTAACATGGCATTCATCATTTCTTTTAAAGTTCTGTTCTTACGCTCAGCAATTCCATTTTGCTGTGGAGTGTAAGGAGCAGTTGTTTGATGTATAATACCATGTTCTGCACAAATTTGTGCAAATGGTGACTCATATTCTCCACCTCTATCGCTTCTTAACATTTTTATCTTTTTGCTAAGTTGATTCTCAACTTCATTTTTGTATTGTATAAACATTTCAATTGCCTCATCTTTTATTCTAAGTAGATATACATAACAATATCTAGTACAATCATCTATAAACGTAATAAAGTACTTCTTTCCACCTCTAGTTTGAATAGATTTTAAATCACATACATCTGTATGAATTAATTCTAAAGGTTCAGTACTACGTTCTATAGAGTGAAATGGAAGCTTAGTCATTTTTTATTCAACACATATTTCACATTTATTTTCAAAGTTCATATTGAAATTAGGCAACATATTCAAATTTATTAATCTTTGTAAAGTATAATAATTAACATGTCCTAATCTACCATGCCAAATAAAAGGTGACTCAGTCATATAAACAGAAGAATCAATTTTATTGATAACCTTAGGGGCAATGGTCATTACATTTATTTTGAACAGACCATTGGTCATATACCCCTTACCTACATACACACCATTCTTTGTGAGTATAAACTTATCAGACTCAAACACAAGCCTAAAGCCTTTCTTACTCAAGACTGAACCAGAGACCAGATTCTTGCGGACATCTGGTACATGAAGTACATCAGTAAGAGTAAGTTCTTTCCCTGAAGTCATCTTCAGTACAATATTGCCTCGTCCTTCAACCTTAGAGGTTGCAGAGTTACCCATGTAGAGTAGTTCTTCTTCCACAGATTCATATGTGGAGAACATCCACTTGTTGGCACAGATGTGGCGAGTGGCCCCAGTATCCACCCACCATTCTTTAGAATTGCCACCAACTAGGTTTACCTCTGAGACAACAGATGTACAATTTACATCTACATTTGCACAAAGATTTTCTTCTTCGGCCAAATGTGCATTAGGATGCTTCTTCTTCTTCTTCGAAGAATCTGGTGCCTTTCGCACACGGCAGTCCTTTGCACGATATCCAGGCTTGTCACAGTTGTAGCACTTGCCATTGAATCTCTTCGAGTTACCACTCTTAGAGTCTTCACCATTGTGCTTTATCTTCCTGTCATTAGACTTATTGGAATTTTCCATAATATTAGCTTTAGAAACATTGTATGGATTTCCAATTTTATTTTCAGAAAGGCAGTTATCTTCTTCAATCCTCAATCGTACAATTAGATCTTCAAGTGTCATTTCTTTTCGTTTATGCTTTAGGTAATATCTAAATTCTTTCCAAGATGGTGGCAATTTTTCAATTATTGCAGCCACTTGAAAAGATTCACTAATAGTCATACCTTCAGCATGAATTTCATGAATGATTACTTGAAGATCTTGTACTTGGTTGATTACATTTTTAGAATCAACCATTTTATAATCCAGAAACTTACCGACTACATATTTTTTAGAGCCGGCATCTTCTGTATTATATTTCTTGTCTAAGGACTCCCAAAGTTCCTTAGCAGTAGCAACTGAACTATATACATTATAAAGTATATTGTCCAAACCATTGAGGATATAGTTCTTACTCAAGAAGTCCGCATGTTTCCATGCTTCAACCGCCTTCACAGATTGTTGATCATCTTCAACAAGAGTAGGCACAGTCTCCTTCAAGTACTTGGCCAGATTCATTGTTGTGAGATAGAACAACATTTTCTGTTGCCATCTCTTAAAATCTGAGCCACTGAACTTCTCTGGTTTCTCGTACTGGCTTGAAGGCACAGTTGGAGTAACCATGACAGGAGTTATCACAGTGGACATATCAGATGTAGAAGCCATCTACAAATATTAAAATTATCTATCTTAATGTCTTGTAATAAATTTTAACTTTCTAATAAAACTGAAAAACAATCAACACTCCAAATCACAAACCAGAAATTATCTATTCTTTTTCCAGAAGCAATTAAGATTACTAGTCTCCAAATCACCAAATAGAAATTTTTCAGAAGCAATCTAGATTACTAGTGATTGATGACAGTATTTTAATCTAAAACGAAATAGCAGTTTAAAGATTAAATACTATTATAACAGAGTTCTAATTGATAACAGTATTATAATTTATGGTATTTTGACAAAATTCCAAAAATCAGTTTTAAGAATGTTGCTTCTAAACAAAAATGTTTAAACTGTATTCTTAAAAGGTTAATTTAAAACATGCACGAAACTCGATTTTAAGAATGTAGGTTCAAACTAAAAATGTTTAAACTGTATTCTTAAAAGTTAATCTAAAACATGCAATAATCGATTTTAAGATTGTTGGTATATTTTTACCGTAGTATATGTAAAAGTGGAGGTTACTAATTCTGTGGTTGCAGATTGAAGCATACAGAATTGTTTTAGATTAACACAAAATGACAGATTTGTAGTTAACAGATTTACTACACAGAATTGCTACTGTTATCTTATAGGAAATTATTCTGTAATTAGGTTTCAGTATTCTGTTATCTTATTACCTAACACAGAATGAAACTGTTTACAGAAATAATTAAACTATTCTTCTTTAACTAGTTTACTTAACCTAAAGTGAATAAAGAAGAAACTGGATTATGAAAAACCTGTTTCAGATACTTGCAGGAAGACTGGAAGACGACATGAAGTAGATTGGATGAAGATCGAGGCTAGTGTTGGACACTATCTCCTTAAAATCGATTCGTCCTCCTACGTGCGAAGTGCAAAGTGCGCCTCTAAAGCGCCAAATGCGCCCTAAACGCTCATTCGCCCATTCGCCCTCGCACACAAGCGTGCGGGTGCGGGCGGTGCGTTGCACCACCCGTGGTGCTCATGGTTTTCCTCTTCTTACATAAGCAAAGTAAAGGAGCAAGCTATCATATTTAAACTCACATCCTTACATTCCCCTATCCCATGTGGGACTATCTTTTCATCTTCCCTTTTTTGTTCCTTTGCTATGTACTCAACTTTTGAAGCCAATTTCAATTCACTTAATTCATTTAATTTGAACTAGTGAATTGGCTTAATAAAAGGTTCAAATTAGTGAATGAATTCAACACTAGAGCCTGCACCGAGCCCTCTGCTGGTAGAAAATTCTTGATGGAGTATCAATCATATTGGCATTGGACTATTTTGCGTTCTGCACCCTAGCGGGTTCAAGCTAGACATACTCAACTGGAAACTAACATTCCCCACCCGCAACGTACGTGCAGGCACTGTTTGAAGAATATAAATATGGATTACACTTTTGATCATCAGGCATTGACATTGATCTGCAAAGTCTCAATTACTTCGGCTGTATTTAGTTTGAGAGAAAATTGAAAAAAAAAGTAAGAGAGAGAGAGAAAATAAAAGAAAAGGTGATGGAAAATGGATTTTTATTATTGCTTGGTTAGTAAGAAAATATATTCTTTTCTTTCAAATTTTCTCTCAAGCCTAATGGTAGAAAATATTTTCTTTTTTATTTTATTTTCTTTTCCTTCATTTTTCCTCAAACCAAACAGAGCCGAATCGATGAGTTACAACTTCCTCTGAATAATTATGTATGGGCATTGCTCTTTAGCTAAACTGAATCAATGCTCGTCGCAGTGAAGCTCCCTCTGCAGCCTGAGCCTGACCAGTGATCTCAGAATTGCATGTCAAAAGCTAGACCAAAAGAGAGTCAAACTAGGAAGAGACATGCTAGCTAGCTAGCGTAATAAAGTTCGAATGAGCTTGCCGTTACAATTGCGTGCAGAAACTGAAAAGCAATCTTTCTTCTTCTTAAAGCTTTGGTGAAAATGACTGCTCACCAAAATGGTCAGCAAACAACAACACCACCACCACTGCTTTTAGCGCTGCATGTCATACGAACCAACGAACGAACGTCCACTATGATTCATAGCTAATGAAGCGTGCACCCGAAGAAAAGGTTTGGGTTCTGAATTTAGTGGGGAGTTCAATCAACCGACAAAATCTGTAATTTTCCTTGTCAGTGAGGTAGAAAAATAGTGGGGAAGCAAATTTGTCCTCGTAGACGGCCCAAGACCAGAAGTCCATGGAGTCTTTGGGCCCATGATTCCATAGTGCTGTGTCACCTCGCGTGGTCAAATAAGGAAGTTGCATCCATACGTTGTTATATGTCCGTCTCTTTTCTCTCTGTCTGCAGCATTTGCTGTTTTCTCTCCCGTTGCTCATCCACTAGTGTTACACCAATTCATCTGTATCAGTCTATCTTGGACCAAGTCAATTTCAAGTCCAACACTATAGAATAATGATATGGGGAGTTTCCAAAGGAGCACACCATTTTTACTAGTGAGACCACTTTCACTCTCTAGTGGGCTCACCAGGAATATTGGTGTGCTCCTTTGGAAACTCCCATGATATGCTTGATTGGTTGCTGTCACCCCACACCATAATTTTTTTTAAGTTTACATAGAATAATAAATTAGTGATGCTCTAAGAATGAAGTTGCAGATATGAACGATTTTAGTGTTACTGATTCGAATTAATACCAGGTTCGATTACAGTGTAGAGTGAGCATTTCATTGAACTTCAGACGTTACATCAAGACGAATCATCCACTCTATGGGAATTACATGTTAGAGATTCTCATAATACATCACATGTCTAGATTTCAAAAAGAAATAATTCTCATGATCAATCTTTCATTATTTAATTAAAATGTTTTGTATAAGGATATATATAACCCAGAATAGGTGCACGCAATTTGCAATACGAAGATAAAACTAATAACTCAAAATATCAAACAAATCTAAATAATAAATCATAATTAATCAGCACCTCTCAGTATCCCTATTAATTTTCTTGGTTTTGAAAGACTAACCTCTAGTAAATAAGGGCATAATATACATATAAAACTCTGGACAATTCGCTCAGATATCCTCGTCTAGCATAGATGATGGTTGTGCAATTGTCAAATATTGCAGTCTACTAAATTAGATGGTGCAAATTATGAAGTGATTGTCAAGTCCTCAATAATGAAAGATGGATGGATGCTAGGATTCTAAATGATATTTAATTTATCAATAGTAGAAGTAATCATTCTCAAAACTCTATAAGAACATATATGTCGAGCTTACAACTTCCTTGAAGTTCCTACAGGGAACCTCTCAGCATGAATCGTAAACATCATCAAATATAAATTCTTGAAGATACCATTAGATATACAAAAAATTTGTAATCGTCATGGTAAATTGATATATGTGATCTGGGAATCTTATTCATGGATTATACACCAATACAATGCAATATACTCACTAATAACACTCCTGATAATCTAGAAATGAGGTATATAGGTTTAGTAGGAGGACATTAACATTAGGATCCATGAAAACCAGATTATTCTCAGAAAGAAACTCCAAAAACTCAATAGGAAAAAGAAAAAACACTAAAAATACTCTGATAAACTATAGGAAGAAATTCTAAAGATTCACTAGTATCAGCACTACCACTCATCATAAACATAGATCGTAGCAAGTGCACGTATTTTAAAATTCACTAATTCATTAATCTCTAGAAAGAATGTGAATCTTCGAATTATAAAATACCTCGGCGGATTGGATCAGAGGGAAAAGAAGATGAGGCCCATTAGTCTACGGAAAAGGTTGAGTTGGAGCTAGAGCATATCATTAATACTTAACAGGTACTAGTAATCATAATATCCAAATTCTTCATAATTAGAAGCACTTGATCGAGGGGTACTCATATATAGGCACGTTGTCTATATCCGTCATATGTAAAACATTGCTTTCTGTGTTTAAAAGTGTATCAATATGCTGTCCATGATTCTCTTTTCATGAAATATAATAAAGAAGATGAAATGATTGATCCTAGAGTCTATTTGCTCTACTTTCTTATCACCACCAGCACTCATTTTAAACTACATTCAAATCTCTTGTCATGGAAAAAGTCGAGAAAAATGTAGAAGAGAACAATAGCATTTCTCCTCATCTAACCGCAATACACCCGGCCACAAGTGAATTTGAATGAAAATGAGCACAACAAGCACGATTGATCGAACAAGCAGGTAACATTACATACAAAATTCATCACATTGCCACAGTACGTACTATCATCTTCTAGTTCGCCACAAACTTCCTAACTATTAGAGCTCATCAAAACGCAACACGAACCTTAAACCACTCCATTCACTACTCAGAAACACTCGATACAAGTAAAGTAAACCAATAAGGCCATATCCCTAGTTCCATAACCAACCAACAGTATCGGACCAGTGAGCTTGATTCCCCTCACACCAACATGAGCATCACCGCACGAACATCATACTACGGTAAGTCAGCGATGTAGAAGCCACTGAAGAAGAGCAGCCATGCAAGGAGACCAGAATGAATAGAGGAGATTGACATTATCGATCACTTAAAGAAATTTCTATAGCAATAATGCTCACACTGATGGTGCTATATATATAGTAGGGAATCAAACATAGAAGCACAAAAGGACATGTTGGTGACCACTTTTTTCGAAGGAGGTAACAGTGCTAGCAACTGTTAATTTTCATTGCACGCAAATTAATTTGGGGGAGCATCCTGCACACAATATTCGCGCATGCAACAACTGCAAGTCTTTCTCTTGTGGGGAAAGTGAATGTAAAGAGAGTGGTGGGCGCCACTGCCCCTGAGAGTCGACCTCAAAGTTGTTGTGCATCTTTTGTTTGGTGGTGGTGGTGGTGGTGGTGGTGGTGACGGGACACTGCCCCTGTTCAAGTCAACCAGCATGCAGTTACGAGGGGAATTTCTATAGGAGCACACCACTTGTCTTAATGAGCACACCTTGCTCACTGAGACACTCCCGCTTTCGAAAAGATACGATTTTTCCTAGTGAGTGCAGCAAAATTTCTGAACCTCTTCCCTCTTTCCTTTTCATAACTATGACCCTCTTCCTCCTTTCTTCTCGTGGCTCATGTTACCATAAATCTATCTCATCTGCTCCCTGGCATTCGCCTCTCTCAATCTAATATGTTTCCATGCAGCCCACAGCCACACGCCCTCCCTTTGCCCCCGCAACTCCTCCTCTGCAGCCTGATAAGAGCAAAATGACGGTTTCCAATGCGATGAATTCAGGGTGGCTGAATACTTTCCTTCCGCGCTCGAAGACGCATGGGGGCTGATCAAATAATACTATCGGGAATCTAATGCCAGACGAAAAATAATATTGTTCATGATCTAATTTCGGACAAAAAATAATACTATCCAATAGTTAAACCCGAATATAAATGTTCTTTTGCGCTGGAGGTTGAAAACAAGGATAATACAGTCTAAATTTTCAATGATAAATTTGTAATATATAGGTCCTAGTGAAGTGTGTTCACTAAGACCAGTGATGTGCTTCTTTAGAAATTCCCAGTTACGAGTATCTTATAGTGAGCTCGTAGATCGTGCGGCATCTATGCTAAGAGAAAGATTTTGAGATCAAATGTTTCCGTATATGGTGAGTAGTGTTTAAATAGATTTGTGATTCATACGTGAAGTTGAGATGAACTTTTATGAAGCGCTGTGATGAGTTGTGGACAGTTAGTTTTGTTTTCGTGCACTTCTAGAATGGTTCTTACTTGAGATATTACTTCTCCCAATTATAATAGTCAAAACTGAAAGAATTATATTTCTCTTGATCAAGAATCCAAAACTAATTTTATTTTCATAATTTGCTGAAATTTGGCGTATTTTCTCAATCATGAATTTTGCAGATTGGTGAAATCAAACCAAATCTGGACAATCGTTGCTACAAATGGCAAAATAACATGAACACAAAACACTTGATTTATGTGAAAAACTCTAAAAAGGAAAAACTACCAGAGTGGTAAATCCAATATAATAAAGTATAATATACCGTCGTTCAATTACTCACTTATCTCAATATATAGCTCTGCTAAGATATGAAAGCTCTGCTGTGATTTTCCTCTGCTCACTCCTAAGCCCAGAAAATCATCAAGTAGTACTCAAAAATCAACTCAATACTTCACTGAGAAGATATTCTAAAGTTGTAGATATTTTAAACCCAGGTTATGGTTGAAAAAGAGAAACTTATTTGAAAGTAACTAAGTTTGGCAAAGAGAGTTGACGAGAACTTTTGTCTTTTCTATGAGGAGGTATGATCTTGGATTAGTAGTGAGGTTAAAACTGCACTTTAATTGGGTGTAGTAGGAGGGCTGGTTCTATACTCTCTTAAGTCGGAGAGATGTGCGGCTATGCTACGGAGGTTTGTTCAGTCAATGTTTATGTGCACGAGCTGGAGATTCAAAAAGATAAAAATAGGGAGGTATTAAAAATGAGGTGTCCTTTCTTGATAAGGTGGTGTTCTTTTTTGTCCAGGAGGTCTAGTTGTCTAAAAATGAACTCTCTATTTTGCTATCTATTGCAGATTTATGGTGATTCTTAGAGTTATTGAGCCTTCTACCCAAGCAACATCAGTCGCGGTGGGTTCGACGGAACCTCTCTCCTAAAAGATGGTTTAAGGTGAATTTTGATGGTTTACAAGATGACAAGTAGCAAGTTGATTTTATTGTTAGAAATGATATTAGTATACTAGTTAGGACAGGTAGTATTCCTGTAATCCCTATATCAGTGTTAGAAGTTGAGTTATGAGATTTGCGGAAAGCTATTTATTGGACGGCAAACAAACTTCCTAGTCAACATACAGTGGTAGAAAGGAATGCTCAAAGCATATTTTGTTTGAGGGACATGATGACAATACATGTTCCCCCATATTTCATAATACCAATATGCTAGGAAGTTTTGCAAATCTTTTTATTCATATATCTGGAGAGAGCGAAACATGTATGCTGATCATGTGGCAAGTGAAATCATAAAGGTGCATATAAAGATAATATATAAAGGTAATTTTTCTCAACGGCTATTGGAGTTTGCGTTAAAAGATGTCTTCAGTTTTACGTATGAAAGGGTATGAAAGGGTGTAGTAGTTGAGAACTTAGCAAAAACAAAAATTAAATATTGGCATAATTATAATAATAATCCGGACTCTAACAAATGATGCTAAGATGGCGAGGGTTGGCTATTGTGAGATCCCCAAGTTCAAGGTTATGCTAAGAATTTGACGTGAAGTAAAATAATAGGAATCTACATAAATGGAAACACAGAGGACGTTGATAAATGAGATGCATCATCGACTAATCCTCAACTTTCAAACTACTCATAAGCGCCTGTGCGTACGAGCTTCCCAGATAGACTCAGGCAAGCTATGCCCAACGGCCTATTGGGAAAATGAGCTATAGTCATTCCTTTACAGACAAACCCCCTACAGAGGAATGACTGCAATGGTTTCAGCCCGAACTAACAGTAGAGCTTACAATGATGCTGTTAGCTCCAATTTCTTCATACGATACTTGTGCTCCATGGATGTGATACTTGATCTCAAAGCTCAACATTCTTGCATCATTCTACTTAAAGTGATCTAAATATGCAAAATAAAATAGGGTTCATTTAGTTGCACACCCCAAACCCCCATGCTCGTATACACGCACTCCAAATCTCAATATTTAGACACACAAAAGAGTGTCACTATAACAAAATACAAGGAAGAAGACAAACTGAGTAACACTGGTATGATTTGAGGAGAAACAATCTAAATATTGCTATTACTTTTTTGGGCATCCGATATTTGCAATTTTGATATAATACACCATAGATTTAACGAAGGTATTGAAGAAAATGGAAAATGAAAACTCAAGTTTTCAGTCAGGACTGATTCTGGTCTTATTCTACATAAAAGATGATACAGCATAAGATACATCAACTTTTGGCAATCAGCATACATTGCGGCATCACACCATATTTGCCTACACAGTAGATATCACCAACGTCAATACTCTATTTTTAAAAATCATTCTTCCACAGGGGAAAAAAGTCACTTCATATATAATGATCATATCATCTCAAAGTCGAACCTCACAAGACTCCAGAAAAAATAGCTTGCTCTCTCTTATATTACAGCTTTAGGCAAATATCCAAACCACGACTGTATCTTTGGACGCTAGACTCCCCAAACTTTACGTGGAACCAGTCAGAAACTAATACAGACGGATTTCATATACAAACCACAGTCCCATTATAAGTTAATATTACAAGAAAAAACATCTAATGGGAGACAGAACTGACAGCTGACTGGTTATTTGATTAAGTAGATGAATTCTGACGCTCACTCAAGTCAATGAGCACTGACAAGGAAGGGATGTTGGCATACGCCACATTCTATTGTTTCAGAACCTGAGGCAGGAACTTGTACCTGTAAACAAGGAAATATATATATAAATATTGTATACGAGTCTTAAGGTGGAATTTGATAACTAATACAACGACAAACAAATGATCGAAGGAATTATGTATCAGTTCCATATGAGCAGGAATTATCAATATTTTGCGAGAGCAAATGGCTCAACACTTGACCTGTAGATGGACAGTGCAGATGGGGCATGCAACTTCTCTCATTCGCCTCCCAGATCCGTTAGATGACTTTGAACCTAAACAGAGAGAAGCCAAAAAGTGACAAGGGATTCAGAGATACAATTGAGATCATGAGCTCAATTAAAAAGGGTCCTAAAAAGATCATTGAGAAAGTACCTGACGATGACAAGAATTTCTTTTCCATTTCCTCCTGTTGAAACCACAAATAAATGAAATGAGAAAGCAAAGAGGTAAGTTCTTATATCAAAAGAAGCACATTCTTTTTTCTTGGTTCGCTAAGGCCTACAAGAGTGTGTTTGCAAAAGGAATGTGGGTTGCAAAAGAAATTTCTATCTGAAAATGCTACTTCCTAATTGACAACATTGATCCAGTTGCTCAGAACAACTAACTGCCATCATATCCATCATATTTATTCACCAAAAAAGTGCATATTGTAACTCTGGTCCTTAAAAAGATTTTTAAAAATTATTCTTTCAAAAAGATGATATTTTTGAGAACTTCTAAAAGTTGATTTGAATATAATAAAAACCAATCAAAGCAGAAATATCAGGGGAAGATGCTGAAGAATAGCTATTATGAAAAGCCACACTAGCACTTGCTTGGATGAGTACATGGAAAACCGAGAACAGAGCAAACAGCATTTGTGAACAAAAACAACAGTTAATAGCAGTAAATTTTAACTGCCACAGTAATGATACATTCAGGAACCATGAAGGTCAAAATCTGTTCGACACTGATGCCTACAAAACACAGGACATAGTAGCTATAAACATGGAAACTTCTTTAGGGCTGCCATACCCATGCCCAAGACCGTGTCCAGCACATCTCACACACTGATGCACCAGAGACATGGCATGGACACCATATAGACAGATCCAGTCTTGTCTGGGCCGAAAGTTAGATGTCTCATGTCCAAGACACAGGATGGACATGGTATCACCAAATGAATCATGAGACTTTAATTGCTTCAGATTGTAACCCATTCACATAATTACTAATGAATTCTAAGAAAAAAAGATATTAAATCACATACTTCAAGAAAAATAGATATTAGATCACATACTTCAACACTACCTGCTTCTTGACAAAGTTTTTTTAATGAGTTATTTTGTTAAAATGGCCATTATTGTTATTTTGTTCTAATCAATCAGTTAAAGGCTCGGTTTTAAAATGCTTCAGGAAATATGATATGCTCAGCATCTCCGAAGGTGCTGAAGCGCCACCGGGTCCCCAGGAGCAGATAGCAGAGGCAACATAGTAGGAATTGCATATGCATAGCAGGGACGGCAGGAGGCCACTGGCAGGGGCCATCTATACCACCAGCAAGAGGCGGTGAAGCCAGAGACACCAGCAGCAGAAGTGCTCTGGTTTCTTTAAAATAAAAGAAACAACCAACTTTAGGTGTTTAACAGTAATCAGAGTTGCTGCCACCTCCACCTAAGCGGCCGCCTAGGCCGCTTATCAAAATGTTGGATTTTATTGGATTTGTTTAATTAGTTGATAGAATTTGTTCTGGTCGTTGAAACTGGTGTTTTCATATACTCTAGATTAAGAAACTATAATATTATTTTAGGGACCTGATACAGCCAGGTCGCTATCATGCTTTGGAAAACAAAAGAGGAAAAAAGGTGCCAACAAAGTTTAGAATTTCTGCACCTTCAAATACCATAATGTAGATCTACGCAGTATTGACATACATATATTTAGATTAATGTATGAGCACTATATTTGTGACGAAAATTTTAAATACGAAATTCACCTGAAGCTTCCTAGCAAGATCCGCATGGCTGTGAACTGCAGTAGACTTATTAACACTCTCCTTTGCGTTGCTCAACCTTTGAGACACTTCTGCCTGTAGTAATTATGAATAGAAATAGTCTAGTATAAAAAGCTTTCAGAAAGCAACAAAAACTAATATCCATCATATAAATAGGATAACAGAAAAGGACCAAGTTGCATAACCCAACAAACAGTTAAGACAAACTGAACTTTTACAATTTTTGTAATCAAGTGATAAGCAAATAAATTCTTCCTAGTATTATTTCCTAGTACTCCAGTTCCAGCTGGAAAACTATGCAGACTTGCAAGACAGGCAATCAAGTGATTGACAAAGCATGATAGACCTAACATCTTAGAGAAATTAAATTATTAAAATTTGAGAATGCACAACTACATCTGAATAAATGCAACTATAGGTAGATTTACAAGGATGAAAAAGGTGACAGGAAGGATCACTATATGAAGCAGTGGCAGACACAGGAATTTTTTTTCTTGTTGGGTGTAATGGAATCAAACTAAATTCTTGGAATGCACAGTATGTATAAACTTGATAATGTATATTAAAATCGTTGTTCTAAATATTGGCTATCATGAACGAAATATCATGGAGGGACCGCTACAATATAAAAGCACGATGTTGACCTCATATCCACGATATATCGTCCGATATCCTGATATCCTTTACAAAACCTCCTCATACGATATGAAATATTTAGAACCTTACTTAAAACATGCTTTCTCAAATAGATGTCCATATAAATTTTACAAAATTATTTTACAATCTCTTGAAGTTGGATTAGAGAAAAAGTATGTTTTTTAAGAAGACCGTAGTCCAATTAACTACCCAAGTTAAATCCACTGATTAACATCACAGGGAATCAATCCTGGAAATGGAAACATGGGCATATTGGGTGTTATCAGCTATAAACTGACCTGCTTTCACAGAAAAGAGCAAGTTATGATTATTAATTAAAATTAAAAAACTATAACCCTTGAGCATAAAGTGCTAATATAGGACAACTTTTTAATGGTTAGACACATTAAGTATCTTCGGCATCTAACATCTAATCTATATACTCTCTATATAAATTCTTTTAAAAGCATTAAATTATCTTTGAAAATCTAATGTAATTACTTTATATTTAAATTCATTGAGGGAGCTGCAAAAATATAATTTTGTGCATTGTTAAGTCAACAAAAAAAACAGAAAAGAAGGATAACCAGGCTTCGAACATGTGAAATCCTAAAAGCTCATCTCTGAGTTCTACCAATTGAGCTAAATTTCAAGTATTAGTCTCTAAAATTACTATTTTGATTTTAATATATATATATATATATATATATATATATATATATATATATATATATATATATATATATATATATATATATATCAATGTTGAAAATAACACGTTATAAAACCCGTTATATTGCATTACGTAACCTAATGGAATCCCAACGCTACGTAACAACTGAAAATAATTCGGTATACCGTAACAGTACGTTTTTTATGTTATTTTACGTTATATTACGTCACATTACGTTAACTTACGTTATGTTACGTTATTTACAATTAATTTTTTAGTAATTTATATATTGTTGTTGATTATTATTTTGTTTATTAGCGAATTACTATAATTTTCTTGATTAGTTGTTGGCTTATTTGATTGATTGTGGAATTGCTAATGTTTTAATCTGTGATTATTTCCTTATTCGCTTGTTATAATTTCTCTCTGATTACTAAAATATCTTATTTGTTGATTTTATTGAATTTTTAACTGAACTGAAATCAATAATTATAAATAAGATAAATTGAACATTACAAAAATATAAATTACAACAATAATAATAACTGGAATTGAAATAAAAAATTGAATCCGTGTTATCTTGTTTAAATGATGACTGGAATTACGGTTGGAGACTTAATATAATTTATGAAGATAAATGTGATAATTATTGTAAAACTTAATATAAAATTAGAATAGATTATGTGAAAAATTCTTTTAGATATTTTAAATTTATTTTTGAATTTATAAAAATTATTTTATATAGTTTTATATTTATTTTTAATTAAATAAATAGAAAATTGCATAACTTACGTTATGTGTTATGCTATATGCAACATAACCTAACAAAGATAAAACGTTACGTTATCTTTATCGCTATTTTAAACATTGATATATATATAAAGGGATCATACAGGCTCTCAATTATTTTGTGAAATATCAGAGTGCACAACTGCCTACACTCAGCTGTATATAGGTCCACCTCTTATATGAAGTATGAAAAAAGAATGTTCTTAAATTGAAAAATTGTCCAGATACCAAGACTCCAGAATTAACATTTGAACTCAAAATATCAAGTAAAGATGGTCACACAAAAAAGAAATATCAATATATCTAGGAAGACAATCTAAAAGTTGTAAATATATAAGAAAATATGATTATACATTGAGGCGTCAAGCTTGATGATTGATTTCGTTCACTCTCCCTCAAAATTATAATAAGAAAATAAGACTAAATGAAAGAGAACTAGGAACAGATGAAAGGAACATATCCACCTTTTTAATACATAAAAAATATAGTAAAACAGTTTTAGGTTCGGCTGTTTACAGGGTCAAAAGTTATGTATCAAATGCCCACGCTGATGCTCCATCAAGTTAATATATAGGTGCGCAATGCACAGAAAGCTTATTATGCATTTGCTTAATTACAAAAACCGACCTGAATGTTAAGCTCTGAACCTAATAGAACGAAAATCGATGTCCCCTTATAGTTCAATTGCACAATCAATAGCCAACTGAAGATGGAAATTATTGAGGCCGCAAGAATGAATAACGAATAATGAATTTGTTTTCTGAGGTCAAAATTATGAAATTTTAAAATGTCTCTTTCAAAATTGGTATAAACTAAGGGATTTGCCTCCCTAATATTTTTTAGCTGTTTCCATTTTTTTCAAAACACGTGTCCACATGCGGGGAGACCCTTTTAGGGTTTAAAGTGACAAAACAGAGATAGAAACAGAATTCAAAACCTCCAAGAGAAAGAAATGAAATGAAAAAATGGAAGGGAAACAACACCTTATTCAAGTTATGTGCAGCTCATCTAATAGACAACATGCACTATAGATTAACACGCCATGACCTCACCAGCTAAATCTAGCTATTTCGGTTTCCGGACAATGCACTGTATAATATGAGTGTGTAGGTCAGAGGGGATGAAAGTGAGAATGAAGAATGAGTTGCACCTATCAGCTATATATCAAATGATCTACTATAGTACGGGACAACTTCTCTTTTTAGAGTCGTAAGGTAAACATCATGGAGTTAATTATAAGCTTTTAGCTATTACTCTCACTTTCGTTACCCAAGGAGTCAATACCTAAATTTTTGACAACTTCTATATTCGGCACTTGTTCACGTAATATGAATGCCCTTATTTAATTATAACCTACTATAGACAGTACAAAAATACTATATCCTAAATGAAGTATCAAAGCTACCCCTCCCAGACAAGGCAAGATAGTGTCCTCGTCAAAGATAATGGATCAAATAAAGGTGGATAGCTTAGCTCCACCCGATAGGCTGGCAATGTTCTAAAATACGATTTCATTATGCGAGCAGTCCGGAAGCACATAATGCTTAAATAGATTCTACGAAAATTAAACGGGTTATGCGGAATTACACAGAAAATTAATATATAATTATATGTTAATTTAGTAATACTTGAACATACATATATAAAGTGCTATAAAATTAAAAAAAAAATTAGGAAAAGGCATCTTAGTTTCTAGTTTGCTTAGTAACAAGTCAATAACAATACTTAAAATAATCTCATACTCAAACTCAAATTGCAATTGGCTTGAGACCTATAATTCTGGAGTCTTATTTTCAATTTCGGGTCAAAATCTCAATCTGAGATGAATAGTGCAGTTTAAGCAGTAAATTGAGAGTAAGAGATCGAAAGTTTGAAGATTTAGGAGAGAGTCCGCGAGTGTGAAATGCTGAGGATAGAGTTGGTGACTGGGAGGGGCTAAAGAGAGAGCCAGTGAGGGAAAACCAAAGAGAGAAGACTCCAAGGAAAAATGACTCATCAAAAGAATCTCCATGATAGCAAGAGCAGGTCTCGACGAGAGCAAGAGAGTGAGAGATGTGTCAGAGGCAACGGGAGACTCAATGAGTCTGATCGACGAATCGAGGAGAAAGGAAGAGGAGAAAGCTGACCAAGAGTTAAAAACGCATGTGTGAGAGAGAATTGGGGAAAATCACCTCAGCAAACCTAAAAGGCTAAATAAGGATCGAGTATTGGGTTTTGTGTGCTTGGAAGCCCCAAAATTGATCAATAGATTAAATGTATTATGCGGATTATATTGGCACATACCCGCGTATTTACAAGATTTTCTGCATAATGGTGGCGATTTTTGGATTTTCTATGCGGTTTGACTCCGCATTCGCATAAGTGACTACATAAAGTGATTTTTTGAACACTAGCTTAGCTCCACCAAATGCTCAGACGGGTTAGTCGCACCAGCCATAGTCTAGATGAAGGTAGCTAACCCATAATCGCATAAGACAAGCAGATTATGACCCCTAACCCAAGTTATCCTATCACATGGGTAGGCAGCTAACCCATAATCGCATCAAATAAGCCGGTTATGATCCCTAAACCTAAGTTATCCTATCACATGGGTAGTTACAAGCTTGGTTTATTGATATCCAATTATAAGTAAGCCATCATGATGAAAAAGGGAAGACTCGCGCATAGAGGGAGAAGAGAGTAAAAACAAAAAAAAAAAAAGCAAGAAACTTTCTTTCTTCCTTGAATCTCCATAGCCACAAAAATTGTTGGATTATCAACAAAGTAAAGTGATCACTCCATCAACACACCTCCCCATATCGCTAAAATTTGTGACTTCTAAAGGTTGTAAAGAGAAACTCTTCTTGTAATTGATTTCCATTAATATAGACTTCCAAGCTTCCTTCCTTTATACAAATGGACTTCCAGGGCTGTGGCATGACCAAAAAGGTTTTCTACAAGTAGAAACTTTCAACGAAAGTGCCAACCTTTCACCAAGGTCATGCTCATTGTAATTATATATTTTTTAATGGCAAAGATGCTAAGTTTCTTGCAAACCTTCGAGCAAAATCAGCTCATTGTAGTTGTATTCATTTGGGCACTTAATAGGCCCCTATTAATATAAATTGAATTCCAGTGGGCCTAGTTCATTAGCCATTAAGATGGGGATAAAAAATATGCAAAAATGTTGTTCAATCTTCAAATGTAGTAGATGTCCCACATGTTCAGCCTATTAAACATGTAAAGTTCTAGAACTGATCCCAAGTGATTGATGCCACTCAGACATAATAACAGCCATAGGTATAGAAGATTGAAGTATCTACCATGTTTAGATTAAGGAACAAGTATATTCAAAGTGCGAATTATCAAACAGATTACCTGGAGGTTTGAACTTAAATTTGTGCAAATAGTTTACTTATGATAGCAACTTAAATCAAAATGATGCTAATGACTATCAAAATAAATTATGTATTGGTTTGTCAAATACACCTTAACAAAGCTTCTAATCTATACAAAATATCCACAGTGATAATAATTCCCTTTGTTAAAAATATAGCTTCAAATTATTTAAAGTTAATATAAGCAATGAATGACAAATTGAACTAAATCATCTACTATTTTATGAAATAGGTATCACAAGACAATAATATAAAGTGGACATTCCAATATGCCTTGCATAGGATATAAATGTTTCTCCCCTACAAAAATAGGTAATAATGGAAGACTATTAAGTAGTAAGAATATGGAATCTTAGCAAAATATTGTAATATTGTGCGTACTATTATGCAGTAAAAATAACGGCATCATAACAAAATATTACTTGTTGGAATGCCAAGGAAGCCACCTACAACACTATTGATATTGAATTCGCGTCCATCTATTTACAAGCAAACAACTGGGCAGGCAGGGATTTCATGTAAATTCTTCAACTTTTAGTATAAACCAAAATTATACAGCATTACATAGTAGCACGGCCTGAAGACAGACGGAACCATTAAAAAAAAGGCATTAACGCTGATTCTCTTCCAACTACATAAACCTATAATTTTGAAACTAGAAAATATTTATTCTTTGCTATTTGTTATTGCTGTAAGAATTTGTAAATCTAGTAAATAAATAAAATTCCAGTATAAAAGATCAGCTAAAAGGTTCTTAATGCTGATGGGGTTAATGAGACAGTCAATTTACTTGCAGTTAATGAACATGATGATTGTATTACATATGAAACCTAGTAGAGTATCCTCAGGACATAATTGTAAAAAGTTGCTTTAACAAAGCAAATACATACCATACATCTATCACATACACGGACTGGCTGAGCCTGTTGATCAGCAGTAAGTGCAATTCTACCCTGGGTACACTTGTCGCAGAAAATATTACCACAATTCCTGCAATGATGCTGAGTAATCGTCGACATTGTCAGAACATGATACATAGGTGAATGTAGAAAAGAATTTAAGTCACAGTCAATATTAATTCCTGAGAGCAAATACCTTGCGCACAAATGCTCCAAAATCTGTTGCACACGATGTGCATTTTGTGACTGTTTCATCTGGAACCTGAATATGTAAATATCGAATAGGCACTTAGAAATAAAAATTATTTAAAAAATGAAAAATAGCAAATAAGTTTGTAAATGCAATAGGAAAGAGAAATGCATGATACTACTCTGAGACCACCAGCCCTTCATCCAGAAACTGGGAAAAGATGCATCAAGATCATAACAAGACATTTAACTGCCAAGGCACCTTGTCCAAAACCAAAGAATTATAGTGCCTAACATAGAATAAACAAAAAAGTGGAAGCATTGGTAAGTCTGATTCTAGGCAATCAAGGCGTCCAAAGTTTCTTGAGAGAATGAGAACCCACCTCCAAAGAATATACAAGGGCTTTCCTTGGATGTTTTTGTAAGCATGTGAAGAGTTTATGCTTTACACATAGCATATGAAAATTATAATGTATTATGCACCGCATATTTAACTTTGATAAAAGTTGCCAACTATACTTTTATCAATTTGAAGGGCTTGAAAATGACCACAGTAAAGCCATAATTGGAGAAACTAGAAAGTACTTGTAAGATCAAAATCTTAGTGGGCATGTGGGATTCACTCTTCCTCACACAACATGCAGCACATGGGCTACTGCATTTAATACTAATAATTAACTATGATAAAAATAGGCCAGGCATGGATAAGCACCAGGCTCAACAGCAAACCAACCTTTAACATCCAAAACCACAAAACCATCTAAACACACACAGAAAAGGACCCAACAGGCCAACTCTCATCAACTAAATTATTGAAACTAGTAAATCAACCTGTTTGAAAGGCACATAACAGGCATCACCCCTGTTGAGGTAACCGAAAGATTGATTTATAATCACTAAGATCACAACCATACAAATCTATTATATATCACCAATACTTTGTGATCATTTGACCTTACTCAAATACTTTCTGATTGAATGAGAAGGAAGTACAGCATGTCATGAGCATGTGTGCATGACAATTAAAGAAGGATGATCAAAGGTGCAGGTTATGTTCGTCCCTCGAATCACTCCGTGTCTTCCGTTAGTCCAAAAGTTAACAAAGAATCTTAAGTATCTGATAATTCTTGAGCTCAAACACTCGTGTGCACCACATTTTTGCTGACACTATGCAACTTGAACTTCTACCTAAAATCATGGTTTTATCAGAATACACAGCAACAGAGTTTGAGTTGGACTTATATAATGATAGAACTTGGATAGAATTGCACACTTCAGCAGGATATCTAAAATCATGGCTTTCATCAGTAACCAGAAATAGAGTAACAAGAGGCACCGAAACACCCCGAGACACAAGACCACTGAGGTTCACGCCCTGGTTAAGCCATGTGCCTGCACCTCATGCAGGGTGCTGACATGCCGCCCCCAAGCAGTGGCAGAGCCAGGAACTACACCGGGAGGTGGCAAACTTATAACGGTAAGGTTATATCCAATATATATGTTTACTCATGCATGCACGTACACATAGAATAACTATTTTTCATAGTTTGAAAAAATAAACTAATGCTGGTTTTTTAGAAAAAATAAACTGTTGTTGTTCTTATAAAAAAGAGAATATACATTTTATTCAAGTTTTATTATATGAAAATGCTATCAGGAACATTTTTTTTTAACACTGCCACCTGACTGTCCAAAAGACATGACGAAAGTTAGTTGGCATAAGAGCTCCTGGGTGATGCAATTCTGAAAAGACAAATCAATGAATCACCAGGCCCACAAGGTAATCGCCTTGGTATGCCCATGACAACACTGAAAATAAGAACCTAATATTGCCCACGCCTCATGCAGGGAGCTGAGGTGCCGCTGCCAAAGCACTAGCCCCCCAAGAAAATTGCCTTGATGTGCCCGTGACAACATTGAGAATAAGAACCTAAGATGGCTTTTAACTCTGTTTACTCTGTTGTATGTTCACAAACATAACAGCCAACCATGATGTAGGATTGAAGCTCTGATAAACTGTCATCTGCCTAAATATAAAACAAAATGAAAATTCCGAACAAGTGTTTCGTTCTCTCAGCTTTAAGGGAGCAAGGACCCCTCCAACCTAACAAACACTAGTTATTACATTGAATCTCAATTATTTTATCAATTACTAGTAAAAAGCACTGCATAAGATTATGAATAAAAGACAACATCAGAATAAGTGACATAAGTAACCAAACTTTGATGTATATAACAAATCCATGCATAAACTCTGTAAAATTACAAAATTCAAGAGAAATAAACCACTAACCTATAAGGCTATAAGATAAACGATTGAAACTCACAAAAACTATCAACTACAGAAGGAAGTAAAATGACATGACAGTGCAAGGTTGGGCTTCACTCGTGCAGTCTGGGAATAACACTAGAAAGAACAATCTCCATTAGCATAATAATTGAAAAGGAACCTTCTACAACTAAACATAAAATCAGCTATGAGCAGAATGTTATTTCTCAAGTGTTTAGTCTGCTTGATTACAATTTAACCCACTAGGGGCACCACCCAAAGTTAAATCTTTTTTGTTAAATTTTTCTTCGAACATGGTATCAGAGCATCATATTACAAGAGGTTCAGGGCATTAGCCCAAAGGCCCATGTCAGGGAATATCAAAGTGTTTAATTTGCTTGATATACATCATTAGCTTCACAAAATGAGCGGTTCTTGTAGTGATACTTTAGAGTAATTTGAATGTAATTGATGTGTGAATATCAATAATAACATAACTGATCAAAAGTGAATATACGCACATACAAGGGATCCACCGGATGTTAACAACATGGGGGCCTAAGTCATACCTGTCTATGACTAAGATCTCAAAAAACATGGTTGGACAAGAAAGGCCATGAAGCTGACCAGAGATAGTAGCAACTGGAACTGGTAAAGATAGTCACATATTAGAGTAATTTGAATCAAGTGCCATGATATGTAAACGTCATACTGACATAACCAGTCCAAAAGGAAATAGAAGTAACATACAAAGTGTACACCAATTGCTAGTAGTTGTACAGTAACAAATGCTAATACATATTGCAACACAGCATTGAAAAGCTAAAAAAGACTAACATCAATACACCTTTTGCATTGACAAGCTAATTAACAATGATACTCGTTAGTTTACGAGGTGTAGCCATCGAAGGCTCTGTATGGTCATCAATGGCAGCGTGTGCTAGAGAAGACCCTAATTTCAGGGTTCGCTACGGCCATCGATGGCAACTTAACTGCCATCAATGGGTCATCGGGTTTACCGTGTACCGGATCCAAACCCACTTTAAATACTATCCACTTGGTAATCATATATATATATATATATATATATATATATATATATATATATATATATATATATATATATATATATATATATATATATATATATATATAACTACTTTCTATCAATAATATTATCTTACTATTCCATAACATGATATCAGAGTAAGGTTATGAAATAGATTTTTAACCCTCAATCTCAACCCTCCATTCAAATATTAGATCTAATCCTAACCACTAACCACCCACTAAAAGAAATATCCAAACCCTATTCACCTCCTCTCATCTCCTCGCTCACACCGTTGTTGCTCCCTCTTCCTACCGCTAGTGTTGCCTCCGCTTCCTCTTCCCACCGACACTGTTGTCTCTGCTAGTTCCATTCAGAGCTGCCCACAGCAGTTGCAGCCCCGGCTGCAGCTGCCGAAGACAGTAACAACCCCAGCCGCAACTATTGCCACGTTACAAGGGTCCCATCAGCCCCACTCTGCCTACAAGGTTGCCTTGATGCAACCTGTTGAGCATCTCCTTCCCATTACTGCTTCTGGTAATGTTGATGGTTGTTTTTTGATGTGTTTTGATGCCAAATCAGACATTTTCACTGTTGCTACTATAGTTGAGCTTACCTCCCGTAAGTTGTGCCCCATCCTCCATCCTCATATTCTTTTGATATGGCCTCTTCCTTTTCAAGTGATTCGTCTACCACTACTACTGCTACTACTATTCTTCCTAATGTGACTAAGAATTTATTTCCAAAAGCTCCTGTCGTTACTACTATGAAACTGAATAGCAATAATTATCTATTGTGGGGCTCAGTCATTTAGCATGTTTATCGGTGTTCGGAGAAAATCAGACACCTACTTGAAAGTCCATCAAATGGAAAAGATTTCACTTATCCAGATTGGCTTGTTAATCACTATTCTATAATTACTTGGCTCCTCAATAGCACAATAGCACATAGAAGAAAGTAAATTCTAGTGTGATGTTCTTAAAAGCTAGTAAAGATATGGAGTATACCCTCAAAGAAATCTATAAAAATGAGAAATATATCTCCAGTTTTTTAACTATACAACAACAACTAAGCCTTTTATCCCAAGTATTTGGGGTAGGCTACATGAACCAAAAAAAGAATCACGCCGGATCGATCACTTTGATATTCCTTCTCCATTCATTTCTATCAAGTAATATCTCTTTATTTAAATCTCTAGACTCCATATCTTTGCGTATCACCTCTATCCATATTTTCTTCGGTCTTCCCTTCATTCTTTTACCTTATCCTACATTGATAAACTCCCTTTTCGAACTGGTACACTTGTAAGCTTACGTTGCACATGACCAAACCACCGTAAGCGATTTTCTCGCATCTTCTCATCGATGGAAACTACACCTACGTTAGCACGAATATCTTCATTTCTCACTTTATCTCTTCTAGTGTTGTCGCATATGCAGCAGAGCATGCGCATATAATAAAACTGGCCTAATAATAGTCCTATAAAATTTTTCCTTCAGTCTTGACGGAATGTTACGGTCGCATAAAACTCCCGTTGCACTCCTCCAATTCAACCAGCCAGCTTGTATCTTATGGTTAACATCATTATCGATCTCTCCATCATTCTGAATAATAGAACCCAAATACCTAAACTGACTGCTCATTTGTATCACTTGCCCATCCAGTATTACAACATTATACTCTACGGTCCATCGTTTACTAAATTTACACTCCATATACTCTGTTTCAGACCTACTCAATCTAAAACCTCTATATTCTAATGTATATCTCTATAACTCTAACTTAGTATTTACCCTGCTCTTGTCTCATCAACTAAGACAATATTATCAGCAAATAGCATACACCAAGGTATCTCATCCTGAATGGTTTTAGTAAGTTTATCCACCACTATAGCAAATAAGAATGGACTCAATGCAGATCCTTGATGTAATCCAATTGTGATAGAAAAATCACTTGTTAAACCACCACATGTTTTGACATTGGCCACTACTCAATCATACATATCCTTAATTATATCAATATATTTGATGGGAACTATTTTTTTCATCAGTGTCCACCAAAGTATCTCTCGTGAACCCTTATCATAGGTTTTCTCTAAGTCAATAAATACCATATGCAAATCTCTATTTCTCTCTCGGAATCGCTCTATAAATTGACGAAGTAAATGAATAGTTTCTATCGTCGATCGTCCCCACATAAATCCAAACTGGTTCTCCGATATTTTAACAGTTTGTCGCAATCTATATTCAATTACCCTTTTCCAAATCTTCATAGTGTGACACACGAGTTTTATTTCTCGATAATTAGAACAACTCTGAATGTCGCCCTTATTCTTATACAGAGCTACTAAGATACTATTCCTCCATTCATTTGGCACTTTCTTAATTTATCAAATTTTGTTAAAAAAATCAGTTAGCCACCTCACACCAATCTCTCTTAAATATCTCCATACTTCTATAGAAATCTCATCTGAACCAACAGTTTTTCTTAATTTTATCCTCTTTAAAATCTCTTTTACTTCAAACTCATTAATTTTGCGTATAAAAGTACAATTCATATTCTCACATTAAATAGTAAGATCTCCCAAATCTTGAATAAAACTATCATTATATAATCTATCAAAATAATTTTTTCATCTTTTATTAATCTCTTCGTCTCGAACTAGAACAGTCTAATCCTCATATTTAATACACTTTACAGTATATAAGTCTTTAGACTTTCTCTCTCTTATTCGAGCAATTATATATATATCATTTTCTGCCTCTTTATTATCCAACTTCTCGTACACTTATTTATATAATTTAGTTTTTGCATCCCAAACAGATTTCTTAGCCTCCTTCTTTGCTAGTTTATACTTCCAGTTTTTTAACTATATAAGCAATTTTTTACTCTTAAGCAGGGAGATATGTCTATTTTGAATACTTATCGGCGCTCATAGGCACATTGGATGAGCTTAATGTTCACCTACCCTTGGTGACAAATTTTAACAGTTTAAAATAGTATTGTCAGGATACTGTTGTAGCAAATTTCCTATCTAGGTTGGATCCATCTTTATTAATCAAGTGCGGGAGAGATTTTTGATGGTGATAGTGTCTCCTATCGAACATCCATTTACTCTAAGTATTCCAAGCCTCTACTGGTTTTGGTACACCTACTCCATCTACTCCACCACTTACCTCGAGCAAGCAATATGCTTTATGTACAGGGCAAGGTCATGGCTGCAATCATGGTCGTGGACGTGATTCAAGGGGAGGTCATGGCCATGGTCAAGATAGATGACAGAGGACAACACTAATGTACTAATTGTGGCCGAGCCAACCATCTTTTTTAGCGATGTTGAGGAAAATTTGGTAAACCAACATGAACACAGATGATGACTAATGACTACTTTTTTGGTGCTTCTAGTTCAATATAGCCTCTACTACTACTCTTGCCAACGCGACTCAGATGGTTTAGATTTTTCAGACAGATATTAACCATATGATTTGTCTTCGAACTCTGCTAGTGGTCCTCAAACTACTCATACATCCTCTTCATGTATGGACACATACAGTATTTCCTCTACTCGTCCATGGATCATATATTCTTGAGCCTCCTCCTAGATAATAGGCATTAATGACATTTGATTCATTAGAGCTTTCGGATAAATATCCTCCGGTTCATATTATTAATGGTTCTTCCTCTTCTGTAGCTGGTGATGGGATAGTTCATTCTACCTCTTCATTAACTCTTAAAAAAATGCTTTTTATCCCAAAATTACCTGTCAGAGTTTTATCTATATAAGTCATCTTACTAAAAAAATAATTGTTCTATAATAGTTTTCTTTCATACTTTGTCTTTCAGGACCTTCGATTGATACATATCGTAAGAAAGGAGGCACGTATTGTTTAAATAAGTAATTACTCTTCTAGGCTAGTGACACAGGACGGAAACGGATTAGGGTTGGGGTTTTGGGAAATTTAGAGTTTTTTGACGGATTTGGGAAAAATCAAAGAGGTTCGGGAATCCACCGAGGTGAATATATGCCTCCTCCCAACGAATCCACGAGAAGAAAATATTTTGGAGCACAGCGAACCCATGTAATTTCTCAAAATTCAATTCTATATTCAATATTAATTATCTCTAAAATACTTCATACAAAGTTTATTTATAAGAAAACTCCAACAAACAAAATCCTAAAAGAATCCAAATAAAATCCTATCAAATAAAGTCATATCAAATCTGATTCAGAATCAAACTAAATAAAACTAAATAAAGCTAAATATCTATCTAAAAATCATACCTTATCCGATCTCCATCAATTCTCCCGTTTCAAAGCATTCATCCCTGATGAATGCTTTGATAAGGAAGGTTAAACTCATTCGGATTAAACTGATCTCCATCCTACGAAGCATACCAATTATTGGGCCACGGTGGTAGTCGAGCAATTGTAACTTGTGCATCACATCTGAACTAAGGTGGTTGTGGGGGAACTGGTTTCTTTCATAAATCAGCTTCAGATGACTGTAGATCCGAAGAATCACTTGTAATGGAAGTAATAGAATGGACCTCATTGAAAATCGAGTTGATATAAAGGTCCCACAAAATATCCTAGCCATGAATAGTGGAAGCAATCCTCCTCAAGCTTCATATGAATCTGTATGTTGACTGGTAATTTTCTCACAATTCTTGTAAGGAATCTCTCAAGGGGAACTGAAGCTTTTACCTCATTATCAATAACAATTTATTTTCTGTCCAAAGTCTCACTTTGAACTGTAACTTCCTGTATTCCTTCTACATCTGTGACTGATATGCAAATGCTATTGGTAAATACGAATTATCGATGAAGTTTTCTACGAAACTTTAGTAGGAGATTTTTCGAAGAAACTGTAGGTTTCATGAACATGTCATATAAAAGAGCAGGGGCACTTCTATTGGCTTCTCCTCATAAACATGATTATCAGGTGCATCCTTATGCTGCTAAAATTTCGCAGTTGGTTCCATTGAGAGATCATCAGAAATTTAAATATTTGAGTTTTCAACTTCTATAGACGAAAAGAAAGTTCCATCTAGCATTAATAGTGACTCATCATGAAATTCTGCATCCGGTGTGGACTGCAAAATATATTTGCCATAAAAAAAGAAATATCTGATTCGACCTTATTGGTGATACTATCATCGTTAACCATTTGACTTCTTTCATCCCTTCGTTCACATCTTTTGTTAAACATGTCAAGTATTTGGTTGCATTTTTTGAAACTCATCAAACACATATTGAAGTTTTGCATTATCAGCCATTGTTTTAAGCTCAGATGATGGAAACTGATGAGATAATGATAATAAACTTGGAAGGCGGTGTTGAGCATACCGATTACGAAGTTAATGTCGCAGAATATCCCAATCCAAACATAATTTATAATCTCTACTCTAGATATAAACTTCTTCACTCAACATATGTCGGGCGTAACGATATTTCTGCGCTAGTATCGGGTCGACATATCTAAAAAATATTGGAGATGATTCTCCCAATCTTTATAATTTTGTCGATCATCAAAACCGTAAAAAAAAATAGATATAGTACCATATATATCACGCTCAACTCGTGATAGTTTAGCATTTGTATTGATATAATGACCATAAAATATGAATCACACATATAATCAACTCAAAAATTTTGCTCAAAAAGTTCAGAAAGTACCCAAGGATCATGGCAGCTCAAAAACTGCTCAAATTAGAGTTGAAATGGGCTCCGAATCACAGAACTACCCTTGATGGTGTATGCCCGAAAAAATTGGATCTTCCGTTATATTGCCAATTTGATTTTGAATTACAGCAATATAAGAAAAAAACTACAAAATAAATTCGAGATTACCAGAATGGGGATCAATTGATTTTGATTCCTCTTTATTTTTGTGGGTTCTGGAAGCGGTGGAGTCTTGATTCTGCACTCCGTTGACGATCCGATCTCTCTGGATTGAGAAACTCCTCTCTGGATTTTTGGACTCCGGCCTCTGGAAAATTGCTTCCCTCCCTCCGAATCTATTTTGTTCTGAACTTCGCTCCCAATTTTATAGATTGAAGAACGCTTCCAATCCGGCTCAAATTCTCCCCTCAAATTCCGGTCAAATCTGTATAATTAATTCCCAAAAATCCGGATTACCAAGGAAGCGGAAGACTGCAACCCACGGGAACTTCCCACGGGTTGCAACCCGCGGGAACTTCCCGCGGGGTGCAACCTGCGGGATCTCCCGCGGGTGCCCACCAGCGGAAGTTCCCGCGGGTGCCCACCCGTGGGAATTGTTCCCGCGGGTGGCTCACCCGCGGGAATTGTTCCCACGGCCCGCGGGAATAATTCCCGCGGGGATTATTCCCCCCGTTTTTTCTCTCTTTTTTTTGTGTCTACAGATGGGTCTGGACTGTTGTATTGAACCCGATTAAAGTAAATGGGTTGGATCTGGAGCTTGCAGGTCGGGTCTGAACTAAAATAAAACTCAACTTCTTTTGCTTTTAGATGTAGGTTTGATTAAATGACTCCAACTCGAATCCAAATCAAACCCAATAACTCAAACTCAAATCTAACCCAAATAAGTCTAATAAACTTTCCTCTACTTTTTCATTTACCTCTTCTTGCTTACAGCCTACACAGGGGATTCAGGAGGTGGCTTGCTGGTTAAGGGCGGTGAGGTAGCGTTGCTGGTTGAGAGCGGCGAGGTTGGAGCCTCAACGATGTTGTTGCAATTGAGGGTTAGTTGTGGTGGTGGTTGTTGTTGCGGAGAAGGAAGAGATGAAGAAGAAAAAGTGGAGAAGGAGAAGAGATCGGGGATTTGTGGCCCGCGATTGGATGGTGGAGGTGTTAGAGAAGATGTTGGGAAGGTTTCATGTTTGTTTTTTTCTTTTCTTTTTCTTTTTCTCTTTCTTTTCTTCTTTTTTTTTAAAGATCTGATATGAAAGTATCAGATTTTTTTCACTGTTTTCTTTTTTTTCTTTTTATTTGCTTTTTTTTCTCTCTTTTTCTCTAATCTGAATAGATTTGTTTTTTCTTTTTTTTTTATTTTTTTCTCTCAAAAATAGATAAATAAAAATAAAAACTGCAATAAAATCAAAAAGAAGATGAAGATGGAAAAGATGGAAGGGTGAGAAGAAAAAATTTAGGCTCTGATACCAATTTGATGCAGGACGTAAGCGGATTAGGGTTAGGGACTTGGGAATTTAGGGTTTTCTGACAGATTTGGTAAAAAAAAAAGTTCGGGAATCCATCCAGATGAATCAACGCTCACTCTCAATGAATTCACAAGAAGAGATTTTCTTTTTTAACACAGCGAATCCACGCAGTTTCTCAAAATTCAATTCTTTATTCAATATCCATTATCTCTAAAATACTTCATACAAAATTTATTTATAGGAAAACTCCAATAAACAAAATCATAACAGAATCCAAATAAAATCCTATCAAATAAAATCATATCAAATCTGATTCAGAATCAAACTAAATCAAACTAAAATTCTATCTAAAAACCATATCTTATCTGATTTCCATCAGCTTGATTGTTGGTTCTGTTGATACTCATCTAAGTGGCACCAATGTCGGTCATACTTTTCTTCAAAGTCTTTGTCTAGTTATCACATGTTACTTCCACCATATCCAAGTTAGAGATCTAAGTTAGAGTATTGAGTCATGTGAGCTCGGTAAACATCACCTTGCTTTCTATCCTACTCGAATCAATAAACGTAATATTATTTCTTTTGAGTTATTCCTTTTGAGTTAGCCATTTTAATGTGTGGATTCTTGTTGTTTTTCCTCTTGCAAATGTTCTGGATACGTTATTATTTTTTGTGGATAATATATCTCGTATGACATAGTTGTATCTACTAAAAGAGAGATCTCAAGTTCCTAGATATTTAACTTTTTATAAAGAAATAAAAATAAGTTTTCCACATTTATTCGTATTTTACACAATGACAATGCAAGAGTTTGTAAAAAAAAATCTCCATTTTCTATGTTGGTAATGGATTATTCATCAACCCTCATAATCTTATCTCATACATCCCAGTAAAATGGTGTAGCTGAAAGGAGATATAGATATCTTTCTGAAGTGGCTTACATAATGATAATTTATATGCGTGTTTCCACATATTTATGGTCAAGTATTGTTTTATGTGACGTTCACCTGATTAACCAAATGTCATTTTCTATTTTGTATAATAACTCTTTTCTCATGCTCGTTTCCTGACAAAGCATTGTTTTCTTTTTTTGGTTGTACATATTTTATTTAGAACTTATCGCCTAGATTGGACAAGTTGTCTCCCCAATCTCTTAAATGTGTGCTTGTGGGCTACTCACGTACTCAGAAAAGATATACATGTTATCATCATCTATCTAGAAGATATTTTACTTCTACGGACGTCACATTTTAAGTTTGTTCCCTTTCTACCTCACCTTCACCTCCTAGCCAGTTACATGCTTCTCTTCATATACCTTAGCTGGTGCCTAGTGAAGGGAATAACAGTGCCTCAACCACCACCTTTGCAGATGTATTTTTATTGTCCAAAAGTATCTATTCTGATCTTGCTCCCATCTAATCTCCATCTCCAACTATTGGTTCTCCCCTCATCTATTAACTTCGGATCTCGACCTTCCTATTGCTCTCTAGATAAACATATGTCTACAGCTCGACCCTTTCTCAATTTATCTCCTATGATAAACTCACTCCTTTCTTTTGCCAGTTTGCTATATCTCTATCTTATGTTTCTATGTCCAAGTCGTATAAGAAAACCATATTAGAACCTGCCTCGTAATAGGCTATGGATGGGGAATATATTTTGTAAACTTTAGAAAACCATTTATAGACTTAAGCATAGTCCTTGAGCCTGGTTTGAGAAATTCACTATCGTAATTGATAGCATTGGCTTCAAAGATAATATTATGATCACTCCATATTCATTTGACTTACGACTTGTGGGATTGCTCCTCATTGTCCATGTGGATGATATTTTGTTAACTAGAAGTGATATAGGAGTTTTGACTGAGACAAAAAATTATCTTAAGCAGCATTTTATGACCAAAGACATGGAAAAGCCAAATTACTTTCTTGGGATTGAAGTACATATTAGAAAACAGAAAAACATATTGCTTCTTTCATAGAAAAAAAATATGAATTAGATCTATTGCAAGACTGATCTCTTTGATGCAAACCTGTTAGCACACCAATGGAGGCAGATGTGAACTTCTAGGGTAAAAATAGTAAAATTTATAATGATGTCAAGCAATTTAGGAGAATAATTGGAAAACTTATCTATCTTATCGTTACTACACCAGATATTTTTTTGGTTGTTGAATTACTAACACAGTTCATGCATAAGCCAAGAGAGATTCACTGGAAGGCTGCTATAAGGATTCTTGCGTACATAAGAATTTTCCATGAAAAGTTTCATGATTGTTATACAAGAAGCATGGTCTTTGCATACTTAGATGTTGGATATGCTAGAAACAAACATAACGTCCAGTCCTCTACTTGTTAGCTAGTATTTGTTGGTGGTAATTGGGTACCATGGCGAAGCATAAAACAAGATGAAGTGTCTCAGTGAAGCACTAAGACAGGATTTCAAGTTATTGGTCATATTACAGCGAGCTACTATGGTTAAATTACTTACTGATTGAGTTAGACTTTGAGCAGAAGAGTCATGCATTGTGATAATCAATTTGCTATTTATATTGCTAAAAATCCTGTATTTTACGATCGCACCAAGCATATCGAGATCGATTGTCATCATGTTTGAGATTATTTAGTGAAGAAAGTGATTTGTACTCTATTCACTCCATCATCAGAGCGGTTGGCATATATCTTCACTAAATCTACATCACCAAGAGTTTTCTCAATATTGTCTGACAAGCTGAACATGGTTAATATATATTCTAATATTATAGCTTGAGGGTGAGTGTTAGTTTACTGGGAGTAACCATCGATGGCAACACCTGGCCATTGATGGTAACATGTAGCAAAGGAGACCCACGGTTATCTAGTTCGCTACAGCCATCAATGGGTTGCACTAGTGGCAACTTAACCACCATCAATGGGACATCGGGTTTACTAAGTACTGGATCCAGACCCGTTTTAGATATGATCCACTTTGTAAACCTATATATAAATATATATATATATATATATATATATATATATATATATATATACACGTGTGTGCGTGAGCGCGTGTGCGGCACAGCGCATGCGCACACGTGTGTGTGTATATGCAAGTGCTCTCTCTCAATAATATTATCTTACTATTCCATAACAATACCGATGCATGATATATAGCTAATCAGACCCTAAAAATAAAAAAAATACTGAAATATTATACTATTTTTCACAATTCTCTTAGTTACAACCAAAAAAAGAATCTAAAGTAAGAGCATAAAAATAAAGCTCAACTAAAAAAGAAAAAATTTAAATTTACCCAATGATCTTTCTCCTCATTGACAGGTTTTATCATGTTCATCCAATCAACTAAGCCTTTTTTCTTTTCAGCTGTCTGCTCGGGAGGCTTGCTAGCATCGGGACTTGCTTTGCTTCTTAGACTATCATTTCCATCCATTTCCTTGAGCTATATTCAAGGTAAACACAACAAAAAGAAGCATTACAGAAAAGTTGGAAGCATACCCATAATTACAGTTTGAAAACTAAAATAGATAACATAAGCAACTGAAAGAGAAATAAAAGTTAAATATCAGCATTGTGTATGTGAAGTTTTTGTCCTGAACATTCATTAGAAACCTGTATTGGCATGTGAAACAGGATCTGACTCTTATCAATATTCCATAAACATTAAGAACTATGGTTTAAGCTGCACATTTGGTCAGGTTGAATCTGTCCATGATGAACTTAGCTCGACCAGGGAGGTTTAGGTTGGGAGATTTTTGAACTTTTTGTACTTCAGTTGGAAAATATCAGCCTAGATTAATATTGTGCTGGGTTAGAGTTGAACAGTTACTTGCCTGTATAAAATTATATAGCATGTCCGGTAATGTAATTTGGCAGTCAAGTTATGTTTTATAAAGCTATACAGCTGCATAATTATTCTGCATTTGTTTGTGCCTTGCCAAAACCAAGGGTTAAAATCTGAGCACCATACTGGTTTCATATGCATTTCTCTGGTATCTGTATTGGGGTTTTGGCCATTTCAAATTCTAAAGTTATCTGTGGTTTAAATAAATCTATAAATTAACTAATGATTATTTTTTACAGACAGGAAAATTAACTACGGGCCTGTTTGATTTGTTGCAAAAGAAAGTGTAACAATTTTCACATGAAACAAATGTTGCATGTAACAATTGCAAGGAAAACAAGCGAAAAACTATGTCTGGTATGCTACAAGAAGTTTTTGTTGCAAAAGATAATTAATAGTTAATTAGCTGAGGTCGCACGTAGTTATTATAAACAATCAGCTTCTTGTAAATTTATAAAAAAAATAATGAGGTAGCAATATCATAATGACATTTTTCTTTTGCAAATAAGCTTTACCATTTGTTGCGACCAAATTGGTTGCAATAAATGTTAAAAAATTTTGATGTAACCAATGTTGCAAAATTTCTTACAGTAAAAACTGCAAATTACAGCATTTGTTACAATTGGTAGCAAACAAAATAGTGGAAATACATTTTCTGCTGCAAAAGCATTTTCTAGCAAATCAAAGAGCAAATCAAAGAGCCATAACATAAGTTTTTTTTAAAAAAAAAAGTTTGATGAAGCTTAGACTATATTTTGATAAAATATTGTACATTGCAGCAGCTTATACGACAGTAATTTACACATAGATAAAGTATATGGATTAGTTCAAGTTACCTGAACAGTTAGTGAAGTTAAATTTGTTGATTGAAGAAATATAATTAAATTTAGCAGACACAATGATTGATGAAATCTGTTATCCGCCGACACAATTTTGTTGGACAGGGAAAACCTCCGGTATCTATACACGAAGATATGGCCATATATGCCTCCAGTATCTATAATGAGGACCTGTTTATATATGTGCATTTTTTATAATTAGTGTACGTAAAACTTGCAGAAATATATGAACTTGGTTGTTCCGTTATGCGATAAGTAGGATATTAACATAATGAAGCATAAAAAAAAAGGTAAAATGAACCATAAATATCTAGGTTTCTAGATTATGTCAAAAGTGTTGCATAACATAATCCATGCCCACATAAAACAATTCAAACATTTGTAAGTGTCAGAAACAATGGCTGCGGATGTCGAACACGGTATGACACCAATTTTTGGTTGAAGGGAAATTCCTACATGTCACAGATAGAACCTCTATAAATTGATTATTTGATCTTTTTTCTATAAATTACTTTGTGTTGCTTGGATGGAGAATTTCAATGAATTGAAAGACCACATTCTAAGCTCCTTACGATTAACTTAATTTAGTTAAATTAGAAAATTAACTTTAGTATTTAATTTGTTCTTGTAAAACGAATTTACAACATTTAAATTAATATAACTATAATCAATACAATATCAATATGGCAAACAGTTTACGATTATACAATGGCAGCAAAATCTCAAAGCACTGACTGGTAAATTAATTTACCAGAAAAACCGTTAAAAACTTTCAAATCTACATTTTTCTTAGGTTTGTTGGAAAAAATTCAATGCTAACTTTAGGGTAATTTATTTGCTATTATGGTAAATTTAATTGTTGAACTCTTCCTTTTATATTTATTAAAAAAAATTCGAAGTAATTATATGTTTCTTATGGTAATTTTTAATATAAAATTTTAAGGATCAAATGTTAATTTTTCATATCTTTACTAACATAGAATGTCTAGAGTTAATTCTTGTAGTATTTAAAAGATTATTACTTTTGTGCATTTATGGCACTACAACTTTAATTTTATGTACATGGAATGTGTAAGATTTACTTTGGGATAAATATAGGATTTTAAAGTTTTATATCCCTGGCATGAGAATTTCAATTTAGGTATACGTAATTATATTTGTTGACTTATTATATAATAGTATATTTTATTCTTTCTTCAAAATTAATAAATGCTATGCTGCTTACTAATTATTTACCCCATTGTCTGTCTAGGTGTCTTAAGTTTTTTAAGGGGGCTATATAGGAGCCTAACTCGCTGTTGAAACTAAATGGAAAAACTGATCTGGCAACTACCCTTGCTCTGCCCACTTTCATTTAGAGAAGAGGAAAGAAAGTTGTTGCCTCCACTGGATTCCTTTCTCTCCCACCACTACCTGGATCACATCAATTCACTGCTGCCGAGTTTTTTGTGCATCCATATCAGACTGAAATCAGCCGATATCTAAGCAACTCAGCACACACAAGCCATACCAGCCTGATCTGATGTATTTGAGAATTGTTTGCCTTGATACCTGGACAGCATAAATGACCAGGCTGACAATTAGAGGTAACAGCTGAAATTTCAAACCTTGGTCAAAACTACCAAGTTTCCAACTAGGTAAGTATATGTGGCTGTATATACCCCTTTTATAGAACAATACCAACAAAAGGGTCAATCACCAGCAAAGACAAAATATCAATAAAAATCATGCAAACTAAAAGAGTTTGTGTGATTACCTGCACACTTGCAGCAGTCACCGTATCGAGTATGGTACTGGTTGTATAGCTGTTTGATTGGAGTCTAATGCGCCTTGGATCAATATCGACAGGACTCTTAGACCAAAAAGCAAAGATATTTGAATCTAGAACCTAAATATAGGAAAACAGAAAGCTTCAGAAATCTTTTTCGAAGAATTAGAATTAGAAATCATGTATAAAGTTTGCAACAATAGTTAAATTCGTTCACGGACAAGTCAACAAACTTGCCTCCCATCTTGTCACATTTTCGAGGGGATAGATTCTCAACATTCTGTTAGTGCTTGGGTCAAGCATGCGAATCCCATCTAAACCAATCTGTAACAGAAGATAAGAAATAAGATTAACATTATTTGATGAATGTAGTTAACTCTTATGCCCGTAGATTAATGGCTTGTCATACATGAAATAAGCAAGAAATAAAATCAAATAATGTCAGCAGGAAGAATACAAGGAAACATCTGACAGCTTGACAATTAGACTACTAGATCATGTTACCACCAAGGTTCTAATATCGTATTGGAAAGGCAGTTTTCATATTGGGTAACAGGACATCAGACAATATATCAGGAATATGAGCCAATGTAAGGCTTTAGTATCCCATCGGTAAACCCTCCAAAACAATATGTCAGGCGATAATATCGTTCTTCTCGGCCGATATTTAGAACAATGGCTACCACAGCTAAGATTACCCATGAAACCAAAAGTGAGATTGAAAAGTGGCCTTGAATCAGACAATTCAGTGTTTATTACTAAAAGGGAGAGCTATGTCATACTACTTTAATATTGTGTGCTATCTTGATAAACAGCATGGCAATAAGATGATACAAAAAAAATGGCAATAAGAGTAACTCAAGCAGAACTAATAGTTGCAAACCAGTTAATATATAAAATGAGCACGCCAAGTCAGAAAGTTCTGTTACACAGCTTTTCCCTCTCTCTTCCATAAGAAGAGGCAGTTTCTCCAAGCAATGTCCTGAAACTGCCACAGGATACAGTGTCCTGGCCAAATTACAAGCTTTTGACTCCCATACTCACTATGCAAATGGTACAACATGTACAACAGCAAATTCTGTTAGACAGCTTTTCCCTCTCTCTTCCACAAGGAGGGCAGTTTCTCCAAGCAATGTCCTGAAACTGCCACAGGATACAGTGTCCTGACCAAATTACAAGCTTTTGACTCCCATACTCACTATGCAAATGGTACAACATGTACAATACTATGAGTTAGTTCTGCGTATAATGATCTAGCAAAACCAAAATAAATTGTACTGCATTGACATTGACAAGGTTGCCTTAAATTATGAGAAGAAAATGGAATCGATCCTAGGATCTAGGAGGACTTCATCAATTACTTAGTACTACCTCCAGAGCTATTTCATCCAGCTTAATAAACCTTTTAACTAGTCAATTCTTAATTACAATTTACAAACATTGATATCATCATAAATCCTCATATAGTTGTAAATATCCTACGATATGCGATACGTATCTTACGATATGATACTACGATTCATAAGAAAATTGATACGCATTTTATCTGCGATACTACTGGGTTATGCATCTTATAATACGGCAAGCACGTTCTACGATATGCGATACATATCTTATAATACGCGATATGTTACGATACGCTGACTTGGTCCATAAATGGATTTAAAACTCATTCATATGAACCTTTTGAGTTAAATATGGAATGCAAATTTCAAACAAGTATAGTCATTTAACAAAAAAAGAACATCAAAGTTTAAGATACTTGTTTTACTTAATAAAATATTTAAACAAATTATCAAAAAAAGTATACTATTAATTTATAGTCAAAATAAATTATTTAGTTACTAATTCGCAATTCAATTGTCCAAAGAGCTAACTTATTATATGTTAAAATCTCGATAAAAGGAAGTTAGTGTATTGATTTGAGAAGTTGAAGTTGAAGAAATTAAAATAAAAATTCTTAGGGATGATGGTGATGTTATTATAAAGGATGATTAATTGATATTATATTTACTTGTTTTTTATTTTTTTAGAGATAAACTTTTGCTCAATGTTTTGGTTTTCGTGAAATAACATACAATCAAAACTAAGGGAACAAAAAAGGAAGAGATTGGAGAAATATATAATATAATTTGACTGTTGGATATAAAATTTAATTATGAATGAATTAATGAGAAATAAGAACTTTGCATAGTAAAAGGTGTATAATGAATGGATTTCAAAGTGTACTTTAAGTTGAAGGATAAATAATAGATCTACTAAAAAAGAAAAAAAAGATGTAACTGTAAAATTTTTATTAATTCGTTGTTTATTCATAATATTTAATTTCTATAGATTATTTTATCATTATTCGTAAGATTGAATGCAGTTGTAAACAACAAATAGGAGAAAAAAAAAGAATATATTAAATGAGGAGGTTTATATGGAGCAAGAGAGACGACAATGAGAAAAATGAATGTTATTTTCAATTTTAAGTGAATTTAGTAATGTATTTGCTACTGTCGTATAATTTTGATTGGTGGCTTTATAGTCATAACAGTTTGAATGTTAATTACATATTTATATATACCTATTGGCTTATATTTAATATATTACTGGTTTTAATATTTGTTTTTGACTATTTGTTTACTTATACTTTAAATATACTCATATGTTTACTATATTATATATTGTTATGTGCTTATTACTTGCCTACTATATTTTGGTTAATGTATCCTACAATACGATATGCGATATGATACATAGGGATAATGATACACTATACGTATCCCATTTTTGACAACTTTGAATCCTCCCTTATTTTTTCAATAACTAAACTAGAAATTCAACACACTCTCTGTCAAGGTTCGGATATCTTAGACATCTGGATGGTGTTTTTATCAGATAGCATACTTCAGATGATATATCAGTAATACGAGCTCATATAGGTCGCTCACATCGTACATTATGTAAGCATATCAAGTTCGTAACATTGATATCATAGAGATGAAGGTAATATCGCTGATGTCATGTATCTAACAAAAATAAAGTATGCATGAAAGTAAATATTAACATACAATTCAAGCACAAGACAATAAAACTAATCATGAGATAGACTCAATCAAAAAGTTCAAAACGTAAATAATTGAAACAAGTGCAGTTAAGCAACGACAACGGTGGAAGCAAAGATGGCAATACAATAATAACAATGTCAATGACAACAATAAAAAACAATGATAGCAACAAGAAATCCGTTTGAGTCACCATAGCTCTCATGGTGTGTGAGAGATTCTGCCACTCAAGTTTTTGTACACAGATCTGCATAGTTGTCAATATCCTACGATATGCAATATGTATCATATGATACAATACGATATGCAAGGAAATAGATACGTATTTTAACGTGATTCTATTGGGTTATGAATCTAACGATACAATAAGTGTATCCTACGATATGCAATACATATGTTATGGTACACGATAAATTACGAGACTTGGCTTATTAATGGATTTCAAACTCATTCAAATAAACCTTTTTGAGTTAAATACGGGATATAAATTCTGAACAAGTATAGTTGTTTAACAATAAAGAATATCAAAATTCAAGATATCAGTTGATAAAAATATTTCAATAAATCATCAAAAGAGGTTTATTATTAAATTATAGTCAATATAAATTATTTAATTACTAATTCTCAATTCAAGTACCTAATGGATTTATTTATTATACGATAAATCTCGATAAAAGAAAAACTTTATATATATTGGAGATGTAGATGAAATTAAAATAAAAGTTGAAGATAATGATAGTGATATATCTATAAGAGATGATTAATTGATATTACATATGATTGTTTCGTATTTTTTCGAATGGATAACTTATGCTCAATGCTTCTTTTTTTTTTGAAAATAATATACAACCGAAACTCAGGCAATATAAAAAGAAAGAGATTGGAAAAACATATAATCTAATTTGATTATGCATATAAAATTAGATTTTAAATGGATTGACGAGAAATAAGAGTTTTACATAGTGAAAGTTGTTGCTTAAATATATTTCAAAGTGTGTTTAAGCTGAAAGAGAAAAATGGATCTAATAAAAAGAAAACGAAGAGATGTAATTGTAAAAGTTTTATCTATTAGTTGTTTATTTCTAAAATTTAGTCTCTAATAGATTATTTTAAAATTATTAGTAGGACTTCTTAACTGAAATGCAATTGTAAACAATATATAAGAATAAAGAAAGTAAAATAAAAATATACTAAAGGAGTTTGTATGGAACAAAAGAGATAAAGACGAAAAAATTGAATGTCATTTTTCAAGTGAATTTAACAATGTATTTGCTAGTATAGTATAATTTTGATTAATAGCCTCGTAATCATCACACTTTGAATGTCAATTACCTATTTATATATGGTTTTTGACTTATATTTAACATATTATCAACTTTTAGTATTTGTGATTGTTATTTATTTACTTATACTTTAAATTTGCTCATATATTGGTTATATTATATATTATTATGTGCTTGATTACTTGGTATACATTGATTATTATATCTTACAATACGATATGTGATACGATAAACGATACGATACATAGGAAAAATGAAACACTATATGTATCCCAATTTGACAACTTTAGATCTAAGAACATGATTGATGTGAGGAAAATGTGAAAGAAATTGGGTTTTTGCTTAAATATAGGCAATAAGGGTTTGGTATGAACATTGAGCCAATAAACATTTTAAGTTAACTGAAAAAAATCACCATAGCACCCAATATACTGGGATGATAACATGCCGATAAATTGAGTGAGATCACAATCAACGCCCACCAAAATGTATGATATTTACTTTCATCGTGTTGTCACGTTATCCCACCGAAAAGGATATATCAGCCAATATTTAGAACAATACTCTCTTTGAGGTATGTCTGTATTATTTAGTAAATTCATCATCTCGTAAAAAGTTGGTGTGATTCCAATAGTTGTGCAAATAAAGTGCATCTTTCATCTCCTCCTAGTTTTACAAAACATCCATTGTCACTCCTTGCATTACCTTGATTTTGAGAGATATTTGCCTGAACTCTTTTTCCAGAATCCAACCACATACTATCCACATTTTCAAAATATCCAGGCCTCGCTACATTAGATACTAAAAGACCAACCATTGACATCAAAATTAAAAATGCCTAGCTGAGATTCTTGATGTTATATTTCAATCTATTTAAATAAATATTTTAAGCTTACAAGATTCACATCATTCCAGCAACAACTTAACCCAATAATTATGCCCCAAGTTTATTGACATAATCAATCATCTGCGATACTTTCGTCATTGCAATTGGCTGACCCCTATCAAAAATGATGCGACAAGCTGACCCCTATCAAAAATGATGCGACAAAACTTCCACAATCATCAAACTTCAGCCAAGAAGATAAAGAACCAAAACTAGAAAACTCATTTCCTCAACCAAAACAATGTTCCATCCTATGTCTGTCACAAGCCTAACCGCCATTGTTACCCATCACTGGAATCCAATTCCTAAATTTATTTTCACGTCCATACAAACCATACCACCAATAGAATTGTCATTGAAGTACAGTGCTAGTAGAACCAAGAAGAATTATCATTTTAGTCTTCAAAATCCATATAGATAACCAAGAAGAATTGACACGTACAAAATGAAAAAAGGAAGAAAAAGAAGGGACTTCCCTAACCTGATATCTCCTAGCTGTCATAATAAATATAACTAAGATGATAGCAGCATGTTCAGAGAATAGTTCTTTTTTTTTTTTTTAATAAAGACTAGGACTCTAGCAGCTACATAATCCACAGCATTTCAAAAACGACTATTTCTATGTGACAACTTTACTGAATTATAATGAAACCACAGTTTTTTAAGGCGTTATTTGTTAATGACCACATGCATGTTACGAAATATGTGGTCTAATTTTGTTTTGCATGCTTGTCACTTCATTAATAGGATGTTGTCATCTGGCTTGCATGGTAAAACTCCTTTTCATATATTTATCCTAATACAACCATATTTCCTCTACTGTCTCAACTATTAGAATTACATTTTTTGATGTTTTGTTCAGGATTTGATTCCCACTTGGACAAGGTATCTTTCCACGATATCAAGTATGCATTCATTGCATTCATTGGCTACTCTAGGATTCAGAAAGAGTATAAGTGATTGTTCGTAGCAAAATTGTTGCTTCCTTCCATTGAATACAACTTAGATTACAACGAAAATGAACAAAAAAAGAACAAACGAGAGGATTTATAATTATTGCTCTCTTTTATAATATAGAGTGGGTTTTCGTGGCGATGGGATCTATAAGTAGCTCATTTGGACAATCTGACGCGAAAGTCTTCTCTCTCGATGAAGATGACGGCCGACTCTTGATCTTTATCTTCTGGTTTTGATATGTTCAAAGCTCTCACGCGTAACTTGAACTCTTTTTAATGCTCGAAAAATATCAATGATCATTGATTGATTGATCTATTATTGATTGATGATCTCTAAAGTCTCCTCAAAAAGGATATTTATACACTTTGGTGGTTATGAGAGTTTCCATAGGAATAGAAATAAAGATTTCCATAAGAATAGGAAAAGAAGGTTTTTGTATTCATTAAAGATTCTAATCAAATATTTGATATTGATTTAAATCTCTTGATTTGGAATTCTGATTGGACTCAATTCGAGTATTGGATAAGCCAAATCTCAATCACAATCAGTTTAAGATTCTAATTGGACTCAATTTGAATATTAGATAAGCCAAAATCTCAATCACAATCAATTTAGGATTCTGATTGGACTCAATTTGGGTATTGGATAAGCCCAAATCTCAGTCACAATCAGTTTAGAATTCTTAAGAATCTACTCACACGGAGTTAAATATTCTGAACGCGGAGCTATAGACTTAGCTTCGCGTTTTACTTATCTACGAAAAGCTAAGCGTTGGACGACGCGAAACTAATCAATAGCTTCGCATTCTGCGAGCTATTTTCCTTCTTTTTATTTGGAAATTTTACCACCAACAGAACCCCTCCAAAATTTTCAAAATGGTTTAGAACTTAGCAAATTTTGAAATACTTTGGATTTTCAATTTGGTGATCAGGTTAAAATCAAAAAATTCGGCAGCGGTGCCTAATCGCACATACTTGAAACTTTGATGGAGGCGGTTCAACGCTCTCATGCGTAACTTGAACTGCACACGCCAAGATGATCGGGTCATGATCATCAGATTTCGGCAGAGGCGCCTAATTGCACATGCCTAGAGTTTTGGCGGAGGCACTTAATTGCACACGCCAACATGATCGGGTCAGGATCATCGATTTCGGCAGAGGCGCCTAATTGCACATGCCTAGTCCAAGTCCTCTCACGCATAACTTGAACGAAAATGGGAATAATCCAAATCATACTATCAGAGATAAGAGTTTAACATGACAGGTCCACGGGATTTTTAGCAAACCCCCAACTATAAACGGATTTGGTGTCTTTACCAATCGCCGTTTACATTGGGCTAGCCATGCTATTCCTCTCAGCATGGTGAGTTGTCGAGATATTGATTTCCTCTCACATTTGCCTTTAACAGCATTGGGTAGTTAATTTCATACTTTTACCCCCAGTATGATAGGATTGGCGAGCAACTTGATCTCCTCTTCCCGCCGCTTTGACAGCATTGGGTAATTGATTTCATACTTTTACTCCCAGTATGATAGGGTTGACGAGGAATTTGATCTCCTCTTCCCGCCGCTTTAACAGTATTAGGCAACAAAATATTTTATTTATAGCACTCAATTAGCCATTCTAATGGCTAGTAAAAGTAGCGAAAGCAACATGATATTTATCATCTCAATATTTTTGGCACCCCCAGTCTAATCCGGCTGCTAGCCAATGAGAATGACTTTGTCGCAGCTGTGGTTCGGAGAGTACCCAAGGGGCTAGCTTCCAAGTGCGGGCTGCCCGTACTTGGTGTCGATATCAGCTTCCCTACTGGTAGAGAGGTCGCTTTGGCAGAGAACTTATTGGTTCCAACTACCAAAGTTGTCATATTTGCAGAAACTTTCTGTTCTTCTTTAAGCTGGAGGACACCGGCTTCTATCAATGCTTGGATTCGGCTCTTAAGAGGATAGCAATCCTTAGTCGAATGTCCGATATTCTGATGGTACAGGCAATAGTTAGGATCGTTGGTTTTTCCAGCGTCTCCGGTTCTCAATTCTCCAGAAGCTTCAACATGCCCTTTCTGAGAAGATGGAATACAGTACTAATTTGCTCAGTCTTGAATGTATAAGTTTTATCTTGGGGGGGCCTATTCTAACCGGCACCTCTCAGATTTTGAGGTCTTGGCTTTGGATCTGCAACTGACGTCATCACAGCCTTCCCTTTTTTTTAGGATTATGTGGATATGGCATGTGATTTATAGAGCTTCTCGTGCTACGAAATTCCTCAATTCGGCGAATTATATCTTCCGCCTGCTCTCCCTACTTTGACAGGTCTTTCCAATTTTTTGGACTCTACAGCTCCCATTCTTATCATTACGTCGGTCCTGAAATTATGCTTGCAGATTTCTACTAGGTTTCCTGGGTCATACCGTGTCGACATTGTACGGATTTTTTCCTGAAGCGTTCTATAAATCTTTTGACTGTTTCCTCTTCTCCTTGTATTGTCGCAAGGAGGGAATGAACCGATATCTCGGTATCATCCTCAAAAAAACGCGCCAAGAACTGCTTCTCGACATCATACCAAGCGTTTATGGTTCCCGAAGACAACTGCATAAACCATATAAAGGCAGGCCCTTACAGGATGCTCGCAAACACTTTGGTCATTACGGAATCATTTCCCATTAGATGAACTGCCTGCGATAAAAAGTAATATAGGTGCTGACTTGGGGACCATTTCCTGTTATATGACTCCAATTTGTGGGGTTTATATTTTTCTGGATAAGGAGCGAAATCCCACTCAAGCGGATATGGCCTTGAAACTCCTGATTCCTTTAGCTCTTTCTTTTGCATTAACGCATCCAGTTGCTTCTGTAGGTTTTCCATCTTCTCTTCATGAAGATCATGAAAGGAATATTTGTCATCCTCCTCATGCACCGAATAAGCCTTTTCTTCTTTATTATCTTCATTTGTCTTAAAGGGTGGTTCCTCATTTATTTTCGGTGGTGGTTCCGAGAAAGTTTTAGCCTTATCATCGACTATCTTCTGGGTATTTTCGACCACTTTTAGAAGCATTAGTTTGAGGTCATCAATGGCCTTCTGCTAATCTCTAATCATCTGTCCTTGGACTTCAAATCTCTGGTCGATATCATCGAACCTATCCACTACATGTGATGCTGATTTTCGCCGGGAAGATGCACAAGATTGTGGAGAAGCTATAACTGAATTGTCGCTGTCATCGTCATAAAAACCTTTTACAAGTTTCTTGTAATTTCGAGAAGCGACAGCCCCTGTTTTGAGTCGGGTGAAATGATGAAGTTCTTCATCGTCTGCATCTGACTCATATTCTTTCTCCGTGATCTTGTTGCCTTTGCCGATTATATTTGAGGTCACTGCGTTTAATTCTTTTTTAATTTTGTATCTCAGATTACTCTTTCTCCTCTTTGGAGTATCTTGATCAGACTCAGTTATTCTGTTAAATACAGCCTCTCTTCTTGGTATAACAGCAATTATCCAATATAGCAGATACGGCTGTAATGAGTTGCTCACAATGGCATGTTAAGTGTGGCTGAGTTTGAGTCATGCTCCTTTTACCTGTCAAGTAATCTCTGAGATCGGTGAGCTTAGATGACGAAAAATCATGGGGCCCACCCGGTTGTTGAGAGGGTCCAGGGGCCCACTGAATCTTTTCAGGGTCATTGGTGTCGACATGTTGTCCAATAACCCGATTATCAGCCTTGATTCCATATTTAAGGTCGATAATCTCGCTTATGAAACCACACACGGATTTCTCTTTGCGATTAACGCAATTAACTTCGCGATTTACGCGATAGTAGCAAGCCTTGCAATTAACGCAAGATTTACTAGCTTCGCGATTAACGCTTAGCTCAGTTTCAGCCTCGCGTGGAGAGTTTCTATCACACGCTGGCTCTATCATAAAGTTATCCTCGCGTTTTACGCGAGTTATATTAATTTTTCTGGATTTGAGTCCAGGAGTAACAACCTCGAGTGGAAAATCACACGCTGGCTTATCTTCGCGTTTTACGCGAATCTTGGCACTTTGGCCAGTTTTAGAGTTAAAATCAGTAGCCTCGCGTAGAGAAAGCACATCACACGCTGGCTTATCCTTGTGATTTACGCAAGAATTCTTGGCTTTGCGATTAACGCTTGGCTCAAGTTTAAGGTTGATAATCTCGTATAGGAAATCACACTCGGATTTATCTTCGCGATTAACGCGATCGTAACAAACCTTGCGATTAACGCAAGTTTTACTGGCTTCGCGATTTACGCTTAGCTCAGTTTTCTGCTGAAGTCTGATAGCCTCGCGTGGAGAATCACACGCTGGTTTAGTCATAAAATTACCCCCGCATTTTGTAGGGATCATGCTAATTTTTCTGAATTTTAGTCCAGAAGTAACAGCCTCACGTGGAAAATCATACGCTGGCTTAGTCATAAGTTCGCGTTTAACACGATCGTGACTGGTCTTGCGATTTACGCAAGTGATATCTTCGCGTTTGACGCGATTCTTGCGATTAACGCAAGTCTGAAAATCATCTTCGCAATTTACGCGAAGGTAAGGAGTTTTGTGATTAACGCAAGTTTCACCGACTTTGCATTTTACACTAAGCTCGGTTTTAGCCTCGTGTGGAGAATCGCCATCACACTCTGGTTTTAAGGAAAGTTTATCCTCGCGATTTACGCGAGTGTCAAGTATTTTGCGATTGACGCAAATCTTATTGGTTTTGCGTTTAATGCTAAGCTCAGTCTTAGCCTCGCGTGGAGAATCACCATCACATGCTGGCGCTATCAGCATTTTATCCTCGCGATTAACACGAGCTTCTCTGGTTTTAAGTCCAGATAAAATAGCCTCACGTGGAGAATCACACGCTGGCTTGTCCTTGCGATTCACGCAAGTTACAGTTTCGCGTTTAACGCAATACTGACTGATTTTGCGATTAACGCAAGCCAGTTCGCGAGGTACAGTAGCCTTGCGTTCTGCTGCCTGATTAGCCTCGCGTTTAACGCGAGCTTTGAGGGCCTTTCGCCTAGCTCTCCGATTTCGGTTGCGGAGTTGGGTTCTGGCTAATCCAGTTTTCAGGCCTTCTTCGGTAGTAGAGAGGTCATCCTCTGTTAGGGTTCTCTGTCCAAACGACGGCTCCATGGCCGCGGTCTCCAAGAGTCCCCGTTTAACGGTGAATTCCCGATTTACGGATATTGGAGCGCACGTGGCGATAGTGCCAGGTTTCAGTCAGATTACCTGATTCAAAGGAGATGTACAACTCGTATTTCTACTGGGCGATCTTCACGACGAGCATATTAACGTCGGATCCGATCGTTTCCATGTCAGATTGCACTACGATCTCTTTTTCAGTAAAAGAGACACCTCCCACTGTGGTCACCAGTTTGTTCGTAGCAAAATTGTTACTTACTTCCATTGAATACAACTTAAATTACAACGAAAGTGAACAAGAAAAGAACAAAGGAGAGGATTTATAATTATCGCTCTCTTTTATAATATAGAGTGGGTTCTCGTGGCGATGGGATCTATCAAGTAGCTCTTTTGGACGATCTGACGTGGAAGTCTTCTCTCTTGATGAAAATGACGGCCGACTCTTGATCTTTATCTTCTGGTTTTGATATGTTCAAGGCTCACACGCATAACTTGAACTCTTTTTTAATGCTCGAAAAAGATCGATGATCATGGATTGATTGATCTATTATTAATTGATGATCTTTAAAGTCTCCTCAAAAAGGGTATTTATACACTTTGGTGGTTATGAGAGTTTCCATAGGAATAGAAATAAAGATTTCCATAGGAATAGGAAAAGAAGGTTTTTGTATTCATCAAAGATTCTAATCAAATATTTGATATTGATTTAAATCTCTTGATTTGGAATTCTGATTGGACTCAATTCGAGTATTGGATAAGCCCAAATCATCAGTTTAAGATTCTAATTGGACTCAATTTGTATATTAGAAAAGTCAAAATCTCAATCACAATCAATTTAGGATTCTGATTGGACTCAATTTGGGTATTGGATAAGCCCAAATCTCAATCACAATCAGTTTAGAATTCTTAAGAATCTACTCATGCGAAGTTAAATACTCTGAACACGGAGCTATAGACTTAGCTTCGCGTGTTACTTATCCACGCGAAGCTAAGTGCTGGACGACGCGAAGCTAATCAATAGCTTCGCGTTCTGCGAGCTATTTTCCTTCTTTTTATTAGGGAAATTTTACCACCAACAGTGATATGATCCAATGTCTTAGAAAATATTTTGTGTTTACTGGTGTTACCTTTTTTAGTTAATCTCATATTTCACTTCTTCCGCATCAATAGACCAGTTGATTCTTCTCTTCCTCTATCATTGTCAGTCTCCTATTGAGATTGAAAAATTGTCGGTCCTTCGTCTAGGGATTGAGAAGGTCCCTTCATTGAAAACACTATTGGTATTCTCTCGTCTGGAAGTACCTCCTCCAAGCTTATTGTCAATTGTTCCACCATCCTAACTGCATGGCCTCCATATTCATAACTTTCATCTGCTCTTGCTTCCGATATTCTCATCTCTCTGGAAAAGTAAATGCAATACTACTGCTCATCCTAATTCTAGATTTGTTTCTTATATAAACTTACCCCTTGTTTCGCCCGTTTAGCCTTTCTCTTTCTTCCGTTTTATATCTAGGTCATTTCTAAAAGCTATGCTAGTCTCTACCTGACAAAAAATCATGGATGAGATGTGTTCTTGTCTCTCATGGAACATGAAAATTAGTCACTGCTTTGCGTGAGATTATATTATTGGCTGTGTATACACTATCAAAGGCGAGCCGAATTAACCGGTGGACCAATATAAAACTCAACTTGTTGCAAAAGGTTTTTCCCAAGCCTGGGAAGTTGATTACTTTGAGACTCTCTCCTATCACTTGTCTCAACTCCATTCACATCCTCTTCTCTCTTGTCATGACGTTGATTTACCAATGTTCCGGTTGGATAATAAAAAATGTTTTCGTATATGGTGACCTACATGAAGAAGTGTATATGAGCATCTTTCAGAGTATGTTGCTTAGTTAGTAGAACACAGTACGCAAACTCAAGAAAACAATCCATAGACTTAAGCAGAATCTTCAGACTGATTTACAAGTTTTTTACGGTTATTGTTGGTATTGACTTCCAACACTGTCGCTATTATCATTATGTCTTTATCTGGCATCCTACCTCCGGTGTCCCTCTTGTTGTATATTTAGATGTCATTCTGCTAACTAGGAATAATACTTCAGCTCTATCTAAAATAAAAGACTATCTTAGACAACCCTTTGTAACTAAAGACATAAAAAGACAGAGATATTTTGTTAGAATTGAGATAACTTATCATAAATGTAGACGACTCTATTGGAGGAAGTATGCACTAGATGGATCTCTTAAGAGACCAGTCTATTTAGGTGCAAACGTCCTAATACTCATGGAGTTAGATCTAAATGTCTAGAATGAAAACAGTGCTTTGTATGAGAACATCAAACATTATAGAATGATGATTAACAACCTTAACTATTTCACAGTTACCAAATTTAAAGTTTCTTTTGTTGAATTATTGAGTAATCCATTCATAAACCAAGGGAAGGTACTGTAAAGCTGCACTAAAGAGCTTTGGCATACATTAATTATTAAGAGCTCTACTGAAAAATATTCACAACTCAACTTTTTCAAATGATGAATATGTAGGGGCCAAAGGGGATAGAAGATTTACCACTAGATATTTTATATTTATTAGAAGTAATCTAGTTATGTAGAGTAAGAAACAAAATGTAGTGTTTCGACTTCTGCTAAAGTAGAGTATCAGGCTATGACACATACTACGTGTGAACTACTGTGCCTGAAAAACTTGTTGATTAAATTTGATTTCAAGCCAGAGTCTTGTGCCCATACACTATGATAATCAATATGCCATCCACATTATTCAAAATCCAATGTTTCATAATCGTATCAAGCATAAAAGAAAGATTATCATGTAGTTTGAGATATTATAACAACAACAACAACTAAGCCTTTTATCCAAAGTATTTGGGATAGGCTACATGAACCAAAAAAGAATCACGCCAGATCGATCACTTTGATAGTCCTCCATTCATTTCTATCAAGTAATATCTCCTCATTTAAACCTTTAGAATCTGTATCTTTTCGTATCACCTCCATTCATATTTTCTTCGGTCTTCTCTTTGTTTTTTTAACTTGTCCTACATTGATAAACTCTCCTCGTCGAACTGATGTATTTATAGACCTACGTTGCACATGACCAAAGCATCGTAAGCGATTTTCTTGTATCTTCTTATCGATAGGAGTTACACCTACTTTAATACGAATATTTTTATTTCTCACTTTATCTCTCCTAGTGTTGCCGCATATCCAGCAGAGCATGCGCATCTCTGTTATACTTATCTTTTGTGAATGACAGTTCTTTATAGCCCAACATTCTGTGTTATATAATAAAACTGGCCTAATAACAATTCTATAAAAAATTTCCTTCAGTTTTAACGGAATATTACAGTCGCATAAAACTCCCGTTGCACTCCTCCATTTCAACCAGCCAGCTTGTATCTTATGATTAACATCATTATCGATCTCTCCATCATTTTGAATAATAGAACCTAAATACCTAAACTGACTGCTCATTTGTATCTCTTGCTTATCCAGTATTACAATATTATAGTCTACGGTCCGTCGTTTACTAAATTTATACTTCATATACTATGTTTAGATTTACTCAATTTAAAACCTCTAGATTCTAATGTGTATCTCCATAACTCTAATTTAGCATTCACCCATATTTTTGTCCCATCAACTAAAACAATATCATCAGCAAATAACATACACCAAGGTATCTCATTCTGAATAGCTCTAGTAAGCTCATCCATTACTATAGCAAATAAGAACGGGCTCAATGCAGATCCTTAATGCAATCCAATTGTGATAGAAAAATCACTTGTTAAAACACCACATGTTCTGACATTGGTCACTACTCCATCATACATATCCTTAATTATATCAATATACTTGATGAGAACTCTTTTCTTCATCAATATCCACCTAAGTATCTCTCATGCTAGCTTATCATAGACTCTTCAAGTCAATAAATACCATATGCAAATCTCTCTCTCTCAGAATCACTCTAAAAGTTGACGAAGCAAATGAATAGTTCCTGCCGTCGATCACCCCAGCATAAATCCAAACTGGTTCGCTGATATTTTAACAGTTTGCCGCAATCTATTTTCAATTATCCTTTCCCAAATCTTCAGTGTGACAATGTTGAAAATAACGCATTTTGAAACCCGTTATATTGCGTTACGTAACCTAACGGAACTCCAACGCTACGTAACAACTGGAAATAACTCAGTGTACCATAACAGTACGTTTTTTATATTATTTTATGTTATATTACGTAACGTTACGTTAAATTACGTTATGTTATGTTATTTACAATTATTTTTTTAGTAATTTCTATATTATTGTTAATTATTATTTTGATTATTAGCAATTTGTTATATTTTTCTTACTTGATTAGTTGTTAGTTTATTTGATTGCTTGTGAAATTGCTAACTTGTTAATTTGTGATTGTTTTCATCATTTGTTATAATTCCTCTACAGTTGTTGAAATATCTTATTTGTTGATTCTATTGAATTTTTAACTGAACTAAAATCAACAATTACAAATAAGATAAATTAAATACTACAAAATATAAATTACAACAACGATAATAACTGGAATTGAAATAAAAAATTGAAATCTTGTTTTCTTGTTCAAATAATAACTGAAATTACGGTTGCAGACTTAATATAATTTATGAAGATAAATGTAAAAATTATTGTTAAACTTAATATAAAATTAGAATAGAATATGTATTACAAAATAATTTTATATTCTTTTTTGGATATTTTAATTCTTTTTTTCAATTTATAAAAATTATTTTATACAGTTTTATATTTATGTTTAATTAAATAAATAGAAAATTGCATAACCTACGTTATGCGTTACGCTATATGCAACATAACCTAACAGAGACAAAACGTTACGTTATCGTTATCGTTATTTTAAACATTGGTGTGACACATGAGTTTTATTCCTCGATAGTTAGAACATCTCTAAATATTACCCTTATTCTTATATAGAGATACTACGATACTCTTTCTCCATTCATTTGGTATTTTCTTAATTTGCCAAATCTTATTAAAAAAATCTGTCAGTCACCTCATACAAATCCCTCCTAAGTATCTCCATATTTCTATAGGAATCTCATCTGGACTAATAACTTTTATTGATTTCATCATCTTCAAAGCCTCTTTTACTTCAGTCTCTTTAATTATGCACATAAAACTACGATTCTTTAATTATGCACATAAAACTACGATTCATATCCTCATATTGAATAGTAAGATCTCCCAAATATTGAGTAAAACTGTCATTATATAATCTATCAAAATAATCTTTCTATCTTTTTTTATCTTTTCGTCTCGAATTAGAACCGTCTGATCCTCATTTTTAATACAGTTTACAGTACATAAGTCTCTAGACTTTCTCTCTTTTATTCGAGCAATTCTATATATATCATTTTCTGCCTCTTTATTATCCAACTTCTCGTACACTTATTTATATAATTTAGTTTTTGCATCCCGAACAGTTTTCTTAGCCTCCCTCTTCGCTAGTTTATACTTCTCAAAACTTATTCCATCATTATTATTATTCTTCTTCAAATCTCTATAAAGATCTCACTTGATCTTAATAGCATTTTTTACCTCTTCATTCCAACATGATGTATCCTTACATGATGGAGCATCGCCCCTCGACTCACCAAATATATCTTTAGTTATCCTCTTAATACAGCTAACTATTTTGTTCCATATTATATTAGGATCATCATGATCCCTCAAATCTGCTTCTTATACTACTCTATCTACAAAAACTTTTTGATTACCTTCTAATTGCCACTACTTAATGTTAGGATCTAACTTATACTTAATATTTCTAAGTCTCTTTCTAATCTAAGTATCTAAAACTAAAAGTCTATGTTGGCTAACTACACTCTCACTTGGCACTACTTTACAATCGATACAACTAGCTCTATCTACCCTTCTAGTTAAAAAAAAAAAAAATCTATTTGGCTTGCATTCGATCCACTTTTAAAAACAATCAAGTAAGAAACTCTCTTTTTAAACCAAGTATTCACTAAAATCAAATTATAAGACAAAGCAAAATCTAGAATTGAATTACTTGCTTCATTTTTCTCCAAAACCAAATCCTCCATGTACACTATCAAACCTATTACGACTAGTTCTTACATGCCCATTAAAATCACCAACAATAAATAGTTTTTCTTTAGTGGGTATTTCTTGTATTATCTCATCTAAATCCTCCCAAAATTGATATTTACTAGATTTATCAAGTTCTACTTGTAATGCATAAACACTAATAACATTAAAAATCTCTCTATCTAAAATAAATTTAACAAATAAAATTCCATCACCCTTCCTCCTAACCTCCACTACATTCCTAAATAATTGCATATCTATAATCACACCTACCCCATTACGATTTTTATCTCTACCCGTATACCAAACTTTATAACTCCAAAACTCTATGACTTTAGCTTTTTCACCTACCCATTTAGTCTCCTGCACGCACAAAATATTAACCCTTTTTCTAATCATAGTATCAACTAATTCTGCTAATCTACCTGTAAGAGAACATATATTTCACGATGCCAACCGAAATCTATGTTTATATTTATGAGCCAATTTTTTTACCCCCACCCGCTCATTAAGATGTGGGAACCCTGTTACATTTGACATCACATCCGAGCGCCGACGTGGCGCGTCACTTCTGGGCGACGACCTAGCAACACTACACCCGAGCTCCAATGTAGCGCGTCGCTCAGTAGAGAACGCTCTAACGAAATTCATATTTTGGCTCATGTCATAATATGTGACAATGTTTTACGCTGCCTGTCACCGGCCTACCACAACCCTCCTTTTTTATCCTGATTTGGGACAAACAGTGAAAGGATGAATTTTTAAGCACACCACTAGTGGAGTTATGTAGTTTGAGATATTGTGGTGAAAAAGTTGATCGACACTCCGTTTGCTCCTTTGTAAAAAAATTGGCTAATATATTAACTAAAACTGCATCATCAACCGTGTTTTCTAATTTGTATAACAATTTTCTCATAATTAATATTTATATTCCAACTTGAAGGGGAGCGTTAGATTAGACTATCATCATATATTGAGGTTTAGTCCCACATTATCTTTGGGATTATTCATATGGTGTTGAAACACCTATATGTATCCCTTGAACAAAGTTGTCAAACAGGAATATGAATAGTATATCATTATCTTTATGTATCGTATTGCATATCGTATCGCATATCATATTGTAAGATATATTAATCAATGTATAATAGGTAAGTAATCAAGTATATAATAATATATAATATAACAAACATATGAATAAATTTAAAGCATAAGCAAACAAATAACCAAGGACAAATACTAAAGCCGATAATATATTAGGTAGAAGTCAATAACTGTAAATAAATAAGCAACTAAAATTTGAAGTGTGATAACTATGAGGTCATTAATCAAAATCAGTGTTCTAAAACTCAGTTTGTGTACTAACTCGGTCCGAGAGCGAGTTGTGAGCACTTGGAGTACTCGGTGAGTACTCGTTCAGAACTCGAAATAATAATATTTTAATAATTATGCATACAGCAAACATATAATAAAGAAATATGTAATTTCAGAACTCAAATTTCGGAACATCACTCTCGACTCGTATTAACTACCCTTACAGCACTACTGACATTAGAATTTGGTGCCATAGATGATGACATCACAAATAGTAGATTTCTAAAAAAAATTCAACAATTAGATATGAACATGATCAAATTCCAAATGCATACCAAAGTTTAACATATCAAATTCCGAATGTATAAAAGCCATCAAAACCAAAAAAAATTATTTGATGCTAGTACTCCAATGGAGTTAGATCTAAATGTAGAGTGAAAACAGTGTTGTGTATGAGGACATTAAACAGTATAGGACGATGATTGATAAGCTTAACTATTTCACAATTACCAGATCTGAGGTTTTTTTTGTTGAATTATTGAGCCAATCCATTCATAACCCAAGGGAAGCTACTGTAAAGCTGCACTAAAGAGCTTTAGCATACATTAATTATTAAGAGCTCTCCCTCAAAAATATTCACAACTCAACTTTTTCATATGATGAATATGTAGGGGCCAAAGGATTTAGAACCATTAGATATCTTATATTTATTAAAAGTAATCTAGTTATGTAGAGTAAAAAACAAAATATAGTGTTTCAACTTCTGCTAAGGTAGAGTATCAGACTATGACATATACTACGTGTGAACTACTGTGCCCGAAAAACTTGTTGATTAAATTTGGCTTCAAGCCAAAGTCATGTGCCCATACACTATGATAATCAATATGCCATCCACATTATTCAAAACTCAGTGTTTCATGATCGTACCAAGCATAAAAAGAAGATTATCATGTAGTTTGAGATATTCCAGTGAAAAAGTTGATCGACACTCAATTTACTCTTTTGTAAAAAAATTGACTGATACATTAACTAAAACTGCATCATCAACCGTGTTTTCTAATTTGTAATAACAATTTTCTCATGATTGATATTTATACTCCAACTTGAAAGAAAGCATTAGATTAGACTACTATCATATATTTAGGTTTAGTCCCACATTATCTTTGGAATTATTCATATGGTGTTGAAACATCCATATGTATCCCTTGAACAAAATTGTCAAACTGGAATATGAATAGTGTATCATTATCTCTATGTATCGTATTACATATCGCATTGCATATTATATTGTAAGATATATTAATCAATGTATAATAGGGAAGTAATCAAGTACATAATAATATATACAAATATATGAACAAATTTAAAGCATAAGCAAACAAATAACCAAGGACAAATACCAAAGCCGGTAATATGTTAAATAGAAGTCAATAGTTATAAATAAACAAGTAAATAAAATTCGAAGTGTGATAACTATGAGGTCATTAATCAAAATTAGTGTTCTAAAAAGCAGTTTTAGTACTCGCTCGGTCCGAGAGCGAGTTGTGGGCACTCGAAATACTTGGTCAATACTCGTTCAGAACTCGAAATAATAATATTTTAATAATTATGCATACAGAAAACATATAATAAAGAAATATATAATTTCGGAACATCACTCTCTTAACTTGTATTAGCTACCCTTGCAGCACTACTAACATTAGAATTTGATGTCATAGATGATGACATCACAAATAGAAGATGATTTCTGAAAAAAAAAATTAACAATTAGATGTGAACATGATCAATTTCCAAATGCATACCAAAATTTAACATATCAAATTCTGAATGCACAAAAGCCATTAAAAGCCACAAAAAATTATTTAACGTTTTTCAAGACCCAAACCAAAAGCCATAGCCAACTTCATTGATCCAGTACCACACAGAGACACACCAATAACTAGAGATCCAGAGCCCAGTCCGAAGCCAAACCAGATATTAAAGACCTCAATTTTCAAAAACCAAAACTAAAACCCAATCTACAGAGGTCAGAGACCTCAATTTTCGATGCATGGACTCAGGATTCTGTGATAAGAAATCAATTTCCCCAAGCCAACTCCCTATTTCTTCTCTCATCGCATCACACAGAGGGCAACCAGAGCTAACACAGTCACAGAGAAACCCAAAGCCATACCGAAAACAATCGAAAATTATTTGATTCATTTGCCAATTTTTTTCTTATCATGTCACACAGATATCACATCAAGAGTCCACACAGTCACGCAAAAACCCAAAGCCAGAGACACAGTTACACAATGACACAGTAGCACAGAGTTAGCACTTAATCACATATAGTTAACATAGTCACACAGAGTCGAGCACCAAAAGTTCACAGAATTAACACAATCACACAGTGACATAGTTGCACAGAGAGAACCAAACCAACAACCAAAGGCATAGCGACACCAACAACTGAAAAAGTCAAAGCAAAATCTACAATTGAAACCCAAAGCCAAAGCAAGACCCACGACTAAAAGCCAAAGCCAAATCGAAAACCACAACCGAAAGCCAAAACCAAACCGAATGCACAATCAAAAGTCATATCCCAAGCGAAACCCACAATCAAAAGCCAAAGGCAAATCCAATGCACAAATAGAATAACAATTAAGTAAATTCAAGAAAAATTTTAACTTCAACTTACAGCACACGTGACCTAAGTGGTCAACAAGAAAGAAGCTCTGAGAGAATAAGAGAATGCGAAAGAGCTTGAATTAGATCATTGCTGAGGCTGAGAGAAATCCAAAGATCACTGCAGAAGATTACTGCCAACGGAAAAAATCGCCGATAGAGGGAAGTGTCGATCACCAAGGAAAATCGGAGGTTAGGGTTGCTGGGAGAGTAAGCGAAACAATGAAAGAGTGCGAAAAACCCTAACCCCACTCTGCCTTTAAGGGGTAGAGTTTGGGTTTGTGTTTCGGTTAAAAAGCCAGGAAAATTTTGATATTCAATTTTTATAATTCAGCGAGTACTAGATACTCGGCCGAGTACTCCGAGTACTCGTTTGTCCAAGTTTTAGGGTGATTTCTTCAACTCGTACCTATTTTCAACCCGATCCTAAATACTCTTCCAAGTTTTTCGGGTTTTAGAACATTGATCAAAATTATACAACTTTAGTAAAAATATTGCTAAATTCACTTGAAATTGAAAATGACATATTTCTCTCATCTTCGTCTCTTTTGCTCCACACAAACTCCTCCTTTGTTATTTTTTTATTTTTTTTATTTTTCCTCATTTATTATTTACAATTACATTCAAATTAAGAAGTCATACCACTAATTAAAAAATAATCTACTAGAAACTAAATATTAAGAATAAACAAATAATTAATAAAAATATTTCAATTACATCTTCTCTTCCTTTTCTTTTTAATAGATCTATTGTCTCCCTCCAACTTAAAACACGCATAGAAGTCCATTCAAGCAACACCTTTCACTATATGAAGTTCTTATTTCTCATCAGTCATCAGTCTATTCATAATCTGATTTTTATATCCAATAGTCAGATTAGATTATATATTTCTTCAATCTCTTCCCTTTTTGTTGTCTTAGTATCGATTATATACTATTTTCACAAAAACTAAAGCATTGAGCACAAGTATATTATCCCTCCGAAAAAATACAAAACCAGTAAATGAATATCAATTAATCATCGCTTGTACATATATCACTATCATCATCCTTAAGAACTTTTATTTTAATTTGTTTTATCTTCATCTTCTCAAATCTATACAAATTCCCTTTTATTGAGATTTTAGCGTACAATAAACAAGCTCATTAAATACTTAAATTGAGAAATAGTAATTAAATAATTTATATTGATTATAAATTAATGATTTACCTCTTTTGATGATTTGTTTAAATATTTTTATCAACTAAAATAAGTATCCTGAACTTTGATATTTTCTATTGAAAAATGTATACTTGTTCAGAATTTGTATGCTGTATTTTAAAAAGGTTAACTCGAATGAGTTTGAAATCCAGTTATAAACCAAGTCAGCATATCGTAACATATTGCATATCGTGAGATATGTATAGCATATCGTAGGATACGCATTTCGTATCGTAAGATACATTATCCAATGGTATCAGGTATGTATCATTTTTCTTGTGTTTTGTATCGTATTGTAGGATATATATTGCATACCGTAGGATATTGACAACTGTGCCCTTGACTTATATTGATCCGACTATTCTTACAATAGTTTTACAAAAATCATAAAATATACTTAAGCATCAAGACCTACGTCGCTATGTGGGTAAAGTTCAATGAATCCGTCTTCACTAAACATTTTTTTTTTGTGTTACAGCAACAGCAAGTGCGATCACAAGTATTCCAAATTTATTCTTATAACATCGGTATTTCAATAATCTGTCATTCTCATCACTAGTTTGAAATAATTTCAAGTGCTTCTCCCTACTAATGGCCCTCTCATCACTAGATTGAAATAATTTCAAGTGCTTCTCCCTACTAATGGCCCTCTTAACTGTTTACAAAACATAGCTTTGCCATCTAAGATTTCACTTAGTCAGCATTCTTCAATTGTGGAACTCTAGCATCTTCTACAATATCCTCATTTCTAATATTATTGTTTCACGACTTTTAGCATAGCTCCACCCTGGTATTCTCTATTTAGCTACGTTAGCCTTCTTGTCATTTTCTAAAAAACTTTATATGCCCACATTTAAAAACACAAAACAAAACAAGTGTCATCAGTGTTATATAAATATGTCTTAGAATATACAAAAGGAACCTAAACATATCAGTGTAGCACATTTGCGATCTTGCAATCACAAAAATTACATATTTCTGCTAAACAGTATAATACAGATATTTCAGCAAACAAATTAACCTACCTCAACCAATCCAAGAATAAAATTTTCACACTAATTTATCAATCAAATTTAACTTACGAAACAAAATTAGGCTCCTTTCTATTAATTTCTAACCTGGCAGAGGACATCTGTAGTGGTGATATTGGCCCCTTCCGGCAGCAGCTTGACCCGGAACTTTTGCACACCATGCGTCACGTCCTGCTGAATCTCCATCTTTGGCACGGCCCTCACAATCTTGGCAGGCTGATCCTTCACACCAGATGCCACTGGCCCCGACCCCAGGGACCTCCCGTAATCATCAAACTTCAACCCAGAGCCCGAACTCGAAGAAGACGATGACCTACCGAACCCCCCTGTTCCCATCGCGCCATAAGGCTCCACCTTTCCCCCATCATAAGCATAAACCCCATCCCCAAGCCCATTATCTCGGACATCTGAACCAAAACCATACCCACCCACAGAATTACCACCGAAATACCCATTCCCCTGATCAAAACTAGCGGAATTGCTCTCATAAGGGCTCTCATACGAAGTGTACGGAGATGGATTATGGTTAGGGTTTGACGGTGCCCCGTAGCTTGCAGCGGGTTGATGCGAATCGTAAGGATAGTACGGCTGCTGAAGATAAGGCGCCGGCAGCGGCGGCGAGGGATCCTGAGGGAAAGAAGGAAGAGGCGGAGGATTGAAGGGCTGCGAGGAGGGGAGCTGGGGCTGGGCGTACGAGGGCGCTGAAGGCGGGAGATTGGGTATAGGATCGGGATTTTGGGAATAAGACGGGTAGGGATTGGGGAAGCTGGAGATTTCCGACGGGGGGCAGTCGGAGTAGGGAGGAGCAGAAGCGAACGGAGGTGGCTGCATCGGGTTCGACGCGGCGAATTCGGTTGGGTTGGTCGGATTAGGACTAGCGTTAGGGTTTGGGAAAGAGGTCGGGCAATGGTGTGGGTAGTACTGGGAGCTATAGTCGCCGCTGCCTTGCTGGTGCATGACTTAGGGCTTCGAATTTGGGGATGGAATTAGGGTTTGATATTATCGAAGGAGGTGGAGAAGGAGGAAGACGATGATAAAAGTTGAGAAAGCGTGTGCATGTCAATAATAATGATAATTTTAAAATTTATTTTTCAGTTTTAATTTTCAACCCGACTATGTTAATTTTTATTTTCAAAAAAAATGATAAGGACTTGGTTGTTGTAATTTTTACAAGCAAATGAGGGGAGTTTCTAAAGGAGCACACCAGGAAAAATGGTATGCTTCATCAATCTTGAGTCCAAAAAACTGTACAACTAAAATGGTATTGATAATATCAGTTTAATATTCGCATAAATCATGAACATAGAGTTGCTAAATATGGGGTTGTAAGCCCCAAGTTTAATATTTTTTTTATAAACTTTAGTCCCGTCTAGAGAGTAGGGCTCGCGAGTTTTAGTTGCATATAGGGATCCGGAGTTGCCAATTGGATCCTAACATGAATTTGATAGATTGTGATTGTATAGAAATTCTAATTTGGAAAATCTGGACCCACTAATAGTCCTACCGATGACCCCACAAGTAACCCTATCAGTGGTTTTATGACTGAGCCAGGCAAAGCCTAACCATCGCAAAATCTACAAGTGACTCTATTCACTGAGTGAACTAGAACCTACCCACCGGTATAGTCACTGGTGACCCCATCGATGAATTGGTGGATTGTATATACTTTTTAACTCGATCTGTAATTGTTTTTAGAGATATAATTAATGACTGAACTACTATAATTTATGACTGAACAACCATCATGATATTATCTAAAGCTCTTTCATGACTTAGATATCCATGACATTACCCATATCGATGATGGACTTGCATGAATTTGATGGTCCTGATTATAAATTTAAAAGCCAATATATGGTCAAAGCGTAATTTGATGAATTATTTCAAAACTTTGATATTGCCTAATATGTTCTTAAGAAATTTTAAATGCTGAGAAAAAATCCAAAAAGTTATGGAAATAACTGGCAACAATTCTACGAATTAGAGACACAAAAACTACTTCTGTCAGCATATGGGGAGAACGAATTCTAAAATTTTAGTTGTAAGAGAGTTAGAAAAAGACATTAGCGATAGCTAAAAAAGTGTTGGAAGAAGACTGCAAAGTTGACTTGACTCTATGACTTGAGATAGACAAACTTGTAAATTTGAAGGGGAGGTAGACTTACAAAAATTATACATATTAAGTTTTTTTTTTTTTTTTAAGGACAACTATCCATGCTGATAAAGGGTGAGTCCGCCCTTAACTATAATAATTGAAGTAAATATTGAAAATTAAGGTGCTAGTAGTAGTAGCTAACTGCTAGTGAATCAATGGTGACAACAATGACAATCACCGTATTGGAAGTAGTAACTACTACTACCAATGAATTAGTGGTGGCAGCAACAATAATAGTGGTGTCAACAATAATAACTACTATTACCGATAATAAAGAAGATATAATGGACCTCTATGAGGATGAATATAGAAGTTGATAGCAATATAGAAGTTTGGATTGAGAATCCATAACTATTTTTTACTGGCACAATTTTTTAAATCCACTGTTTTAAATGACATCTGCTTCACCTATCTTATATCTTTAAAAAAAAAAAAGGAATGGAAGCATAGGCTTGCTTGGTCTTTAGTCTCTTGCTTGTGAGCCTGTGGTGGTTTATCCCAACCGAATCTCTTTTTTACATTCTACTTATATTGGAAAAAGGTTTTGTCTATCTCTTTCCTCTAGATTGATCAAGTAGAAGGACAGATCTTTGAACTTGTCATAGTCTGAAGGACTTAAACCACTTAACTCAGTAAGCTCCCCCATGCCTACTTGGAATGCGAGGTTCTGAAGACTAATAGCGGTTGCTAATTTAGATACCTTCGAGAGCTCCTCCATGCCCACTGGGAATGCGAGGTTCTGAAGACTAATAGCGGTTGCTAATTTAGACACCTTCAAGAGAATGTCGTTCAGTAGTTGAAGATGGAAAGTGGAGAATAGTATTGTCTTGAGTAATGCAAATATTGGTGAGAATTCAATACCTTGAAAACCAAAAGTTCCTCTGCAAGGTTCGTCCACGTAGGGTGAGCCAAGGCCTAAGATCAAATCGAAGGGCAATAACCAGTGGACAACATGTGAATATTCCTGTATTACAAGGTGAATCCATCATAAACCGGCACACGCTGCTCACTTGCCATCAGTCTTAACAAAGAACCGATCTGATGAGCAGGACTCATAGACCATAGAAAGATACCTCGCCCTAGGTTGGTTCGACAGCTATTAAGAAATAACCAACTCATTCACATGGATTTAGTGACAAGAACACATGAATTTAGTTAATAAGAACACAAGGGTGGGTGATTTCATTCATGAGGTTGGCCGTCGGGACGTAGAAGGCCTCAGCACAAATTCGAACTTACGAAAATTTAATTCTAAAATTCCTTCTCTTAGGGACTTTTCTCTCTCTCCCTCGCCATTTCTTCATCCAGTGCCTCTGACAAGCTGTATTGACAAATATTCATGACACTTTTGACTCTCTTGCGAATCACACAAGTAGCCTCACGAAGAGAGATATTTTAAATGGAATATTTTAAAACACCGAACAGATTTCCTCCAAAAAAAGGGTCATATCAGAGCGAACCATCTCCCATGCCACCACCCAACGCAATGGTGAACTGAATCGTAGGGTTCGAGGAAACATGCACACAATATTCAAAAGATCAGACTGCATATCCTCTTGAATATTTCAACGAATAGATAGCATGGGTAATCATCATAAACAACTAATTTATATAACCAATACAACAAAATAAGCATTAAAATCGTAAAAACAGCAAAAAGCCACATCAACACTTAAAAATGAGATAACTGCCAGCAAAATGAAATAACAAAGATATTAGTAACTACCTAATACATTTTGCGAAATGCATTTATCACTCCAAAGGACAGATTATGATTGCCATTCTCATGATAAAACAGGCGCCTATCTCCCAACGGCCAAAACCAAGTAACTCTCTTAAAATGTTGAAAACACAAGCTATGAAATTCGAGGCACCTGTGTGATTATTACAGGCAAACACTCATGCTCGCTAGGATATGAAAGAAGAGCAAGATTTTGCAACATCAAGTTGAAGAGGCATGAAATGCTACGATCCCCAAGGCTGAGTGGTAATGTCATCTAGAAATACACTGCCAAAAAAATTCTTTACATGATCTACATGCCAATTATTTTCAAGCTTTTGCAATCCCAAACAAAAAATTTGGTCTCCATCATGTGATCAAATGCCTTCATGGAAGAACACTTCTCACCTCCTTCCGATCTGCGCCAAATACCTGAAACAAAGACATGAAAATTAAATCAACTCATTCTGATTTCTGACAACCAGAAAACCAACACAGATATTATATTTACAATGCCAACATTTAACTACAAAGTAGTGGACAAAAACGCTGTCTCAATTACTGAATTAAAAACAATACCAAGTTACTTTCTCGAAGAGCTGGTAAATACAAATTTTGATCATAGAAGTAAATTGCAAATGAAGCCTTCAAGTATGGTCATTGTTGCATTATCATCCCTAAAGTATGATACCAGTGACTTGCACCTCTCTATTAGCCCAACTACTATCGATAATTAACATGCTAAACTCCGTTAATTTGGATAAGCATGTGACCTTCACATGTCAATGGCTAAAAAATTTCCTTGGCTATCAACTCTCACTTGTCCCTAGTTTCATAAGAATTTAAGCGTTAGCAGAGGGGTTCAAGGTGTTAGTTTCATACTTTATGGGTGATATTGCAACAATGACCATACTTGAAACAAATATATAGATCAATATCAAATCTAGTAAACTTTTCGTATTTGTCTTATCTAAAGTACACATGAAAGTGTAAGATGAAGCCCCATTTTCGTCAACGGCTTGAATTCACACTCCCAACCTTTTGTGACGCACTCCAATTAGGAATGCTACAACATGCGAAAAATAATCAAGTTAAAAAATGCTAAAAATATAAATTACATATTATTTTTTAATGCAGTCCAAGTGGAAATACTGCTGGCCTTTAATGACTGAGCTTTGATTCAGAAAGCGGAAACTGAAACCACTTTAAATTAGTTCCATTAATCAACAAACCAAATGAAACATTATTTGATTCTTTTAGTGTACAGTCACTAAATTATGGAAAAGAAGAGTTTCTAATTAAAAAGGGGACATGGTCCGTTTAGTGCACAGTCACTAAATTATAAAAAGAGTTGTCCTAACTAAAGAAGGGAAAAACGACTAGTTGGAGGTGGTGGGGGTTGCATCTCTTCCTTTCCTGACCATATTAAGTAATTCAGTCTCTTGTCAAATAATTTGATTATACCGTATTGTCTTCACAAATATATATATATATATATATATATATATATATATATATATATATATATATATATATATATATATATATATATATATATATATATATATATATTATACACCACTCTCTTGTGCAGATACGACTTGCATGCCCTTGCAAGCTGTCTGTTTTCCCTTTCTTTTCTTTTCCTTTTTTTAACTTTTGTTTTGAGCGTGGACCAGGGTAACCAGACTTGTGGTACGCTTTGGCTCATAGAATGGATACAGGTATGCATTACAGGGCTTTGAATAGTACACAGGTACACAGGATGTAGGCTTAATCTGATTGTTATTTTAGTCACAATACACTTTGGATTATTGCTATGGTCATTTCAACAATATGCATCTACTAATTGTGTGCATATGGACATAGATATACATTTGAGGACAAGTAAAACCTATGATGATGATAATAAGATTTTAATCTTTCATTCTTTTAAAAAAAAAAAAAAGCAAACTACTTTAATTAAAAAACATGATCTATATTCTAATTAATGCTATAATCATCAATTAACTCCAAAAGGCATTAGTTTAGGACTCAAAAAACGCAAATAAGAAAAGGCTAAATAGAAAATACTAATAATAAATACATAAAAAAGGCTTATTGAATCAATTAAGCATCAGTGCTCCTCTTTTTACTTGATTTTCTAGTTTTGGTGATTAAGTATGGTAATGCACCAAAATCATTACTGCAATCCACTTTAATTAAAAAAAACATGATAAGTAATCTAATTAACATTTATCAAAGATTGAACTCCAAAAAGCTACAGTGTAAGACTCGAAAACTGCAAATAAGAAAAAGCTAAATAGTAAACACTATGATAAAAAAAAAATGGCAATTCAGTACCGCACGAATTAGATAACAATTCAAAAAAGAGTTGAGTGAATTAGGTAACACTGATTTGAACTATGGACACACAACTTTGTAGACATAAGATTATGTTGGCTGTCCCTCTTATAAAGAAGGTGGATCCCACAATAATAAATCTAAAACAATTCAAAATTTATGGACATGCATATCATGTGCCAGGTACTAGTTAACTATGAGGGCAAAGACATGAAAGCAGGATGTATGCCCGAAAAATTGAATCTTCCTTTATATTGCCAATTTGATTTTGAATTACAGTAATAAAAAAAAATTACAAAATAAATTCAAGATTACAAGAATGGGGATCAATTGATTTCGATTCCCCTTTAATTTTGTGGGTTCTGGCAGCGGTGGAGTCTTGATTCTGCACTCCGTTGACGATCCGATCTCTCTGGATTTTTAGACTCCGGCCTCTGGAAAAATTCCTCTCCAAAAGAATCTCCTCTCCTTTCCCTCTTTTTCTGAACTCCGTTTCCAATTTTATATATTGAGGAGCGCTTCTAATCCGGCTCAAATTCTTCCCTCGAATCCGATTAAATCCCCAAAAATCCGGATCACCATGCAAAACGAAACAGAAGCGGAACAGAAGCGGAAAACAACCCGCGGGTGGCAACCCGCGGGAGAAACTCCCGCGGGAGAAATCCCGCGGCGGGAGTCCCGAGGGATTCCTCCCGCGGGAGTCCCGCGGGTGGGCACCCGCGGGAGGAATTCCTGCAGGGCCCACCCGCAGGGGAATCCCCCACTTTTTTTTTATTTTATTTTAAATTATTGTTATTATTATTATTTATTATTATTATTTTATATATATATATTTATTTATTTTTTTTTTTTTTTTTAGTGTCTACATAACCCCCTCCAAAGTTTTCAAAGTTCTGTATTGAGTCGTACTGAATTTCGAAATACTTTGGATTCTTTAATTTTGACTATAGACGTTTTAAAGAATTTGGTAAATAGAGATAAATGTTAACATATTCAATAGCAAGCAGTGGTATGATTTTAACGTGCTCATTAGATGACAAGCAGATGTATGATGTTAACATGCTTATTTTAGGTCAAGCAAAGGTATCATATTAACGTGCTCATTTTAATCCTAACCGTTCAGTGACATCTAGTATGACGGATCAGGGAAAGACAGAGGTGACATTAAACGTGTCTTGGAGCTCCACCTATTCAGAGGATCTGGTCGTGATAGGAACAAGCTGACTAAATAGAGGTGACGGTTAACGTATTTAGCCTTGGAATCAGACTATCAGAGGTAACTGTTAACTTGATAGAGAGATGATTTTCGTCAGAGGTAATTTTTAACTTAACGATATCAAAAACAAGTTCATCAGAAGTTGTAATATTGGACTTGATGAAGTGTGAGTTTTCTTTTCTGTCCGAGGTGAAATCTTAACGTGACAGGAGATTTAATCGGATTTTATCTCATTTGATTTTGAATTATGATGTCAGAGGTATGATTTTAACTTGACAAATATTTTAGAGTGTCACTTGCTCTGCTGGAGAAAAATGATGAGGAAAGTTTTGTTGTCAGAGGTGAAATTTTAACGTGACAAGAGATTTATCTGACTAGGATTTTTAGCAAACCCCCAGCTATCAACGAATTTGATTAGCCTTTACCAACTACCGTTTGAATTGGGCTAGCCATGCTATTCCCCTCAGCATGGTGAGTTGTCGAGAATTTCGTTTGGGCTTAAATGCCAAACTTTTCCTCTTCCGTTTGCCTTAGTAACTTAGGGCAGTGATGTATCCTTATATTCGGATAAGGATGCTATTATAACAGATTTATCATGGGATTTTTAGCAAATCCCCAGCTATCAACGGATTTGATTAGTCTTTACCAACTACCGTTTGAGTTGGGCTAGCCATGCTCTTCCCCTCAGTCTGGAGAGTTGTCGAGAATTTTGTTTGGGCTTAAATACCAAACTTTTTCTCTTCCCTTTGCCTTAGCGACGTTGGGCAATTCATACTTTTACCCCCCAGTATGAAGAGGTTGGCGAGAAACTGGTTCTCTTCCCGTTGCCTTGACGGCATTGGGTAATTCATGCTTTTTACCCCTAGCATGTTGGGGTTGGCGAGAAATTTATTCTCTTCCCGTTGCCTTGTCGGCGTCGGGCAATTCATGCTTTTTACCCCCAGCATGGTGGGATTGGCGAAAAATTTATTCTCTTCCTTTTACCTTGACGGCGTTGGGTGATTCATACTTTTTACCCCAGCATGGTGGGGTTGGCGAGAAATTTATTCTCTTCCCTTTGCCTTGACGGCGTTGGGTGATTCATGCTTTTTACCCCCAACATGGTGGGGTTGACGAGAAATTTATTCTCTTCCCGTAGCCTTGTCGGCGTTGGGTAAATTTTTTTTTTTTTAAGGTGATGACGCCTAGCTTTTTTTATTTTTTAATTATTTATTTATTTATTTATTTTGGTAAGCGATGAGGCCTTGCAAATTTATTTTTATTTATTATTATTTTTTTGTTTATTTATATATATATATTTTAATAATTTTTTAATTATTTTTTTTATTTTTTTTATTTTTTGGCATCCGCGGGATACAACCCGTGGGTAGAACACTCATACCGCATGTTTTTTTTAATTATTATTTTTTTATAGCTTTGTCAATTTTTTGTGGGCGATAACGCCCTTTCTTTTTTTTCTTTTTTTCTATATTTTTTTGCCTTTTTATTATTACTATTATTACTTATTTTTTATTATTATTATTTTTTCTTATGGATTCTGTATTCTGCAGGTTGCATCCCGCGATTGCATCTGTGGGTTGCGTCTCTGTGAGTCCCACGGGTTGCGTCCCTTGATTCCATCTACGGGTTGCGTCCACGTGGGTCCAGCGATTCCATCTGCGGATTGCGTCCCAAGATTCTATCTGCGGGTTGCATCCCGCAATTCCATCTACGGGTTACATTCACGTGGGTCCCGCGATTCCATCTGCGAGTTGCGTCCCACGATTCCATCTGCGGGTTGCATTCCGGGGGTTGTATCCAGTTTTGTCAAAAAAAAATTTTTTTTTTATGGGCGATGACGCCTCTAATTTTTTTTTTTTTTTTTTTTTTTACAGACGATACGTTTTGTCATTTTTTTTATGGGCGTTGACGCCTTATAATTTTTTTTTTTTTACAGACAATGACATCTTGTCATTTTTTTATGGACGATGACGCCTCATAATTTTTTTTTTTTTTTGATAGACGATGACGTCTTGTCAATTTTTTTTATGGGCGATGACGCCTCATAATTTTTTTTTTTTTTTATAGACGATGACGTCTTGTCAAATTTTTTTTTTTTTATGGGCGGTGACGCCTCATAATAATTTATCGTTACCCGGCGATGACGCCTAGGCTCAGAATAAAAAAAAAAAAATTTAAAGATTGGATTGCGCCGTCCAAACTCCCATTGTGGTCGCCAATTCTTGTATGCCCGAAAAATTGAATCTTCCTTTATATTGCCAATTTAATTTTGAATTACAGCAATAAAAGAAAAATTATAAAATAAATTCAAGATTACAAGAATGGGGATCAATTGATTTCGATTCCCCTTTAATTTTGTGGGTTCTGGCAGCGGTGGAGTCTTGATTCTGCACTCCGTTGACGATCAGATCTCTCTGGATTGAGGAACTCCTCTCTGGATTTTTGGACTTCGGCCTCTGGAAAATTGGACTCCGGCCTCTGAAAAAATTCATCTCCAAAAGAATCTCCTCTCCTTTCCCTCTTTTTCTGAACTCCGTTCCCAATTTTATATATTGAGGAGCGCTTCTAATCCGGCTCAAATTCTTCCCTCGAATCCGATTAAATTCCCAAAAATCCGGATCACCATGCAAAACGAAACAGAAGCGGAACGGAGGCGGAAAACAACCCGCGGGTTGGCACCTGCGAGTGGCAACCCGCGGGTGGCAACTCGCGGGAGAAACTCCCGCGGGTGGCCACCCGCGGGAGCCCTCCCGCGGGAGAAACTCCCACGGCTGTCCACCTGCGGGAGGCCACCCGCGAGAGTTTCTCCGAAACTCACGCGGGAGAAACTCCCGCGGGTGTCCACCGGCGGGATTTCTCCCGTGAGTGTGCACCCGCGGGATTCCTCCGGCGGGAGTCCCGCGGGATTCTTCCCGCGGGTGGGCACCCGCGGGGGGAATTCCCGCGGGGCCCACCCGCAGGGGGAATCCCCCACTTTTTTTTTAAATTTTATTTTAAATTATTATTATTATTATTATTTATTATTATTATTATTATATATATATATTTTTTTTTTTATTTTTTTTAGTGTCTACACAGGATCAAACAGAATTGTAATTTTGTTAAGATTCTACATCTGCAAAAAAAATTAACAAATATTATGACACGATATAAGCATACTCTGTAGATAAGAAAAGAAATTTCTTTCTTTACCGTGCATGAGCATCTTTGTGTACATGCTCTACAAGTCATGCTGACCATTTGAACTTGTTCACCACCTAATATATTCTTACACAAATACATAAACAACAATATTGACCCCCAACTATTTAGCACGAAATCATAACAAAAAATAGTCAGAATTAAGCTATCAAGATTATTTAAATAATTGCTACTAAGGCAGTGGTAAGGGGTGGGATTAGGTAATGGAAGGTTCCAACTCCAAGGTATCAAGATTGTTTGAATGGATACTACTGATCAGTTGTAATGGTGGCATAGGGTTATGGAAGGGCCCAAGTTGAAGACCAGGATCCAACCTATGGCTTTTTAATTTTTTATTTTTTTTGAAGCTTGTTGAATGAACTAACAATTGTTCAAGCATAATAAGCATAAAATAGATTATCCTCAAATTTCTGATGTTACGATCATAATTCTCAAGTACTTCATAAATTGCATTCTCCCTCTCCACAAGAACGGGTGACCATAGTTGATAAAATTGAATGAAATTAACATCCACAAGTATAATAAGCATAAAATAGAGTATCCCCACATTTTATATTGTAATAATAAAAATTTAAAGTAATTATAAAAAGCATAAAATAGAGTATCCTCATATTTTGTATTATTATAATAGAAATTTTAAAGTACTGCACAAAGGCATGCTCTCTTTGGAATCCGCAAAAAACCGTAACCAATTCTATAGTTGATAAAAATGGTATAGAACATATACGTTACAAATCTGCAACATGATTACACAAGTAGAAGATAATTAAGATAATTATCAAATACTTGTCTCAGGCACCACAAAATAGGCTACTGGTTTGTGTATCTTCGTAAAATGAATGACAAGGAAACTATGCTAGAACTTCAAAAGATTTCAGAAAATAAGGACAGGAGAGAATGAATTAATGGTAGTTATTCTAAACAAAACAAAATATAAATAGATAATAATATTTTCTTAAGTCAGTAAAAAATAATACTAAATATGCTCAAGGACCTATGAGAAAAATACTGAAATGCTTCATAATGCAATTTGAAAAGCATCTCTGTTTTGCCTTTGTTATTTTTAATTTGATAGCATGCTAAAAGCCTAAGATTTTCAAGTATCTGACCATAATTGACAGTTTACTAGGCATCAAAAAACCTAGAATGTAATTATGCTCATATATAATTGCTAAAGGAATATTAATAATCATTTTTATATACTTATAGGAGAAAGGATATGAAATTTTTTTAGCTTATCCATGTGCATGACAATCATACTTCCAAGCTTTAAATAATATAAATGAACAATCAAGTTATAATGTTACCTCTACACCATATCCTTTAACATATACATTGGTAAATAGCTCCGAAGGATCAGGCATGGGGCTTTCCTGAAAAATTATGGGAGATGCATGTGAGCCACATCCAATAAAATTTATTATAAAATGTATAAAAGTTGGTTGCACTGGTCAATTTATTGTAACTAAAGAGTTTACCTTGGCCTGAGCAATGGCATCATCAACTTGCTTTCTAACTTCTTTCTCAATATCCTAAAAGTATTTGTGCCAGTAAAAAAATTGAAGCAAACAAAATGCAAACAAAGTTCAAAGGGAAAAAATAAATTCAAAATACAGATAAATCTTATAAATGCATTATGACTTAAATACACAACCCTATCAAATTACAAACCCACATTCTACAAATAGTGGCTCCAGTTAGAATTACTACCTTGAGCTCCGCTGTGGTTGATATATCATGAGCTAGAATCAGTTTCCTAATTCTTTCAATTGGATCACGCTCCTGCAAACACAAAACACATCTTCAAGCTAAAATAAATATGATAATAAACTATAATATTAAAAACTTTCGTTAGTTACAAACAAACTGACCTGTCTCACACCACTAATCTCATCACGGGTGCGATAAGTGCTCCCGGGGTCTGACATAGAATGACCGTGGTATCTATATGTATCCATTTCAACGATCTGTTAAATATTAAATGATCATATTAGACCCGACCGCATGATAATTAACTTGAGGAGGATGACAGTAAATAGCTATGAGAAAAGCACTCAGCGTAGTAGACAGAAATTAAACATATATATATATATATATATATATATATATATATATATATATATATATATATATATATATATATATATATATATATATATATATATATATAAGGCTACAAAAGAGAGTCAAGTGCACAACCTCCCTCATAGAATTTTATATGTGTGTGTGTGTGTACCAATTCAGATAACTAATAGAAGATAAGAAAATGAAAATACACATTAACAAAAACAAAGAACTTTACAGAATTAACAACAACATATTACAAGGATTAGCAAAGAGAAAAAGAGGCACTGTCCATAATGCATCAAAGAAAAAACATCATAATACATGACTATACATTTTTGCCTAGATATAACACATGACTATATGACACAGCCTCAACTGATGTGGTGACTGTGACGTGGACTAAATCCTGCACTTAGCAACAAGTTCAAGTTGCATGACAGTATCAAAACATCTCTGCGACAGTAAACTGCATGCTATCAACAGTCCAATTAAATCTGCATAATCGCTAATATGTGATGTATGTAATGTTCTAATCATTAACATCATGTCCATAAGGTTTAAATCATTCAACTAAATTAGAAGGCTGGCAATCAGTTATAGTACACCAATAGGTGTTAAAAAAGATAAAACATATCTTCTGCATTATGATCATTGATCATCCAGCAGAACTTCAGTGCAGCCAAAATCATCAAAAACATCATATACCTAGATACTAGAAAGAAAGTACAAATAGCAATATAGGTTTTTGTAATATAACAGGAACCTAGTTGCTATGATCACTGATCATCCAGCAGAACTTCAGTGCAAACAAAAGCATCAAAAACAACATATACCTAGATACTAGCAAGAAAGAACAAATAGAAATATAGGTTTTTGTAATAGAACAGGAACCTAGTTGAACTGACAGCTCTGCCTTATGTTCTCTATGCAAACTACCAATAGCATAACTAGTTGAAGTATAAGGAAAAACGAAAATTCCCAAATACCTTTCTTTGAAGAACATCTCCAGATTCTTTCTACTTCTGCAGAAAGTTTAAAAAATACGTATACTCGTCATTTAAAAAAAAAAAAAAACACCAATCACTAAGTCCAAAAGGTCAAAAGGAGTCACAATAAAATTAAGAATCATTACATGTGAAGGAAATCATAGCTTCCACACAAGTATTACTCATTGTATATTGATGATTTATTTGCTAAGTGGATGAATTATTAAGTAGAATGGAAGAGCCAAAGGTATCTTCTGATATCCAGCACCTGAAATCTAAGAATGATGAGAGTTTCCTGGCGAAATGTAATAAAATTCCCTACGAAGGAGCAATCCACTAGACACCTATACTTGCTTTGACAATATTACTGCACATGTTGAACAGCCTAGGAATTAGATGCCATAAGTAGGTTAATTCTCAAGGCCAACACAATGATGAGGGAGGGACTTGTAATAAAAAACAAACCAAAAAAGAAAAAACTTTGAAAACTCTAAAGCAAGGTAACAATTAAAAAAAGAGGCAGTGCCGCACTAGGCTCTGTTACTATTAAGCAGATCCAATGATTTAATTTATAGCTTACAGTATCTTATGCAACCACTTTCGGCAATGCAGGCCAGAACTTGTTTCCAGTGTATGTTCTAATAGTGTTAATGGGAGACACCATACCACTACTTGCATTAGCTACGTAACCACTTTCAGCAACTGCAGGCCAGAACTTTTTTCCACTGTGTGTTCTAATATCATATAATGGGAGACACCATACCGGTACTTGCATTCGCTAAGATGTCAAGTTTGCCCTATGTAAATTCCTTGTTTATATTATCTTAAAATATCTCTAAGCTAAAGAAGATATTGGCAAGATATAGAGACTCGTATTTGGCACATACAATGAATGGGTTAACAAACTAATGTCTTTTTAACTTATAATTGTGAATTTCCTAAAGGGATATTAGAATTGATTATGATTTACTGGTATGAAATTATACATCAAGACCGTTGAGATTTGGTTAACTTGTAAGTGGTGGTTCACTAATATTATAATTTAAAAAAAAAATAATACTTTTCTTTTACCCACTATAACATTAACCTCTTTATATGGAGAAAATAAATTTTATAGGATCGGAATAGTGGGGCACAATAGAGATGTGAGGCCCAGTTTTTCCTTCATGTACAAAGAAAAAAACAGAATTTACTTGAAACTTGAGGGGCCCATTTCCTTTCTCTCTCACTCGTAAAATACATTATAGACTCTGAAACTATTCTGTTGGTCCCATATGATTTTTCTTTTCTCTGCAAACAGGACAGAGCACACAGCTATGGTGCTTCTAGCGCTATATTAGTAAAGATAAATCACTTATGATATAGTTATAACTTAATAATTGCCAAAACCCATTTGAGTAGAAATTTATACATCTCATCTGAGACAAAAATCTAAGTTTCCTCAAAACCATCCTTTACAACCATCCAGCCACTCTCTTTTACACTTGGGTAGAAGTTGTTATGCTAATATTCTTCATGTTTTTCATCTAAGAGAATGGAAATGAGAAGGTGATAAGGTGTTATATAGATACAAGATACATTTACATAATCCAGATATTTCGTATTTCCAACCAAATTAAACAGAAAACCATAATTTATATATTAAAAAAACAAGGACTTTACAAACTAAAGAAAATATAGTAGGCACTGTAAAAATATATTAGATCCCCGAATGAGTATCAAAGTACAAGTTGTAGTCAAGCCAAACAAAAACTGAAGCCCTTGACGTGATCTATACATAACAAAGGGATATAGAGTAGTGTGATAGCCCCTGCACGTCAAATGGAGCCTGCAGCAGAAAATCAACTGTAGAGTTGACCGCCTGGAAGCAGTACCTAACGGTCAATCAGGGTCAGAACCCTCACAAAATCTTGTGTGAAGCCTCGCCAAATGCATAGCTTCACAGAAATGAGCTTAGCATCGCCAGATATTACCTTAACGGGGCATAATTTCACCAAACAAGAATTTCAACAGCTTTGTTACCTTAGAATGAAATCAATGGACAAACTTGGGGCCATTCCTTTCCGACTTCACTAAGTTAATTTTGAAGGATTTCTTTGCTAAGTTTTTTAACACATGGAACTTGTATAGTTATATTAGACTACTATGTCCCAATTTGCTAGCACTTGTTATTCAAAAGCCAAGCAAAAGTGATTGCAACAAACTGTACGTTCTGGACTTTATTTGAACCTCAGTATGTCTATAAGTGATGTGCTAAGGCGCTTCATTCAAATTCAATTGTTAACCATGGAAGTAAGCTTATTGAAAATTGGAACTGTGGAGTTTATTGCATCCAAAGCTGATCTGGACCACCCGCCAAAAAAAAAAACCCCATTCAGCCTGCACGTGATGGATAGGGCATATGTACTTATGTGAAATATCCACAGTATAACAATTGGATACCTGACCCCAAGCCATCCATAACCAAAAAGGTTTTGGGGTCCAAAAGTAGTACTCATAGGGTCCACGTATAGCGGTACCGGGAACCAACCAAGCTGTGCTAAAAGAGACTGCATATTAAAGTAGATGGGAACATGTGCATTCAAGTCATCGCAAGTCTGGCGCACAAGTATCTCGATAAACTGTGTGATTGATGCATATAGTCGCATAACAAATATATAACCCAAGAAGAATTATGTGGATTGCACTTTTTCTGTAACTATATATACTACCAAAATCAGAATTTATCTTGAAGAAATTAAAATATTAAGTAATAGCAAACAATCAGCTAAGGGCTACACCAAAAATAATAATAAATAGATAAATAGAAATACAAAAGTAAACAATCAAGGCTCAAGAGGAAAAAAAAATAGATGAGAAAGATAAAGCAACAGAGAGTGCCGGTTCTCACGATAGGTCCATTCTTTAAGGCATACTCTTTAACGAATTTACATGCTTGCTTCACAGCAAGAGCATCCATCCCATCCACCTGTTGCAGAAATGTAAAACCACGATCAAAACATATAGTAGAAATTGTAATAAATTATGAATAACAAGACCAGTGCTCCAGCACATAGTGACATCTCTTAAGTGTAACAGTTTTGGTAATGGTTGCAAAGGGACCAGCACACAAAGGTGCCTGAAACAAAAAATGAAAGATGAAAGGGTCATACCATTTTCAGTGAATTTTAAAGGCCAAGAAGGGAGCATCCAAATCAACATTACTAACAAAGATGAGAAATCGGGATATATATTTGTGTATTGCATATTGTATTATAGGATATGATTATCAACGTATACTAGATATATAATTAAGTATACAATACTATACATAATAAACATATGAGCAAATTTAAAGCATAAGCAAAGAAACAACTAAAAACAAATGTTAAACCAGGTGACACACAAAATACAAGTAAAAAAACTATAATCAGATAACTAATATCCAAAGCTCAATGATCATGAAATCATTAGTCAAAGTGACACTATATTAACTAATATGATACATTGCTAGACCACTTGAAGTTGAAGAATGACGTATCATGTTTCTCATTTCATTTTCTTTTTTTACAAACTCGTCCTTCATTCATATACTCTTATTTCTCATTTCTTTTCATCTTTTATTATGTATACTTGAATTCCAGTACGGCAGTACCAGATCCTACCAATAATTTAAAAAAATCCATTAAATACTAAATATTAAGAACAAACAACTAATTAATTAAAAATTCACTATTACCTCTTCTCTTCCTTTTCTAGTTTCTTACTCAACTTATACTTATGAAAATTTATTAAAGAAGCACTTTCCACTGTAAGATTTTTTTTTCCCTCGGCAATTCATTCATAATAATTTCATATCAACTAGGAAAATCATATCATATGTTTCACCAATCTCTCTCCACTTTTGTTGTCTAACTTATTGTATTATTTTAATAGAAACTGAAGCACTAAAAAATTCATTACTCCTTAAAAAAACAATATATAAATAAATGTTATATCATTTAATCATCCTCTATAAAGACATCACTATGATCATCTTTTAAAACTCTTACTTTAGTTTTTTTTCCTTCATCTTCTTATACAAACACTTCTTTTAAGCAAATGTCATTAATATGTCAAGGTTTTGATGTACACATAAGTTACTTGAATTGAGAATTAGCAATTAAATAATTGATATCGATAAGAAGATATTAGATACATCAAATACCTCTTCTGTTGATTGATTTTATTTCTTATCAACTAAAATTGGCATTTTGCATTTTGATGACGTTTTTTGTTAAAAGATTTTACTTGCTCTGAATTTGCAATTCCTAATCAAACCAAAAAGTTCATGTAAATGAGTTTGAAATCTATTTATAAGTCAAATGAGTGTATCATAAAATATCATATTATAGGATACGCTCACCGTAACAAAATACGTAGCTTAATAGTATGTATGTAAGATACACATTGTAAGATACACATTGGATTGTCTTGTGTACCATATCATATTGTAAGACATGTATTTGATATCATAGGATATTGACAATTGTGATCACCAAACATATTATTACAATCCAACGCAATAAAGCAGCAGATTGTCATTGGTTGGAAAATACGCAATCAACCAAGCATGTGAAGAAATTTTACATATAACTCCACATTACACCAACACTTATAACCATGTAGCTTACACACAATATTAAATTATGGGGCAGAAAATGTATCATAGGATGTGCATTAACAGCCAATAATACAAATCTAGGAAGCACATATATGCATGTGTAATAACCCTTAATTTTCATTAAACATAAATAAATAAATAAATATAAAAATAAATATGACATTTCACTTTCTATAACCTCCTGAACTTTTCATCTTCTCCAACCTCCAAACTCTTCATCTTCTCTATTATTTCAATAATGAAACTCCCATATTTAATTCTCAAAATTAAACTCCCTAATTAAACTAAAACCTTTCATATTCTCAACTCATTACTCATTCATTTCTCTAACTCCCATCCTTTCATCTTCTCCATAAATTATCTACATTAAAACTCCAATTTAATTTTATAACTCCTCAAACCTTTTAGATTCTATAACTCTCTAAACCCTTCACATTCTGTAACTCCTAAATCCAATCCTATATAAACCCCTAACTCAAAACACATTCCACTCATTCTAAAAATCATCCTCTAACATTCTCATCTCACTGGAGCCACCTTCAAAACCACTGCAGGAGCCGCCGCTGGAGCCGCCACCACTTCACCGGAGAAGAGCATCTCCTTCCATCTCTTTCCACATTTTAGATTCTCACCTTTTGACAAGAGATTAGATATTATCTTTCTTTTTCTTTTGGTTAAAATATAAATCATAGATTAGCTCATTTACTATTCAATAATCCTAATAACCTAAAAATAGCATCCATCTTCTTATAAGCCAATAAAATGGAGCCAAACCTATTTCCTAATTTCAGACCCGCTTAATACTAAAATCAATTTTTGAGTATGTTATAAATATTAGAAAATTCCCTAAAAATCATCTAAATTCATATTAATATGTTTTTAATATTCTTAGAATATTTTTAATGTGTAGATTACTCCATTGAGCTATATCGGGAAACAAAAATCCAGGTGAGTTCTTTTTGGACTCACTAAACATGCTAATTTTCCTTATAAAAATATTACTTCAATTATATCATCTAAATTTGTGATTACAAATACTATTTCTTTATATTGTTAGAATTTAATTTGTAGAAGTTAAATGTGTTATTACAAATGCAATCATTGACATATCTGTTATTTCTTTATGATGTTAGAAATTAAATGATTACTTATTAAATTACAGCATGTAGTTAGGTTTTTAATAAATCATGAAAAATGTTATATTCACGGAAAAATACTGTTCGTGATATCATTTTGTGTCGGTGTCTAGAAAAGTTATTTTGTATGCTGGTTCTCTAATTAAGGAACGTGCAACGCACAGAAAACCTCCCAACATCCATATAATTGCCTGGCCGATATCTCTATGATGTCTCGAATCAGTGACTCTTAAATATAGCTAATTGTGATTTATTGAATAAAGCATAAACTGAATGGACTCTACAAATCATGTTGTTAACAAATTAAGAAAAATCCAATGGAAATATTGTACCTGATATAATCAATATACTGTACTATATCTAAATGACACTGGGTTGGGGGAGAAACTGAATGATAGAAATCAATGTTTAAAATAGCGATAACGGTAACGTAACGTTTTGCCTTTGTTAGGTTATGTAGTAAATAGCGTAACGCATAACGTAAGTTATGCAATTTTCTATTTATTTAATAAAAATAAATATAAAACCATATAAAATAATTTTAATAAATTGAAAATAAATTTAAAATATCTAAAAATATATATAAAATTATTTTGTAATACATAATCTATTCAAATGTTATATTAAATTTTACAATAATTTTCATATATCTTCATAAATTATATTAAGTCGGCAACCGTAATTCCAATCATCATTTAAATAAAAAAAGCAAGATTCCAATTTTTTATTTCGATTCCAATTATTATCATTGTTGTAATTTATATTTTGTAATATTCAATTTATCTTATTTATGATTGTTGATTTCAGTTTAATTAAAAATTCAATAAAATCAACAAGTAAAATATTTTAGCAACCGGACAAGAAATACAACAAGTGAATAAAGAAACAAACTTAAATTATCAAGTTAGAAATTCCAAAAGCAATCAAACAAGCCAACAATTAATTAAGAAAATTATAGCAATTCGCTAATAATCGAAATAATAATCAACAACAATATATGAATTACTAAAAAAAATAATTGTAAATAACGTAGCATAACGTAATTTAACGTAACGTTATGTAATATAACGTAAAATAACGTAAAAAACGTACTGTTACGGTGCACTAAGTTATTTCCAGTTGTTACGTAGCGTTGGGATTCCGTTAGGTTACGTAACGCAAATAACGGGTTTCATAACGCGTTATTTTCAACAATGATGGAAATATACTCTGTTTCGACTGTAAACTTGTTAAGTTGTACAACTGAATATTTCGCACACCATGGGTGCGTGATGATTTGTTGGATCATACCGGACTATAATTCCTGTTTGCCTGACGGCAGGTCCGATTCAGCACCGGACAATCCTGTGACCATTTCCTGGGTCTGTACAGGAAACAATCGAAATAGTGATATCAGAGACTAGGTTTCTCAAATCAGTTCATGTGACTTGAATTGATTTGGATCCTGATATAAAATTTTGCCACATTTATATAATAAATTTTTTTGAAATTTCTAATGTCCCAATCTATTGACTATTTCGGTATCTCTTATTTATCCTAATTGATGACCCACCTATTTTAAATCCATGTCCAAATTTTTCAGTGTCTAAAATGAATTACATCCTAAATATGGATTAAATATTTACCCTTTATTTTATAATTATATTTTCCATAACTCTTCATTTATTTCTATTTTTTTCTAAAAAAAAAATGATTCGCCTATTCCATAGATCAACCGCAAGCTTAATTGTTGAGCAGTCGTCCTTAAAAAAAAAAAAAAAAAAAAAGACAAAGTGGTCTATTGATCATGAGTAAATTTTTTTTTTAATATGAATTCAAAAATAGATAGACAATATTTTTCTATTTTATCTTATTTAATTTCGAGGACGAAATTATTTTTCTAAGGGGGGTAGAATGTAATAACCCTTAATTTTCATTAGACATAAATAAATAAATAAATATAAAAATAAATATGACATTTCACTTTCTATAACCTCCTGAACTTTTCATCTTCTCCAACCTCCAAACTCTTCATCTTCTCTATTATTTCAATAATGAAACTCTCATATTTAATTCTCAAAATTAAACTCCCTAATTAAACTAAAACCTTTCATATTCTCAACTCATTACTCATTCATTTCTCTAACTCCCATCCTTTCATCTTCTCCATAAATTATCTACATTAAAACTCCAATTTAATTTTATAACTCCTCAAACCTTTTAGATTCTATAACTCTCTAAACCCTTCACATTCTGTAACTCCTAAATCCAATCCTATATAAACCCCTAACTCAAAACACATTCCACTCATTCTAAAAATCATCCTCTAACATTCTCATCTCACTGGAGCCACCTTCAAAACCACTGCAGGAGCCGCCGCTGGAGCCGCCACCACTTCACCGGAGAAGAGCATCTCCTTCCATCTCTTTCCACATTTTAGGTTCTCACCTTTTGACAAGAGATTAGATATTATCTTTCTTTTTCTTTTGGTTAAAATATAAATCATAGATTAGCTCATTTACTATTCAATAATCCTAATAACCTAAAAATAGCATCCATCTTCTTATAAGCCAATAAAATGGAGCCAAACCTATTTCCTAATTTCAGACCCGCTTAATACTAAAATCAATTTTTGAGTATGTTATAAATATTAGAAAATTCCCTAAAAATCATCTAAATTCATATTAATATGTTTTTAATATTCTTAGAATATTTTTAATGTGTAGATTACTCCATTGAGCGATATCGGGAAACAAAAATCCAGGTGAGTTCTTTTTGGACTCACTAAACATGCTAATTTTCCTTATAAAAATATTACTTCAATTATATCATCTAAATTTGTGATTACAAATACTATTTCTTTATATTGTTAGAATTTAATTTGTAGAAGCTAAATGTGTTATTACAAATGCAATCATTGACATATCTGTTATTTCTTTATGATGTTAGAAATTAAATGATTACTTGTTAAATTACAGCATGTAGTTAGGTTTTTAATAAATCATGAAAAATGTTATATTCACGGAAAAATACTGTTCGTGATATCATTTTGTGTCGGTGTCTAGAAAAGTTATTTTGTATGTTGGTTCTCTAATTAAGGAACGTGCAACGCACGGAAAACCTCCCAGCATCCATATAATTGCCTGGCCGATATCTCTATGATGTCTCGAATCAGTGACTCTTAAATATAGCTAATTGTGATTTATTGAATAAAGCATAAACTGAATGGACTCTACAAATCATGTTGTTAACAAATTAAGAAAAATCCAATGGAAATATTGTACCTGATATAATCAATATACTGTACTATATCTAAATGACACTGGGTTGGGGGAGAAACTGAATGATGGAAATATACTCTGTTTCGACTGTAAACTTGTTAAGTTGTACAACTGAATATTTCGCACACCATGGGTGCGTGATGATTTGCTGGATCATACCTGACTATAATTCCTGTTTGCCTGACGGCAGGTCCGATTCAGCACCGGACAATCCTGTGACCATTTCCTGGGTCTGTACAGGAAACAATCGAAATAGTGGTATCCCATCAATTAGCTTTTCCAATTACATGACATCCTAGACAAAAATACCCCTGTTATAGAATTGACTTTACTAAAATGACATTAAGATAACCTAAGTCAATTGACATCATTATTACAGACATTTTATTACATATTTTCTAAAACTTGTATTATTATTATTGGACATAACCGTTATATTTCACATTTTTTCTGCGTTTTTATTTTGATCGCAATCTGACGACCTGGGTGTGCATGCCCAGATTTACCAATGGACACGCCAAAACTTACGCAGGATCTGGTGTATTTTAAACATCATATTGAAGCTCCATAATGGATTAGAGATTCCCTTCTTTTTTTTGTTTAATTTTATTATATTTTGTTTCAATTGTATCTAAACTTCATTCCAATAAATGAAAAGTCAAGTTTTTATTGAATTTTTCTATCGTAATTACTGAGTATTATTGTCGCAAATTTATTAAGGCTTTAGCATATTCAAACTGAATATGTTGCCGGTACCTATTACACGTGCTCGTATACCGTATATCGGGAGCGGGGCGTGACAGCATGTGGAGACAGTGAGCACATACAACATAGACACGGCTAAAAACATGATGGACATGCCATGCGACATATCCAATAAAATAAAAAAAACAAGGACCAGACACGTTGGAGCAAACTTGAACATGATGCAATATTTAAGTTTTACATAGATTCAGATAATTTATTAAATCTTAATGAATGTATCATAAATAATGTTTAAGTTCTTCACGAATATATGTTTTATTGTTAATTTGGTATTTGAGCTTTCTTTTTAAATATATTAGTAAAATTATTAAGTTAATAATAGAATAATATAAATTTATATTTATATTTTTCCCGTATCTTTCCCATGTCTGTTGATAGATATCAGATTTGATTCTGGAAATCAAATTTGATTCTGGAGATAAGATGTGATTCTATTTGGATCTTATTAGATTTTTGATTTGATTCTATTAGATTTTGATTGCTAGAATTTTTCTACATATTTATACTCTGTATGAAGTATTGGAGATGATGAAAAATATTTAAAAAATTTGAGAAATTTCTTGTATGGATTTCGATTGAGACAAATCTTTCCCCGTAGATTCATAGAGAGTGGGCGTGGATTCGTCTAGGTGAATTTCCGAACCCTTATAAGTTCTTCGTAATTTATCTATTTTTTCCCTATTCCTCCAAAAAATCCTAAATTTCAAAACCCTAATCCTAAATTAACGTCTGTCCTGCATCAAAATTTTGGTCTACTATGATTTGATACAAGTTCAATAAAAAAGTCAGTTCTCCCTCCACCACTTTGCTTTAGTTATGAAGCACATGCTACAGTTCCTCGACCACTACAATGATCCAATTGAAATACTTTATAGATGATAATCAGTTCAACCCGAATGTGCTTAACAATTCTTATTTTCGCATTCATCGGGATGAATACTTTAAAACCGAAGAGAATTGATGAAAATCAGATTTGATTCTGGAGATCAGATTTGATTCTGGAGATTAGATATGATTCTATTTGGATCTTGTTAGATTTTTTTATTTGATTATGTTAGATTTTGATTGCTAGGATTTTTTATATATTTATATTCTGTATGAAGTATTAGGGATGATGAATAATATTTGAAAATTTTGAAAAATTTCTTGCGTGTATTTTGCTTAAGTCAAATCTTTTCCCATGGATTCGTGGAGAGTGGCCGTGAATTCGCCTTGGTGGATTCCCGAACCCTTATAAATTCTTCCCTAATTTATCTATTTTTTCCTTATTTCTCCAAAAAATCCTAAATTTCAAAACCCTAACTCTAAATTGACTTCCGTCCTGTGTCATTGTCCTCATTTTTTTCAAACAAGTCGTGTCCCGCATCTATATATGTATCTGTATATATATTCATATTAATATCCATATTCGTGCTTCCTAGTTACAAATAAACTGTAGCTATTAAAGAATGTGAAGCTACAGGTTCGACAAATTAAAGCTAACATACACTAAGTTCATTAATAAATAGTTTCACTCCTCCCTTTCTTCTGCAAAATGCCACATATCCTGGGTTTGTCTACAATCATTTGATAGGCAATGCTTGGGGTTAACCTATATTCCCACTCTACTTTATGAAATCAAAAACCGATGCAATCAAATAAAATGGTGAAAGCATATGTTTATATTTTGTAAGTCAAGGAACTAGGTTCATAAGCTTACGATAAACATTTGGCTAATCCCAAATACCATATATAAGGCCAGGGATAACTTAGTATATCAAATAAATTTTTATTTGATGTGATTTGTTGCTTTATTTATATATTATATGCCTGCAAAGTGCAAACATCATATCCCATGCTCAATTTCTTAACAAAGCTAAAGACATGGTACTTATGAAAACGAAATTCATAGGTTTCCAACCTCCCAACAAACTAATGTCCAAAGCAGACTGGGTCAACTTACTTTTTATTGTGTATTGGCAGACAAATCGAGTCAAATGATTAGTTAAAAAGCATCATATCTACTATGGAAAGTCACATCAGATGAGAACAAATAAGTCTTTCAATTTTTATATTGGCACACAAATAACCATTAATGAAACTGTTGGAATCAAACAATTAGAAACTTAAGAATCCTATCAATCTACAATAATAACTTCGATATACAGAAAGAAAGGAGAGAAAATGTGACCTTAAGACCAGGAACATAGTCCCCACGCTTGTAATATGCCGGGCTCTTGGCTGCTCTCCATTCAGCTGTTCCCATGCCATCTGCAGCAGAGCAACAACAAATCGATAACAAGTAAATCAAACAGAATCTAAACAAAAACATTAATTTAAAACAAAAAATTCATCTCCCTTACAATGATTGTTCTCGCAGACCAAGATGACAGGCAAATCCCACAGCGCCGAGATATTCAGCGCCTCAAACAGCTGCCCCTGATTGGCGGCCCCATCTCCATACATCGCAAACGTCACACTCTCATCCTTCATATACTTCTGCCCAAACGCCACGCCGCACCCCAGCGGGACCTGAGCCCCGACAATCCCATGCCCGCCGTAAAAGTTGGCATCTTTCTTGTAAAAATGCATCGAGCCTCCCTTCCCTCGTGAGCACCCGTCTCTCCTCCCCATAAGCTCGGCGAAGGCCTCGAGAAGAGTCCCGCCGCGGCCGATAAAGATGCAGTGGTCGCGGTAGGCGGTAATGATGGCGTCCTTCTTGGTGATGGCGGCCTCCATGCCGACGGAGACGGCCTCTTGGCCATCGTACAGGTGGCAGAACCCGCGGATAAGCTTCGATTTGTAGAGGGAGTCGGCTGCGATCTCCATGCGCCGCATCAGCGCCATGTCGTGGAAGAAGGAGAGAAGCTCCGAGGCGGAGGTGGCCACGGATCGGGATGGGGGTTCGATGTTGTGGCCGGTGAAGGGGACGCTTGTTTCGATGGTTAGGGTTTCGTCGCTGGAGGAGGAGAAGGGGCGGGCGAGGAAGAGAGGGCGGAGGAAGGGGGAGGTGATGCTGGTGGCCGACGGTGAGCGGATCAGGCAGCGGACGGCGGCTGTAGCCATGGAGGAGGAGGAGCGTTTAGTGAAAGAGAGCTAGGGTTTGGATTGCAGAAAAGACTAGAAATTCATGAAAGGGGAAATTTCCAAAGGAGCATACCTTTTTTTTCCGGGCGGTCCCACTTAAAAACTTAATTAATATTACAAATTTGCCATCAATTTTTTTTTGTCATCAGTGCTCCTATCGTTAACCTCCATTCTCCCATCATCTTTTTTCCCAGCATTTCATATAACTTCACCCCAAAAGAAAATAAAAATAAAAATTAAAACCTAAAACCACTTGTTAGCACCGAAAAGCATCACGGCGGGAGGCGATCGACATATTAGAGAGGAGTTAGATATAGATTTATGGGTGTTAGAATGTCGGGAGAGTTTTTTGAGCGAGAGGAATTAGAGAGGTTTTTTTGGAGATGAATGTTTTGCTCATTAGAAAAAATATTTTTTTTTCAAAAGAGATGTGTGCTCACTAGGAAAGTGGGCTCACTTGGAAAAAAATTTGTGCTCCTTTGGAAACTCTCATGAACGGGTCAGTTAAGTTTTGATGTGAATTGTTTTAAGTACACCGACTAAATTTCTAAGCAACGGACAGTTGCCTATGATAAGTTTATTATTTAATATTTATATGACATTTTTATTCTTATCTTCTTCCCACAATAAATATAATTTATTTTTCTTTCAATATATACAGGGAGGATAAACGGTGATTTTAAGTGTCTGAAAATTATTTAGTATATAATAGATACTCTTGAAAATATAAAAAAAAATGACGAGTAAGATAAATGACATCTTGTTGTAGATACTCTTTTTTGGATTTTAGATGAATAATTGTGCTTAATACCATCATTTTATATGAATTCATTTTAAATATTTAATTGCATACATTCATGTATTTATTTTTTAAATTTGTCAATGCATTTATGTCTATTTTTAATTGAAAAATCATAGTGATTAATAAATACACCAAGCATGAGAGAAAGTAAACTTAAAAACCAATCAGTACAAACAACTGTGAAAAATGGAGAACACTGTATGCATGTTCTAATTGGAATATGAAAAAGAATAACAATCAAGTATCATAATCAACAAGTCAACAATAAACATATATAATAAAATATCAAAACATAAAACTCATGAATAGGGACAGAATCAAGTTATGACTCTGTGTGTGTGTGTGTGGGTGGGTGGGTGGGTGGGTGGGTGGTGGGGGGGGGGTTTGCAAATATTTAACCATTGGACGCAAGGCCCAAGTTTCATAATATGAATTTATGCTTTATCAGTTAAAATAATTGGCCTTAGTTGGAAATTAATATTTTAAAAAACTGATTAAACCTAGAAGCCATCTGTGAAACTATTAAAAAACTATTAAATTTTTTTGGGGAATTATTTTCCATTCTAAAGAGAGAAAAAATTATCTGTTTGTTTTTCATCCAAGAGAAAAATAAAATTTATTCGAAAGCGTCGCTTGCACGAAGAGAGAGAAAAGCTTCTCGTATTAAAATTTCAAAATTACAAAGTCGTCGAGATTGAAAATCAAGCGGTTACTTAGTTCTAGTTTGGATATTTTTCTCTTAAATATGATATTATTACTTATTTTATTTTTTAAAATTGGATGACTGGTTGTTCAGTGATCCATTGGAATTCTTTTTTACTATAAGTAATTATTGTAATTCTCTTTCGGCATCTCCTCCACCCAATAAGGTAAATATTTAGTATTAAATTAAATATATTGTCTACATATTGTCATTATTTACTTGTTTAATGAAATGTATAAGTAAAAGTTAAAGTTAAACTTAAGTAGTAAGTAATTTTTTAGTTAAATAAAATTACAAAATCAATTAATTAATATGTCAATTAGAGTAAGACTTGATATTTAACTTATTTTTCGTTTTGCACTTTTGATTACCAATAATAAATAATATACATTTTTTAATTTAAAAGTTTTGTTACTTTCTGTGTAGATTTTATACTCTAAATGAAAAAATCATCTGCAACTATAATAGATATTTTTTCCAACAAAAGATGTAAATTATCTGAAAAATATAGATATCAACAATATAGATATCCCAGATATGAGTGCTTGATATGAAATATTTTGTGAGGCACGCAATCTAAATATCCCAGATATGAGTGCTCGATATACTACCAAACAAGATCGAACTTGTTATTAACAAGACAACTTAGGAATTGAGTATCATTATCTTTTTATGCAGCAATAGATTCCCAATTATAAGAACTAAATAGTCAATTTAGTGAGCATGCAACACACTTGCTAATTCTCAGCTAAGCATTAGAATAAATTATATTTGTCAGCTAGCAGAGAAATTGAATCTACAAAACTTTATAGAATACGACATAATACATTTGAAAATGCAACTTTGATGTGCTTCGACATCCAAACTATAAGAGTTTGTCCACTATCTTTGAATTCTGTTAATGGTTGGTAAGAACCAAAAAGTCAATAATCTGTTCACTTGTTTATAAAATGATCATTCTTATGCTTACTCTTCCATATCTACTGTAAGAAATGTCATTTTCAGTCATGAATATTATCAAAAATAGATTTCGCAATAAGATGGAAAATAACTTTATTACAAACTCTTTAATTATATATATTTAAAAAAAATACTACAAAATTCAGCACAAATGCACTTATAAATGGTTTTTGAGATCTAAAAGAGCATCGTGTTTCTTTTTGATAAATGATTGTATTAAAGTATTAAAAAAATATTGTTATTTTATTATATTTTTTTGAATGAATTATAGTATGCTTTTATTAATAAAGGTTGGAGATATTTTATGACAAATTATAATATGCTTTTAATAATACAAGTTGCAACTTTTATTATTGGCCCCTTCCATTCTATTATACTGGTTCCATCCCTACTCATGAAATCAATCCACATCTCATGTATCAAAATTTTTTTCATATATCACCTAAAAATAGATAGATAAGAACTTTTCTTAATTTTTATTTTTAAATTTTTTAAACCATAAAACACAAACCAAGAAAAAAAAACTTAAAACACCAAAAAACAAATAATCCAAAAATATATAATACAAGTATGTTAAATAATATGTTAGCGTTCCCTGGAAGGATTCCTAATTCTTGTCTCAAACGAGCAAAATATTGTTCATGTGATGGCAGTGAAAATATCAGCAAGTTGTTGGATGGCATGGACAAATTCGATTATACATCTTGGTCCCAATAAAATAATATCTTACATCTATATATTTTTATATGAGAATGATAAACATGACTGCATTAAGTGGGACTTTCTTAAAGTTTAGATCAAAATCTTTTAAAATAGATGTCATTTAAAGAGCTTATGCACAACAACTATCTAAAATAATGTACTCAGTCTCAATAGTTGACAGAACTATATAATTTTGTTTTCTACTTAATCATGAAATAATGAATGTACTAATAAGTTTATTGTACCATTAGTACTTGTTTTATTTGTTAAATTTCTCCCATAATGACTGTTTAAATAACCAACTCAAAAGTCTCAAAACTAGAAAAACATAATCTGAATTTTTGAGTACTATTAAGTTATCGAAAAAATTGCTTTACAGCTTTCACGTGTTATTCTTTTAGATTAGTCTGAAATTAAATACGCAAACATACATAAAATGTGATATCATAAATTGATATTGTAAGATATAAGATGCTACTAATCATACTATACTCGCTTCTCCCTTGTAGTGGAGGATTTAGTGGCAATCATCAAATCGAATGACTCGACCTTGATTGATGCCTATGGGTAGCTTTAATGTCTGCTCTCCATTGAATTCGACAACTTGGTTGTCATCGATGTGAGCATCCCAAGGGATGGTGCCGAGTTGAGATTAGGTCGTGACGACATGATTTTGAACTATTGACTAGGCACAAAACCAAATTGACTATGGTAAGTGTCAGGGTCAATAAAATTCTCACTTAAATTATGTAAGGCCCATTATGTAGCCCATTAGAGAAAGAGAGTAGTAGTAATAGTATTAGCTATTGGATATTCAATGTATTAGTTCAAGGGTGAGATCTGCATTTGAGTTGAGAGATGAGAGTATATAATCTAATCTTGACTATTGTAAACCTTAACTAATGAATGAAAATATCTTTATTCTCTCTCTTCTTTAATTCTCCTGTTCTCTCTCCCGAGTCTCTCTCTCCCTTCTTCTCCATTCTTCTTCTTCTTCTTCTCAATCCACCTCTATCCTTCTTCTTCTAACTCTTCTTATCTCAAAATTCCCCATTCTATACTCAAAATACTGCTATCTAACTATTTGTCAAGAGGATGCCGAAATATCAAGGAGAAGAAGGCTCCAACCAAAGAGCCAGTGGGGTGGAACCTCACAATGGTATCAGAACCACGATTGCTTCCTTGAGGAGCGGTGTGGACTCAATTTAGTCCATCGTTCGACACCAAGTAGGCCAGATCTCCGACATCCTTAGGCAGCTCACATCTCTAAAAGAACAGATAAAAAAGGTTCATGTGGATCGGCACAATGATCAGATTGAGCGCTTGAATGACAAAGAAGAGCTCAAATCTCTCGTCATTCACCTGAGTGCTCGATCTGGATCTAGTCCCAAATCCGCACCTCAACCTCCCACCTGTTCCTTCCCCCCGACCAAATCTAGTCAGATCCATGGAGGAGAGGGTGGAGGGAGTGCTCTCCGGGAAGGACAGGCTCAACAGTTTCCCACATCAGTTCCCAATGTGCTCTCTACATGACCATACCTACCACCTTCAATAGCACCTCCATTGCTATCAAAGCCACAAAGCCACCATTGACGCCAGTGCTACCCTCGAAAGTCTCTACCATCGCCCTTGATAATGAGATTCTAGAGTCCAGCAGCACCAAGAAACTCTTTCCCATCTCCGATATAGCAAAATCCAATAATATTATCCTCCACGTCCTGTTGCCTTCTACATGTTTGTCAAAATTCCCTAACCAACCTTCTCCGCTTCCAAGGTTCTTGATGTTGGATAATCTAATCAAGATAGGAGATGTTGGTGAGGAGAAGAGAAAGGAGGGAAAGCAAGCTGTGTTTGAGAGTTTGTACAAAACCTTCAAGGAGATTTGGAGTGATAAGGTTGAGAAGATTCTTGGAATGAAGTTGACTGTGATGAGCTTATCTCCAAGTAAGGAGAAAGAGGTCCACCAGGTTTGATGAAATCTCTCACAATAACCTTTTCATCACTAACACTGTCCGTAAGTTGTTCGACGAAATTCCCCACAAGGACTTCTTCAGCAAGGTATGTGAGGGTTGATCATTTTTGTTATGACAAGATGTCATTTTATTTACTAGGGAGGAGGGACATTGATTCACTAAATTCGGTTCTATGGAATGACCTTTGCATGAATTCAATGGAAACTCCATTTGATCCTGGTGGGAACTTTATTGTGATGCATAAGATCCTTATGTCTCTTTTAAGGCAAGATATAAAGATTTCTAATTACCTATTGCTCTATACTGATTGCAAGTTGGACAAAGTCTGGAAAGTGTTTGACGGAGTGTTAGAGAGGAGTGTAATAGTTTGGACTCTGATGATTGCCTGGTGTGTACAAGATGGGCTTGTAAAAGATGCAACAGATTTGTTCACTCTGAGCAATATGTTAGCAATATGTATTGAGCTGGAATCGTTGGGCGTGGTGCAACAGTTGCATTCCTTGACTATTGGGAATGGAGGTGTAGAGTTCCTCATTACTATACAATCTAATGCCAGGGTCGAGAAGCCTCTTGTTCCAATCTCGGCGACGTTCGGTTTTGTTATTCAAGAGGTTTCGTATGCAAACATGATATTCTTTTACTGGGATCTCCATATCACAGTTGATTATGTTGTCGTCAAGCTTTTGAAGGCTCTCGATTGTAATATTCCTATTGCACGAGCAACAGCATCGTGGCTCGTTACCTATTTCCTCCCTGTACTCTCCCCATCAGCTTCTATTGAGCTTTCAAAGGTTCTGCACATGCCAAATGTCATATCAACCTCAGGCCTGAAAGAGTTGCAATCAAATACAATCAAGGAGAGAAACTTGAGCATGAGTTCCATAAAGCCTTCAAATGGAATTTTATTTGTCACTGAACTGGACAGTGATGACAGCACCTCAAGTTCCAGTGGGTTCGGGTGGAGGCCTACTTGGCATTTGAATCAGTGGCTGCATACATCTTATATTTTTGCTATGTTGTGTTTGACTTAAAAGGTATTGATGGAGCTTGTCATTCAGTGAACTGTGTTCCTAAGGATGCTGAAGCCATTAAATATCAGCCTATTGAAGTCCCTTCTAGCCCTATAGATGAGCTAAGGGAAGTAACAGATAATTTTGGGAACAAGGCTTTTGTTGGAGATGGATCATATGGTAAAGTGTTCTATGGCATGCTCAAGAGTGGAAGGGCTGCAGCCATGAAAATTAGATATCAATAAACAATCTGATTAAGAATTTCTAGTGTAGGTATCCATGGGGTCGAGGCTGAAACATGAAAATGTCCTTAAGATAGTTGGCTATTGTATTGAGGAAGGCTTGCGGGTCCTTGTGTACAAGTTTGCAACCATGTGATCACTCCATGACATTCTTCATGGACGAAAAGTTGTTAAAGGAGTACAATCAGGTCCTGTATTATCATGGGCTCAAAGAGTGAAAATTACAGTAGGAGCTGCGAAAGGACTTGAATACCTTCATGCGAAGGCACAATTGCATCGTGGCATAAACCCTAGCAATGTTCTAATATTTGATGATGGCATTGCTAAGATAGCTGATTTTGACCTCTCAAATCAAGCTCCTGACACAGCACCACGTCTTCAGTCTACTCGTGTGCTTGGCACATTTGGTTATCACGCCCCACAGTATGCAATGACTGGACAGTTTAGATCTAAATGTGATGTTTACAGTTTTGGTGTCGTACTTCTGGAGCTCTTGACTGGTCGAAAACATCTCAATCATACATTACCACGAAGCCAGTGGAGTCTTGTATCAGAGGCTGTTCCGAGACCTGGTGAAGACAAGGTACAACACTGCATTGATATCAGGCTAAATGGAGAGTATCCTCCCAAATCAGTAGCAAAGTTAGCTAGAGTAGCCACCTTGCGTCTACCATATGAAGCTGATTTTCGGCCAAACATGAGCGTTGTCATGAACGCTATGCAGTCCCTGCTTAATGCTCGCCATAGACCTTTTGATGCGATGTCAAGATTTTGAATCGACATTTGCTTACTCTCTATTTCAGAGCATTCACTCTTCATGGCTTGGCTATCAAGCTTGCGATAGTGTCTCAACTTGGAGGACTAAGTTGATTCTAAAGAGGGTGGATTGTCAGGGTCAATAAAATTCTCACTAAATCATGTAAGGCACATTATATAGTCCATTAGATAAAGAGAGTAGTAGCAATAGTATTAGCCATTGGATATTCAATGCATTAGTTTAAGGGTGAGATCTGCATTTGAGTTGAGAGATGAGAGTATATAATCTCATCTTGACTATTGTAAAGCCTAACTAATGAATGAAAATATCTTTATTCTCTCTCTTCTTTAATTCTCCTGTTCTCTCTCCCGAGTCTCTCTCTCTCTCTCCTCTTCTTCTCCGTTCTTCTTCTTCTTCTTCTCAATCTGCCTCTATTCTTCTTCTTCTTCTAACTCTCCTTATCTCAAAATTCTCCATTCTATACTCAAAATACTGCTATCTAACCATTTGTCAAGAGGATGCCGAAGTATCAAGGAGAAGAAGGCTCCAACCAAAGAGTCAGTGGGGTGGAACCTCACAGTAAGACCCAATAGTCAGACTTCAAGGAGGAGGACCGACTAAATATAGAATCTAGAAACAATTCAAGAGGATTGCAACTAAGCTAGCATGCGGCTAAACTATACACTAGAACCAAGACAAATTAGACATGCAATAGAAGATAATAAAGAAATAGTTTCAACTCACCCTAAACGAAAAAGGAAAAGGTGAAAAGATAAATCTAAGGCCTCAATGAATGAATCTTTATACAACAAAGAAACTAATATATTCAAAATCAACTACATTTTTTATTTTTCCACAAATTCTCAGCTAACCCCTTTTCCAGAAAAAAGAGAGCGCTTTCTAAGAGAGCCGGATTTTATTATCTTGAGATAAGAGAGACAGAGATTTGAGATCTATTTCAGCCAAATCTTATACACTCTTTGCATGTGTATCTCTTTGTATATTTTCTTTTTATTATATAATAAATTTATACATGGTACTATCCAAAATCATGAAGTTAGAGGATAACCATTGAAATTCAACCTAGTTTGAGGTCTTTTTTAAGCCCAATATCGTTTTTGACACTTAGAGTTGTCCTGATAAAGCTAGTCGGACAAGTTTGGCATAAACATTTCTATGCCAAGATTATAAACATAGATTCTTTCTATGTGGACTAAGTCGTCAAAGTCAAGAGAATCGTCTAAATCAAGAAAATCGTCTCTCTTTGTGTGAAGAAAAAAAGTATTAATAGTGGAGGAACTCCTAGAAGATTAAGAAATTTGGGGGTTTGATAGTTAAAAGGTTTTTTTTTTGAAGAGATTAGATTATTTCCTCATCATTACTGATTTAGTAATAATTTGACTTGAGCATAGATTTTGCACACTTACTACAGAACGTAGTAATCAAAGGGAGTTTCTAAAGGAGCATATCATTTTGCCTATTGAGCGCACTTTAGAACGGTCCGCTTGAACAAAAAATGCAATATTAAGTGGGCTCATTAAGAAAAATGGTGTGCTACTTTAGAAACTCCCGTAATCGAATAATATCTGATTTATCATATTGGGATAACGTGAGATTGTGAAGATGCTAGTTTGCACTAACTCTTTGCGTTAATGGGCTATTAGATTCCGATGGACTTTTCAACTTAGATTTTGACATTCAAAATTTTATTTCCCAATATAAACCCAAGTTCCGATCGCAAAATAGGAAACTTAAAGCATAAATTGTAAAAAGACTCACATTTTACCATTCAGTCATACAAAAATCTCCCTAATTGTAATTCAAAATCTCCCTTTGAATTACAATTAGGGATTATAATGGACGCATCCACGGGTTAAAATTTAGCCATGTCAATACAAAATTTTAAATTAGAAAAATAAAATTTTTATTTTTAATTCAAAAATTTGTATTGGACAGACCAAAATTTGGCCCGTTGATGCGTCTATTATTATCCCTGATTACGATAGTAGTCCAAGGGGCATTATGCAAGAAGGTGAAAGTACAAGGTTTATTTCAACATTTCCCCTTTCCGGAGTTTCCAAAGGAGCACACCATTTTCCCTAGTGAGCCCAGCGTAATGACAGTCCGGCTCAAAGTGGGCTCGCTAGGAAAAATGGTGTGCTCTTTTAGAAACTTCCAGAAACCAAAAAAAGAAATAGCTTTATCGGGGCGGCGGAGGATTTTCGCCAAAACGGCAAAACCCTAGGCGCTCTCTCTTCTTCTCGCCAAAACGCTCGCCGCCGACCTTATCCTTCCCGGCCGGCGTCATCCTCTCCGTAACTCTGCATCTCCGTCGCCACCTCCGCTTCCACCGCCTCCAGCAGAGCGTTGAGTCCCACCACCACCATTGAAGGTAAATCCCCCAAGGAAAGCCCGTTTGTTAAATAAACTCTCAAATTGTTGTTGCATACTGTGTGTAAATGATTTGCAATTGTTCGCTTGTGGTTGATTAAACTGGAGTTTTGACTCCTTCACTAAAAAAAGAAAAAAGAAAAAAAGAAAAGAAAAATGAAACATAACTTTTCTGAAGCGCAGAACTCAAACTGAGACTTAATTTTGAGTAAAAGAATAATTTACAGCAAATAAAAATGAGAATAAAATAGATAAAAATGGTTAAGTTTAGGTATATTGTCACTCTATTTAGGATTTAGGAGTCTTCCACAGCTCCATGCTTGCGACAAAGCAGGAAAAATTCCAATACCTTTGAAACTGATTCACCAATGGACAACAAGGAAAGAGGAAAACTGAAACGATAGCATTTGATTTCGCAATTAAAATAGAGATAGAAACATCATAAATAAAAACAACTTGGGGGGAGGGAGAATTGGAATTGTATTTTCTTCCTTTTTTTTCTTCTTTCATTAACGAGTAAGCCTCTTATATTATTGTGGCTAGACCTTACAGTTTTGGTTCAAGAAACTTGGGCCATGTCAAGCATCCAATGTAGACAACATGAGTTCTGGGGCATGGCAGGAAAGTTCAGTGGACATATTTTGTAGCTATAAAACATTATTAAAAAATAAATAAACTTAAATTTTCAAAATAGTGTTATCACCGACTTATAGTACTCCTATCATCATAAACTTAACCTAACACTACCCTTTTACCTAAACTCCAACATATTCTTTACCTTATACTTTGTCTAACTAATCAGTGAATGTATAGTTGAAGTATGCATCTTATTTGGTGATCATAAATGCATTTGTTACCATTACTAGTGAAGGGTATTGTTTGTGTCAGACTTCTTATTACTTGAATAAACAAAGCGGGGAGGCACAATCAGTGGAGTCTAACATTCCTATGTAGTTTTCCATTCTAGTGTTTGTTTTTAGGACGTATGGTTAAAGTCAGTTTAAGATTTAATTTCTTGAATTATTAAATTTCATGAGTGCATGAGAAATCTCCTACGCACGTGAGTTGCACAATACATCAGTACCCTATTCTTCGAATTTTCATTTACTCTTATAGTATAAACTAGATGCCTGATGTTGTTAAGAGATGCACACTCTGAAGATGAAAATGTGCCTAATTTTTATGACTCGGTATAATTTGGCTAAAGATGCTTGCCTGATTGGATGTTTGTATCGTGTTCTGGAGGAAGAAAAAGTGTTCTTTGTGATTGTAAGTAAATGTAACCATTAGAGAGGAATTGTTGCATAGCTGCACCTACAAAGATGACTAGTACCTATATGGAAAAAAAAAGATAAACATGGTGAGGCGAATATCAAAGGCTCGCACTTACATTACAAAACCATTGGTTTTAATTTCCACCCTCACATTTACCTCTAGTAATTTTTTATATTACTATTGCAATTGTAGATGAGTATGTTATATTTGTGCATCTAAATACTGAACGTATTGACATGCTCAATAAATAATGACATCAACCTATTGCGTCTCTCTTCTACTATTGAAATAACCACGCTAACCAACTAAATATAGGAAAGTATGAAAATGAAAGAAGCAAAGAATTCTTTTAAATAGACAAGCTGAAAAACTAGTAAGTTAACTGAGTATATCAATACAAGAATAGAACAATTTCCTTTAGTATTAAAGGACTATCAAAATATGTATTTGAGGGTCCATGACTTCTAATGCGGCTCCATGAGATGCTAAAGTTCATGATGAAGAATATTTTGATGATAACTCCCTGTTGTCTTTTTGGATGTTGTAGAGTAGCTCAGAACAGTTGTGATTTCATGAGCTGAGGATGAAGGCCATGTCTGTCTTTTGGCTTAAGAAAAAAGAAGTTAATAAGACGAGGTTGATAGGGTGGATATGCGTGGTTCTTTATGGTGGTTTGAGGGCTTCATGCATCACTTTGGAAAGTGATAGCGATTTGATTGCTTTGAGTTGTATATATAGGGAATAATAAAAAATTTGATTCGATTGTCATTTTGGGAAGTGATAAAGTTTTAATTTGATTTGTAAAGATAAATTGTTCACTCATGGCTACATATATGAGGAATAATCATGTAAAGAGAGAAATATTCTGGTAACAAATCTTTGGCTATGTGAAGACATTGTGCACCAAAATATACCTATAATAGCAACATGTATAAAAGAAAATTGGTTTAGAAGAATACTACTTGCATTGTCATTTTCCTTAGCTAGCTGCTTCCCTTGGCTCCTTTACTCCTGTTGTCGCTATCCTAATGATGTTGCATTCTCCATTGAAGAAGAAGAATTTGAGTGGATTAAGTAAAAAAAATTAGGGAAGTGAATGAATTACAAGTCTACTGTGCTGTATTAATCTTAACACCTCACTTTTGATTTTTTCCACACAACCAAATGAAGCCACCTCCACTTCTAAATCACTATGCTAATCTCCTAAGCTCACATGTCAACACCGACTTAATTGTGTGAGGAGAAAAATCTAAGAATTGGTACTGTATTAATAATTTAATTAATTAATTACCTATTTGGCCTGATTTGGTGATCTCCAAAAAATTCCAAATAAACACTGGAGGTGGATATGAATTAGAGAAACATGAAAATTTACAAAATAATTTTTGGATATTTAGAATGCAAGATAGAAATATTGATGGAATAACCATTATAAATCGGTATTCGGTATTTTCGCCAACTTTTAGTTTTTTTCAAAAAATTCTGATAAAATCATAATAAATCAAGAAAACTGGAAAAATGATAATATCGAACTCATAATGTCATTTGGAATTGTAGAATTCAAGATAGACTTACCAGAACCCTAATTTGGCATGATCAATTCCAAACTGATACATGTTACTAGAAAATAAGGATATTATACTCCATCAAGTCGATCTTCTGTCGAGTTGATAGCTCCCGGTTCCACTGTCATGTCCTGATCTTTGCCTGACACCATTCTTATGGACGTCCCCATCGATGGCACCTAAGTTGTCGAAATCATTGGGGAAGCGCATCGCCTGGTCCCATGCAGCAAAGCTACCTATAGAGCGTCAGTCAAGGCCGATTCGGCCGATTCAATGATTGCCACGAAACCCACTATTACGAATGGAAAATTGAGTATTTTGTCGAGTTGAGTTTCATATCCGGCTGAGAGTCAAATTATGTTTCCACCCCCATGTGTCCCATTCTTTCGACACCCCAGGGGTATATTGAGGTGTATTTCAACACCTTTCTCTTAGGGCTAGATTTTTGGTGTACTCTTTTCTTCAAGATGTAATCCAATTTTATAAAATCGGATTGCCCCAGTTTACCTTCAATTTGGTGGTACAGTATCTTCTTTCACGTCTTATGTATTTTCTTCTCCATCCCTGTCACCTTAAGACTTTTGGATTTCTTCTATGACATCAAATCATCTAAGGATTATAGCTGCTGGGTGTTTTTTTGCTAGAAGAGCCAGCAATAAGTCTTGAAGGGGCAAATTTGTCTTTGTCCGAGTCCCAAAAACGGCCTCGATAACAACCCCGAGTACTGGCGAGCATGTCGCTTGAGCGTGTGATTGGCCTGCCCTGGGCTCACTCCACTTGATTTAGGCAAGGTAATTGTAAGTTGCAATGTTTAAAATAACGATAACGGTAACGTAACATTTTGTCTATGTTATGTTATGTTATATAAAATATAACGTAACACATAACGTAGATTACGCGATTTTCTATTTATTTAATAAAAATAAATATAAAACTATATAAAATAAATTTTATAAATTGAAAATTGAATAAAAAAATTCTAAAAAAAAAATTATATCCCAGTATTAATTCTAAATTTTTGACAAGTTTCACAGTAATTCTCATATTTATTTTCATAAATTAAATTACATTTACCACCATAATTTCAGTCATTATCTAAATAAGAAAACAAGATTTCAAATTTATTTTTGATTATTATCAATATTGTAATTTATATTTTGTAATGCTCAATTTATATTATTTTTAATTGTTTATTTTATATTAGCTGAGAATTCAATTTAATCCGCAAGTAGGAAATTTCAATAATTGGAAAGGAATTATAATATTTTTTAGTAATTGTAAAGGAATTATAACAAGTAAATAAGAATGTACAAGTTAACAATATCAAAAGAAATCAAATAAGTAATCAACAAGCTGTCAAGTGAAAAAATATAACAATTCTCTAATAATCAAAATAAATAATCGAAATCAATATAAAAATTATTTAAAAATTATTGTAAATAACGTAACATAACGTAATTTAACGTAACGTAAGATAATGTAAAATAATATAAAAAACGCACCATTACGGTGCATTGAGTTATTTTCGACTGTTAAGTAATATTGGCTTTCTGTTAGGTTTCATAATGCAACATAACGAGTTTCATAATGCGTTATTTTCAATATTGGTAAGTTGCCGACTGTTTGGTACAATGTCGACTACTACACCAAGGAGTTTGCCCTAGTTGCCACAGGCATAAGCAATGCCCAAGGCACAAATAAGTGTATCCAATTTTCATTCATTTGAATTATGAGTGGTTAATATTTGACCATGTATTTCCTTTCCAAACTTTGATCGGATCAAAACCATATCGGTTGAAGATCGTACTGTCATTTTTGCTGAGCTCTTTGCTGATATGACACTTTTAAACATGAAGAAATCTAAGGCCAACTCAAGGGCCAAGGTTTCAGGAGTGACCTTGGCAACTTGTGTTGCCGAAAAGAGCAAGGCTTCTTCCCCAATGTCGAGTCGCCCTAAGCAGAAGGCCATATTCATATGATCGATTTGGTTTGTCTTGAGGATGCGGCCATAGTTGTTGCCTCCTCAAGCCGATATTAGTATCTCCATCCTCCACGTGGTTGAGGTTGTCGAACTAGAGGAGACGACTTTGAGGTCAAAGTCACCCTCGGACACCCTCAAGAAGAAGGGAAAGGTGAAATCCTATCACTATTATGTCCTCTTGGAAGTGGGCTACGACGACGAATTCGTTATCCCCCGGTGCGATTCAAGAGAGATGCTTTCGTCTTTCTGCCCGACAGATTGGCACGAGTAGCAAGTGAGAGCATGATCCTTTCTCGTGACCTCTCCTTGAGGTCTCAAGATGCCCAGAATCTGAGTGTTGAAGATAAACACGATGCATATCAACTCGATCGTAAACTCCTTTTTCTGTGACTTAATTCTGAGTAGCTTAGTGCATTTTAGCCTTAAAAAAACTATAATTTGTTTGGATGATAGGGTCGTTATTGGTGATTTTTTAACTAGCGTGATTTATGCCTAAAATTGAGTTTCATAACTTGGATAGAGATGATTAAAAAGTGATAAAATGAGAGCCATCAACTTCAAGTATTGTTTACCGGTAGTTATGCAAGATTTACAACCCAATTATGATAGTCTTTTGAATTAAAAAACACGAGGGTCTGTTGGTTGGTTCGGCTGAAAGTATTGAAATCTTGAAATTACATGTTAAAATTTTTTATACACACTCTAACCTATTGAAAATTTCTGATTTTGTTTCATAATTCTATAGCTGATTTACTATGATCAAAATTTCTAGTTCAATAAAAGAGATTCACGGATTGAGACGTTGATATCTGGATTAGAAGTTTGAAACTTTGACATCGTTATTTTAAATTGAAAGGTAATATGCAATTGGGAAAGGTTTACAGGTTTCATCTGAAAATAGTATGACAATAGACATCTTCAAAACTATTCATCTGTTAACATAGCGTGTCATCTAAAGCATGGGCACGCGGTTCCCACACTCGTGTCAGACACAAAATCGTGCACGACATGGGTCGGACCGCATTCGATTTCCAGTCTAAGCGAATTTGGTTCGAACTTGTTCATGACACGTGTGATACACAAGTCGGGCACGACTGCATCAAATAAAAATTCCAATTCCTCTTGTCTCCAATAGAAATCCTAATATCTCTCACGTCGCATCGATCTCTCTAATCGGATCCTCTCTAGGATGTCTCTGGGATCTCTCTCAATTCACCGCCGCTTCAGATTTCTTTTTGCTCGAGTTCTCCTCAGTCTGCTATCAACTCTTTACTCGAGGTCTCTTTAGTCTATATCTATCGATCTATCTTTTCTCTTAATCTCTCCTTTACTGTCGTTGCTGTTGATCTCTCTTTGTTGATCTCTCTTCTCTCTCGATCTTTTTAAGTTTGTCATCGATCTCTCGATCTTTTCATAGTCCGCCGTCGATTTCTCCTTAGTCCAACATCGAATTCAACAAAAGAGTTATTCGTAATTCCTATTTCTATAATTCTTCTATTTCTTTCTAAAATTTTGGCGTTTCACGTTAATACCAAAAAGTTGGGGTGTTGATGGCTTGATTGGTCAACTTGGTTAGCCTAGGGTTTCAAAATTTGGGATTAATCATGGCCTACTGAAGATGATGAATTTGACTGAACCATTTTGAATATTTGTTACCATCGCGGGCGTGCTATTAATTTCTATGATGAGTACTTGAATACTTTTGAATCTTCTTTCTTTAATTTGAATTTTTTTTTTAGTATATCATTCTAATTCCTTAAAATATTAATTTATTAAGTTTCTTTTGTATGTATAATTTGTAAATGTGTATATGCTGCATCTGATAAATTGGATTTCTAGTATGTAGCTTTATATAAAACTTCTACATGTCCATGCTTGTCTCTTTTAAACAGATATGTATTGCGAATCACTTTTTGCAATATATTCTATAAATTTATCTCTATATTGTAGTAATAACAATAATATTAATAATAAATGTTGCTTGTTATATCCCTGTATCCTACTTTATAGGATTTTGCCATATTCCATATTTGTGCCTGTATCATATCCGTGTTTCTTATCTGTACTGGTGCTTCATTGAGCGGTTATTTTATTTGTGTAAAACGATGGGCATGAATTGGATGCAATGTTGCAAGTCAAAAACTAATGTATAATTGAATTTGAACCCTAAAACTCGAAGCTTGGTTCCAAAATCTAGCCATGTATTCTTTGATTGTTAGATTTTATGTCAGTATATGCTTCATGTTTTCAAACGGATAATTGAATGTTAATTCCTTAAAATTTCATTAATTTATTATTATTTTTTTGTATGCGTCTTTGTATAGAACTTTTATGTGTCCATGCACATGTCTTTTAAATGGACATGTATTGGGAATCCCTAATTGTATTCTATTTTATAAATTTATCTATATATTGTAGTAGTAGACTACTACTAGTAGTAATAATAATAAATAATAATAAATATTGCTTGCTTTATCCCCGTATCCTACTTTGTAGGATTTTTCCGTATCTTGTAGTCATGTCCAGTATCCGTATTGGTGCTTCTTAAAAACGTCAATTTTATATGTGTGAAACACAGGTATGAATTGGGTGCGATGTTGCAACTCAAATACTAACTGTATATTTGAACCTTAAAACGCGAAGCTTGGTTCCAAAATCTAGCTGTGTATGTCTAAATCTGTAATTCGTAATGTAAACGAATATACTCAAGTTAATGACTACTCAATTTCTGCATCTAATTATTGTGGGATTGGGTAAGTTGGTGTGCACAAGTAGGAGTGGGAATTGAAATAAGCGAAAGGTATCTAAATGTATAACTGCTACATTCGTATCAATTATTCACGAATGCCCTATTGAGTTGAGGTTTCACTTTATCTCTTTGTTAAAGTATGACAACTAAACTTCAGAAAAACAAGTCATTCATAAAATTTTATATTATGACTGTAACGCCACTGTGCAGGAGTTTCTAGGAGGTGAGTCATCACGGACTACTCTTGCCTAAGTACACTTAATTATTAGTTTTTTTAATTAATTTTAATCATGGATTCCTCTCCAAGAAAATCCGGTTTAAGTTATTTTTTGAGTTCGTGGAGATCATTGTAAACTAAACTACTTCTCATCCTAATATACGATGTGGGACTATTCTCTTTAGCTTGAAGTGTTGGAATGATGGGTTCAAAATATTGCATTCAAAGCTGACCTAATAGAGTCAAACCAATGGCTGCGCCTCTTTTATTTATTGTCCTGCTAGAGGACCTGGACAAAGTGACTGGCCCCACGTTACAATATTGAGTTATTTAACGTTGATTTTATTTTACAGTTTGGAGTATAATGTTGACTTTAAATCTACCTTTTCAGATTGCACTATAGGAAGCAGATAATGAAGTGGGAGATCCTTCACATTCCAGGAAGGCCACCATCGGCCCTTGAGCAATCTACTGGTATGACATCTTTCGTGGGATCCTTGTTTCTCTTAAACATTTATTTTCAATTCATTTTTTAAGTTTTTCTATAACTGCCTTGTGCAGTTGATGTCTTAGCGTCTACTATTGAGCCAAAACTCGCAAGTATACTTGTCAGGTCAGCATTCCTGTTTCTGGAATTATTTGCATGAAATATCATAGTAAATAACTATTGTTATAACTAATACAAATTTTAATGTCTCTAGGAAGTTGAATCAGATATATCCTTTAGAAGACCTACGTCATGTTAAACGGGTACGAAGGAGGTCTGCTGAAGGTGTGGATCTCACTTGTGATTAGCTTTTGTCATTAAATTAAGTATCTTTTGTTTTTATGAATATATGATCTAGCAGCGCTAGAAAGTTTCCTGTGCTGTCAGCAAATAAACTATTTATTTTCTTCCGAAAGACAGGATTTTCACAATCCTTTCATCTTCTTGTGTACCTAGTTATCTTCTTTAGGATTAAAAATCATAGGTTGCTCTAAAATCCACTTGCTCTTCAATCAGGTGAGTTAAAATATTTTGTTCACACAAAACAACCCACTTGGGTTTTTTGGTCCTAAATAATCTAAGGAGGCATAGATTTTGCTTACAACAGTACAGGAAATATTTTGGCCTCCAGTGTAGATCCAGTAATCGCTTTGATAAATTTTGAAAAAAGTAGATACATGTAAAATTGAATTTATGTTCGTTATAATCAGTTTGCAATCAGTAATAAAATGATCAGTCAAGGGGGTTCAGGTTAGCCTGAGACTCTATTGATTGCTAGTATTCTGACCACGGTCATGTTCAGCCAAATCTGCGTGAGACCTGCACCGTTTTTGTGATGATAATGACAACTTGAACTTTTCACTCTTCTTGAATTGTCATATTGTATGGATACAATAATTTGTAATCTTCTTTTGATTAATTTTCTTGCCATAGGATTCTATCTTTTCTTCGTGAGATAAGTTTCATTTTTTGTTGATAAAACTATAGTTATTCTATGTGGAATCCCCATTTGGCAGAAAGAAATAACTGGATTATACCTGTGAACATATGGACATTTAGGTGTCTGTTTTCGAAAGATAGCGAATGATGCTCAAGGTTCAACACTAGTTCAAACTCTTTTGCAGGAAATATCGAGCTCTCTGTGATATTGTGCCTTTCTGGTGGACATGATAATCGCATGGAGAGTCTCTCTGAGGATCTTCTTCAACTTATAAATGTCTACCAACTGAAGCCTTTTAATGCTAAAGTAAGTCCTCCATTTGATTGTACTCCTAAAATTTTAGAAATTAATGAGAATACTGTAAATATGCTCCTTGTTGATAGTTGTACAAGTTTTCTATTTGATGTTTTATATGATATTAGTATTGTCACACCTCTTTTCAAATTTTCTTTTTCAATGGCTTGAAATATTTGTTTTCTTTTGTGTTAAGAGTTTTCCCACCTTCATGCACCCATTCCCTGGAAACCTCTAGGATTATCCACAATACTTTAATGCACACACCATCACAATCAATCATGTCCATAGAAAGATACCTACTTTCTTGACAGGGTAGTTTTGAAAGTGTAGATGGTTGAATGTGGTTGTGGATCCTAGTGACCTCTGGGGAAAGCTGCTTGGTAGGAAGTAAGAAGTGGAGAGAGGACCTGGGGCTTGGTTACAAGATCTAAGAAAGATCTTATGGCAGATGGAATTGAATTGCAGAGAGCCCGTTTCAGGTGAAGTAATGGAAGGATGTAAGAGGTGCAAAGGAAGGCTTGTGGAAATCAAGCAAGCTGCACCTTCCCAATATAATAGAAAATCATGTCATAGTGCCTTTAGGAAAAAAAAAAAGAATTCCATGTTTCTTATGTATATTATTCGTCTTAAGACTCCTTTATGAATAACTAAAATCTGTCAATAAATCATATTTTACTCTGATATCCTTATCTTTTTCACAACTTAAGCTCAGGACTACCAAAATTTTTAATGAAGTGTTCAAAGTGGCAAATATCTGATTACTAGTTTTGAATTCATGTTAATCGGCTTAAGCTATATTATGCTTAAAACCTTGTAGGTATTGTTATATAATCAAACAGGCATGATCCAAAAATAGCTTCAATATAACACATGCTTAAACAGAATGGGGCTTGGTTTAAAAGATATCTTTGTGCTTGCTATCTATTACGCTTTTATTTACAAGAATACAAATGTAGTCATGCATAAAACGAGAGATGCTACGATAAAGTATATGCTTAAACAAACAACATTAAACATGGAGTAAATAAAAAAAAATCAAGAACATGCGTAATGTAACTTTGTACTTAAAGAGCGTATACCTCACAATTGCAATCAATTGCTTCCATAACCTGCTCCTGACTCATATAACATGCTTAGCCCCAATTGCAATCAAGAATACGCTTCCATAACTAGCCGTGCCACTAAGTATTCAAGCAGATACCGATACTGAGTAATCGATCGTCCCATCAATATGAACTAAACAAAAAATGATGGCTCAGTACCATCCGAACGCCCCTACGGATGGGTCCCTATTTCGGTTGCGCAACCTATTCTAAATCTTTCACAATACAATATTTGTCCACCCTTTAGTTTTCCCATAACCCAAGATTTCAAGTTATATTACATGCAAATCAATTCGGAATATGATGAACTAATTATGTTAAGATTAATTATACATGTCTATCATCTAATCAATATCCGAGTAATAAGTAAAATATGGTCCATGTCAAAATCAAGTTAACAGGCAAGTCAGAATCTATGGCATTATCAAGACATGTGTATGTACTAATAAGGGAAATCCGACATAATTTCATATATTTTGTAAGAGTAACTAGTACGTATATGTCAAGGTAAGAATGATGGAGTTATAGAATACTAGAATGAGTGTTATGGAAATAATAATCATATATGTAAGCCACACATATATACAATTATGCATATAAACACGTATTTAAGTGGGTATTATGGTGTAAAAATGCCTATGATGATCATGTATGTGAACCACACATATACGATTATACATATAAATACATATTAGAAAGTGGGTACTAAAGTGTAAAAGTAGAAATTAAATAAGCTTAACACTATTATAACGATTATTTTAACAACATATGAATTTTCTAAATTCTAGCATGATTTCATAGTATGGAAAGTAGTAAATTTATTAAACTTTACTAATGTATATATTTTTTCATGTAAACATGGATTAGCATAAAAAGAATTATGACCTAACATAATATCTCGTATAAAAGAAATATTTTAACAACTTAATGTAAAAAAACTTATTTGAAACCTTCTCTTTAAAACATGATTATATATATATATATATATATATATATATATATATATATATATATATATATATATATATATATATACACCTATGTTCTAATGTCAAGTGGAAAGTGATTCAAAATCATTGCATTATACACGAAGAATTTATATGGAAAATTCAAATGTATATCCAAATATGATGAACATTCATAAAGATAGATTCTTTGTAATTTCAAAATAAGGCATATGGTTTAAATTTGTAACTTGTAGTTTAAGCATAGGAGGCCATAAATAAAATCATAAATTTAATATATAAATATAGAGTAAAGTGTAAGAATCATTTTTTTATATTTAAAATAGTCATAGAGAATTTTGTATAAAAATATTACCTTTCTAAATTTAAACAAATCAAGATTCTAAATTGGCTATAAAAGATTTTAGTTATAAAATAAAATCATAAGAGTGGATGTGATTCTACTTATCTTGATGGGTTAAGAAGATAAGCCTATTTTGAGGCTAAAGAACTTTTTCTCCTTTTCTTCTCTTCTCTTCTCTTTACTTATTCTTCTTCTTGAGAGTTGGAGTAAAAGAAGAAGAGAAGAATGAAAAATGAAGGAGATAATAAATAATGAGGAGAAGAAATGAAAAGAAAGGGAGAAAAGATATAATAAGACAAAAGAGATATGGGGGTAACAGAATGGCTTGTCATGTTTGGCCAAAGGACAATTATGGTGAAAGTAAGGTATGAGATAGGTAGCTTACGTTGACTTTTCATTGATATTTTATATTTTATTAACCATACAAATATCTTCATAATGAGATCATATATGAGTGTATGGAAGAGAGAAAGAATGAAGGAGTTTTTTTGAGAGAAAATTAGATAAAGAAATCTCTTTTCCTCTCTTCATTTCAGTCCAGCAGTGGGAGTAGATTTGATATTCATAATTTGGGGAGATGGGGTATGGGAGGTATGGGTGGATACAGACAAAATAGATATATGACAAATAATTAGTAATAATATGTTTTTAGAGTTGTTTATGGCTATAAATTCAAAATAAACTAACTGAAATAAAGTCAAACTTCATTTTTACAAGTCCAAAAGAAGAGAGACTAGATAGAATATGTGTAGGGCCCATCAGTGATTAAAATAATATTATTTTAAGTGATTATCCAGAAAATTTTAAGAAAATCACGAAAAATATAGAAAAATGAGACGGACACAACGAATTCACTTTTGGATAAATTTGACATCAGGAACATAAGTTATGATAAAAATTAGGTTGATACAACATTTCTAGTAAAAATGGTGAAAACCGAGTGTTGGGACAAATAAAAGAAAGCTGTTTAGTTTGTTGATCTATCATCATTTGACAAGACAACATGGATTATGATAATTAAGACAACTGTAGTAGAATTTTTTTTTTCAGAAGCATCCAACTTCTATGTATTTGTAAAAATTCTACCATGCTTTTGTCTTGACTTACTGGTTTTTCATGGAATGTCCCTAAGAATGAAAACTTGTAGCTATTATTTAATTCGCTATTCGAATCTCTCCGCACCAGTTAGAAGGATCTGGCATGGAATTTTGCATATAACCGAGAGAAACAACAATACAGAAACCTAAATCTTTGAATATGGATTTTATATACATTTAGCCCATCTAATGTTAGTAATGTCAACCAGTATATTATTAATATGTCAGTATACTTTACAGTTTAATCATTCGCCATGCCTTAAGGGTAAAAAAAGAAGAGGAATGTAATCTACTAAGAAAATTCTTACAACACTATGTAAAAGAAATTTTAGATATACATGTCCATTTGTAGCGTGTATAAAAAATAAGCTTTGGTTGAAAGGATTGAAGAATGTAAATATGATGGGCATAGACAGTAGAAATACATGGTTAAAACTTGGATTTCTTTTTTTATGGTTAAAACTAAGATTCTTCTTCTCTTCTTGGTCCATTATTTAAAGTAACTGTTTTGTCAGCAACAGAGGGAGCCTATTGCACCCCATTGGAAAATCCCGAATTTCTAAGTTTTTTCCTACTGCAGAAATCTTAATCTAAATCTCACACTTTATTTCTTTTTTTACCATTTTAACTACTCATCCTAGTCATTTGTAGCCAAGGCTTAAACTTATAAATTAACCATAATCAGGCTATGTATATCTTTTGTCTAACCTTGCTAATCTCACATCTAATTTTCCTTTAAACTAAACTTACACCTTAAATTTATTTTGTAAACTAAACTTATTCACCTAGTTGAGCTAAGAACCTCTTTAGTTGAAATGGGGTTTACTTCACTAATCTCATATCTCTATTTTGTTGTAAACCAAACTTTTCAGTATACTTGCCTTTCTACTTGCCTTTCTTGATAAACCAAACGTATTAATCCTCTCTTGTCTGCTAGGTATATGTCTAGTCGATGTGATACTAACCCCTCTAATCTCACATCCAATTTCCTTTTAAACTAAACTTATACCTTAATTTTTTTTTAAAGCCAAATATATCGATTGATGCTAGTTGGGCTAAAGAACCTTTGTGTAGGACTAACTTCACTATTCTCACATAGCATTTCACCTTAGCTTCTCATTTTGAACCAAATTGTGATATCCATCATAGTTGGGCTAAGTATCTTTATAGTCGGTGTGTGTCTAATCTCGCTAATCTCACATCTTATATCTTTTTAAACCATCACCTTATTTTCTTTTCAAATCAGACATATTATTTCATTATAATTATGTTAAGAACTTCATTAGTTGATGTAGAACCAATCTCATATTTTAATTCGTCTTAAACCAAAATTAATTCACCCTAGTTATCTTAAACCAAACTATCCATTAACCTTAAGTTGAGATAGCTATCCTATTTCAACCGCATGTGGTACACATGAGCGAGTTCGTGCTCCATGGAGGTCAAGCAAATTCATGCAACAAAAATATTAAATATTCTCTCATCTTATTTTCCTTCAAACTGAACTCATCAATTCAGCTTAGTCATTTAAACCTGTTTGATTTTCCCCAGTATTTGAGCCCAAACAAATTTATTCACATAAAAAAACTAATCTCGTATCTCATTTCCTTTTAAACCAACTTTATGAATTCACCCTACTGCTTTAAGTGAATCTATTTCACATAATAAACTTATCTCACATCTTGTTTCTGTTTTAAACCTATCATGTTGAAATCAAGAAAATTATGGTCACATGAGAAACATAACTATGAATTCACCCTACTGCTTTAAGCGAATCTATTTCACATAATAAACTTATCTCACATCTTATATTTGTTTTAAACCTATCATGTTGAAACCAAGAAAATTATGGTCACATGGGAAACATATCTAATTGCACATCTTATTTTCTTTTAAAGCAAACTTATCAATTCACAGTTCTCATTTTAAGTCAAACTTTTCAGTTCAAGGAGTCCGATGACAGAAATCAAATTTATCAATTTATGACAGTCAATTTTTAATCAAGCTGCTTTTGTAGATAAAGAATTACTAAAATTGTAAAACAAAAGTGTGAGTACATGAGCCATCTACCATATGAAGAGTTTCATGCAGACATATGCTCGTGCACAAACTTTAATGCATGCATAAATATGCTCCTACACAACAACTCTACTAATTATGCACTCTTTTTCAATATGCTTTGCAAGAGTCAAACAAACTCTTATATGAGAAATCATGTCTACCCAGTGTTTTAAAAGGTGGTTGGGGTGGTAGCCTAGGTGAAATCAATACTCTGACCGTCTGATTAAGACCGAAACAGACGACCATGCCAATAACAAAAGAAGAAATCATTCTTGATGCCTAAATATTGTCGCTACATGCATCTGACTTCTGTGACTGTCTACGATCTCTTGCAGCCAGTATGCAGCCTCAAGCTGCCCTCTCACAATCCCTCCCGTCTTCTGCCACTGCCTTCCTGTCGTCCGCCTCGAGACGACAAATTGTGGTGGGTAATGGTTTCCCTATTTCTATTATTAGCAACGCTATTACTTTCTTGCTAACTGTGATAGATAGTTCAAGAAAACTAATAAAACATCGCTCAACCATACAATTTGCAACCCATTTGAATGACAAAGCCTAACTAAGTACCACAAAAGCTTGCAATACCAGTAAAGCTTGAGAAACAAACCAAAGAACAAAACTTAAGAAATTTCTTCACTTTCACAAGTGTGTGCCCACCGGTAAAACAAACTTTAAAACGTAACTAAACCAATATAACTTGGAAGTCCAAAGGAAACAACTAAACAACCGTTTTATTGGTATAGACTTCCAATTATGTTGTTGTCTGTATGGTTTTATTGAAATATGAAATATAATGATTGATTACATTTTTTAACCATGCATCTTTATCTGGTAGATGCTTTTTAATTGCATATTTACTTTTTTTACAAGTTCGTAGGCAGGTGGATCCTCACTAGCAAGTATAGCTCACCATAAATTCTACGAAGTTATTGTCAGGTGTAAAGAGGATTGGAGGAGTGTGGATTATTTAATTAAAAAAATATGAAACTAAGGGAATTAAATCCCTTTTTCCAATGTGAATTTATTACCATCTTTCTTTCTTTCTCTAGCCACCAACCTCCTCTATCTATGTCATGGCCCTGCCACCAATCTTCCTGTCCCTCTATTTTCTCAGCCTGTGCCCTTCTTGGGTTCATTCACTAAAACATTCGAGGTGCTTCTCTCTTTCTTTTTTATGACTTTCTTAGTTCTTCATCATCTGTTATGCCGTCTTGTTCTTAAAGTTTCATTTCATAACCATCCTAGTTTGCTGACAACATTTTTGTGTCTAAAGCTTTAGCTCTCTTGAGGCTTTCTTCTTATTTGATATAAATAATAATTATGAGTGTTCTGGTTTATTTTTATAAGTATTTAGATTCTAAATCAAACAAAGTTTAAAACCCTGCTAAACCAACATAGTTTGGTAAAACAAACAAAGAAGATGAACTCAACAAACAATGCTTGCAAAACCCAAATAAAAGTAGCCTTTAAAGAAATATACAGAGCTTGCAGGAACCAATTTGAAGTAATATACAAATTTTAGAGCCTTCATTTATTAGAAAATTTTTATATCTCTTTGAATTTCGTAAACTAATTCTGTGAATTCTAAATCCACTTTTAGGAATGATGGTAAGCAATATTCTCATAAGTTGTATTAAACATTAAGAAACTATGTAGTATTATGAACCAAATACCATACATTAGAACCAAAATTGTCATGATTTCATAATAATAAGTTAAAAAAAAGAACTCAAGATGAAGGGCAAATAAATACTCGTAAGAAACAAACCAATAATTCATGATTTATACCAACAAGATGAAAGCCTCAAGAGAGCTAAAACTTTAGACGAAGAAGTTGTAAACAAAATTAGAGGGTTAAGGAATCCAACCGTGAGATTAGGAACATGCAGAAAAAGATGAAGAACAGAGATAGTCATCACAATAGAGGAGAGACATACCCCGAAAGTTTTAGTGAATGAAGTCAAAAAGAGGGCATGTGGAGAACGTAGAGGAGGAGATTGGTAGTGCGACAGACGACATAGTAAGAGGAGAAGATTGGTGATGAGAGGGGAAGATAGGGTGAATCATATTGGAGTAGAAGAATATAAGGGATTGTTCATTTGTTTACATTTTTGAAGTAAATAATTCACTCTTTTTGCCTCTCCCAAACTCTTTTAGATCTTTGCAGTATTCATGATAAGTTATAATTTTTTATTTGTGTGGGATCCATTGCCCATGGAATCTTAAAGAAGACTGAAATATGCAGCTAAAAAGAACCTCCCAAGCAAAGATGCATGTAAAACTATAACCAACTATTATACTATATATTTCCTATAAAAACACATGGAGAGCAAAATAATTGAAAGCTCTTCCGAGTAAAAGTGTCTTTTACTTTGGGTATTTGGTTAGTGATATTTGCGGTTGGTATTTTATATTTGGATGGAGGGAAATTTTGAAATTTGGTCGGAGTTCCTAAATCCACACAAATTTAGGTTGTAATTGAACCAATTTTGAAATTATGCATAGGAATTAGGAATTCTCTCCAAATTTCATCCCTTCATACAAATGAAAATACCATTTACAAGTACCACTAACCAAAACACACCCTTTAATGTGCTGCCCCTCCCTAACCTTTCATTTGTTTTTATGTTCAAGCATTAGATTTTTATTACAGTTTGTCGTATTCCCTTACTAATTACAGACCTTCCAAGTTGTTGGTATTGAGTCACTAATACCAAGATTTGTCACATTGAGAGCGAAATTTGATAAGATTATTGGTCCAAAAAGAAATGCCAAATGGCCAAATCTAACACCTGGGTGAAAATGAATGATGTGCTACATCTTGGCTTACCTGTGTGGTACAGTGATACTTTCCTACTAGTCCACGAGCTCCATTTGGATTCAAAGACCCATGCAACACTTTTAATTTTTTCCTTTCAGGAATTGAGGTACATTATTCCAAAAAGTTATCAATATGTGATGGTAAAGTTTTCACTTGCATCAAAATTTTGATTAGTGTGAACGTAGGGATGAGAATGGACGGATCCAAGGACCAAGGTCCAAGGACCAGTCCTTGGCCCGTTCTATTCAAAATTTTGAATTATAAAAAAATAAAAATAAATGAAAACTTCATTTTTAAATCAAAATGACTAGAGAGGGCTGGTCCTTGGATCCGTCCATTCTCGTCCCTAGAATGTGAATGCGATCAATGCCCTGTAATTTTCAACTTTTTCCTTTTCATCTTACAAAAAGCTTCTTAGTCTGTTTTTCCTTTCCGTTTTAGGTGTACAGACTACTAAGAAGTGATGATGACCATCCTTGTTGACAGTTTTAGATTCATGAATTACTACAAGCCCCAGGTGGACATTACTTTGTCGAAACCTTTAGACAATAATCAGTTATCAAAGTCACATTCTTTAATCGCATTCTTATCCTTGCTGCATTTATTTTTTTAATCTATTAAGTATACAAGGAATCATGTATCTTAAATTTCCAATTTAAAACTTTTTGAGATTTCTAGAAAAGTTGTTCTTTTGGTGAGCACAATATGATAAAAGTTGTAAGCTTTGTTTCCCCTGGAGCACTGGAGTTATTGTCGTTTGTTATTGGTTTTATGGTAGAATGCCTAGAAAAGGTCCTGAGACTAGAGGCAGTGGTTTATGGATGATGCAAGCAGACCGAGTCTGCTATTAAAGGTTTCCTTTTACACTTTAATATTCATCCCATAAGTTTGTGATCTGCAATCGGCTTTATAGTTCTAGTATGAATGGTGAAATATTAAAAATGTGTTTTAACTGGGTCTTGGGTTTTATATTCATCTTATTAGCTGACAACTAATTGGAAAGGGTTGTGCAGTTTTATTTAACAATTGGATGCTGTCTTCTAGTGTTATACAGGGTTCATGGGGAGATTGTTGAGACTTTTTCTGTTGGTTGGTATATTTCCTTGGATTAACTGACACTAAACCCTTTTTTCGTGAGAAAGGGTGGGGGTCTCTAGTCGAACGCCCAAGCCTGATATTATTTCTCCAAAAAAATATTTACAGTGCAGAATTCATGACTTTCTAATACAAGATAACTCAAAAGAAAATAGGCGGCAGGGTTCAACTGGAAATCTGAAACAAAGACATAAGTAATGTTCACAAAGCCCAAAATACAAAGATCACAATGAATCTAAATAAAAGCCAGAAATCCAAAACCTAAGCAAGCTCAACCCATAGAATAGTCATTGATAATAATCTCTGGCTGAGCAGCTCCCCTCCCAAGAAATCCGATCCCATCTTACTCTTCTGCAGCCTCACAGCATCAACAACCCCAGAAGAAAATCCTCCAGCCTCTATGGTCACTAAAACTCCTTGCAAAGCATAGCTGCATACGAGGCTCATATAGCCATCCCCTCTGGGTATTCTGCTCACTGCTGCCTAAAGCCTTACTTAGACATGTAACATTATTTTATCTTTGCTGTTGCTGAATGTTTTGGGATTTTAAGAAAAAGTTCTTTTTACTAAAATCAGAAGTTCTTTTTTTGCTGTGGTTCTTATGACAATTGGAATGTTAAAACATGCACAATACATATTATTTTTATATTATAACTATATAACACGACAGCTTTCTTTAAGGGATTGTAATTGATGTTTCCAGGTTGCTAAGTTTGCTGCTACATCCAAAGAAGAATGGGAGGAACAATGCAAACTCTGGCCAACATCTTACCATCCGCCAAACAAGTGAGAGTTTTCCACTATACAATTTTTTTATGTAGTTGGGATGAAGTCTTTGTTGTTGTTACTTTTGCTGCTGTTCTTGTTATATGTTCTTTTAGCACTCTCTAGTTGATTATTATATGCATGTACAAGCTTGGTTTCTACAATAATTTTATTTATTTCCTACTAAAACTGTTATTTAGAATGAAAACATTGAGCAAGAAATTGTTTTTGAGCAACTCTAATCTGAAACCTGAACCAGCCTAAAGCATTAGTTGACCTATTCCCTTTGCTAGAATGAACTGCTTGCACGTGAAGATATATTTTAGGAGATGTGTATGTAGCCATATTCTACTTTTTCTGCTTCAGTTATTGAGGGAGACGAATAAAGATAAAATTTATCTAGATAAGGGTAAGATTAAGATTGGATAAGATTGAATTAGGGATTTAGTTAGAATTTCAAAAGATTTGTTTTTTTATCTTATTGCATGTACGTTTTGCTATATCAAAAGATTTATTTTTATTTTGTTGCACGTAAGCTTTGCTATATATTAATTGTAAAACTTTAATTTTAATCAGAGAGAGATGATATTATGAAAATTGAGAGCATGTAATTTGTTCTAAAAAATCTCTCTCGAGTGATTTGTAAGAGAACGGGCATGTGATTTGCCTGGATGTGACATCCAATCTCCTAATTTATTCCCAAAATTTTAATTTGTTTCCCAATTCTCCACTACAAATTGTAATTTTTCTTTCGTTTTGTGTCAAATCGATATCAGAGTTAAAGATTTCGCCTCTTCCGGTATCAACGCTTAAATCTACCATCTTCTTCATCTATCATCTTTTATTTTTATTTTCAATTTTTTGTGTTTTAGATTTGAAAAAAAAGTTAAAAAAAATTGGAAGAGAAAAAAGTTAAAAGAAAAAAAGAGAAAAACAGAAAATCAGAGCAGAAAAATAAAAATGAGTGAAAAAACTATTAAAAAGTGCAAAAATAAAAAAAAAACTAGTGTAAAAAAAGAGAAAAAAAATTTAAAAACATCGAGAATATTTTAGCAACAACCTCAATAACGATCCATCATCATCTTCAATAACAATCAGTAACCATAATAACATCATTAAATTCAAGCGGATTAGATCTAACAGTTTCGTACCCGATCCATTAGGAGCAAAACAGACTCGTTAATGGTATTTGATGATTTGGAGCCCGTTTGAAGTCCGGTTCACATCAGATTTGAGCTATAGTCAATGACTTGCAATTTTTTGGTATTTTTTAAACTTTGTTATCTGAGAATTTAGAATTACTTTATGGGATTCATATTCAGTTGTAAATACATTAACACTGGTGTTGATTTCAAACAAATAGAGTGTGATGTATATGATACAGTTTTATTTTTTCACAGTTATCATGACTGTAATGATTATGAAAATTGGGAGAGCCATTTGGAAAAATTCTTCAGTTACTTTTCTTTGACTTTAGAGCAGAAATACTATTATGCTCAATTGAAATTGGTTGGAGAAGTTTCTGCTTGATATCTTAGCAATTATAAATCTCTCTCAACTTGGGATTGGTGGAAATTTCTTCTTCATATACTGTATGCTCTGGATCTTATTTTTAATTGTTCACCAAAATTTTTCAAGGCGAAAACAGTGCCCTACTTAAGAAGGATATGTACATTCCTCTGACTAGTGTCCTTCCATCAAGTATTCGGTTCGTGAAGAATTTTGGCACTATGAATACCAGTGCCATTCGAAGAGTTCAGATACGTCATGTGTTTCCAAGAATTTTACATGATTCACTGATCCAAAAATTGAAGATCCAATTTTTACTGCTAGAGCCAACTATAAGTATTCAATAGCCATATTTATGATGAGAATATGAGGCCTAGGACACCTATAACCTACTTGCTCATCTACTACTTAAATACCGTGAGAAAATCCGATGACGGTGCTGAGTGAAAATTCTTATTGATATGTTACAGAGATACATGGCGAAGTGCACGAATTCTTAGCTGAAGATCGCATTTTCCTTTCCATTACAGCTTCCATTCTAAGTCCTTCAGTTTCTATAGAAGCAATATATTTCTGTCTCTCTCTAGACGTACCACAATTACTACTGTCGCCACCATGGGAATGTTAGGTAGCATACACTTGGTTACTAATTTGTTCATTTTTTTTTATATTTAGCTCGGTAGAAAAGTTTGTTAGATCTCGGAAAGATTGACCAAAACTTTATCCAGATTTACTTGTCTTTCTTCTTGCTGCTATTTGCTGGTGGTAAACGTTTCCAAGCGAGGGATAATTGATAGAGATAAATAAAGATAAGATTTATTTAGGTCACGGATAAGATTAAGATCAAATAAGATTTGATTAGGGATTTAGTTAGAATTTCAAAATTTCATTTGTTTCTTGTTGCACCTAGGTTTTGCTATATATTGATTGTAAGACTTAAATTTTAATCTGAGAGATGTGATATTGTGAAGATTGAGAGTATGCGATTTATTTTTTCTAAATCTTTCCTTCAAGTGGTTTGCGAGAGAGTGGGCGTGCGATTTACTTGAATATGAGATCCAACCCCCAATATATCCTCAAAACTCTAATTTCTTGCCCAATTTTCCATCACAAATCTTAATTTAGCTTCCGTTCTGCTTTAGTTATGCTTCATATTTAATTTTTATCAGTATTTTTATTATGAAACATGAATACGAGGAACTACCAGGGCCTTAACTTTTCTTGATTAGAGAACTAAGATAATATGTAAAGGCAAGGCTTGTTTCCAGCTGTAGAACTTGCTAGGTTCTGCAGTTTTATTGGGTCAATTTGTTTAAGTGTTCGCGGATCAAAATATATTGCAGGCTTCCAAATTTAATGTTTTTTTCCTCATAAACCTCTAGGATGAAGGGTTCCCAATAGGTTTTAGTTGTATTTCAGATCCAACTCAAGTTGTGGTCTTGAAGAAAACAAAGCAATGAGAAGCAAAAAAGAAAAAAAAGCAGAATGTAAGAAAAAATGTTTTGAATTTAGGGATGGTAATGGACGCGCCCATGGGCTAAATTTTGGCCCGTCCTATACAAAATTATGAATTAAAAATGAAAGTTTCATTTTTCTAATTCAAAATTTTGTATAAGGAGGGCCAAAATTTGATTCGTTGATGCGTCCATTACTATCCCTATTTAAATTAGGAGGCTACTAATTGTAAGTCATACTTTATTAGTTATCATACTAATTAAATGTGTTTTTTTTAATGTTTTATTGTGTTGTTGAACCCACGGTCTCCTGTAGTTGTAAGTGTGAAAATTTTCATTTAGTTATTGTTATTGTGGAAATGATCTTATCATACACATTTCTTATGGGATCTTACATTTCATTTTCACAGCGTTGAAGGTGTTATCGGGTTTAGCGATATGGAGTCGCAGTTGATCTTCAATTTCATGAAGGACGCAATTCGATTAACAAAGTTCAGTTGTCTTGTTGGTAAGGTATCTGTGTTTTTTTAATTCTGCTGCAAATAGGTTGCTAAATATTAGTGTATTAATCTGATAACTTGCATATTTTTCACTTGACAACTGAAATTTGAAAGTTGCATCAAGTTCTGGTTTGTATGGACTGACTAATTCCAAATATTCCATTTTGCAGCTTTTCCTTCGTCTTTTTACATTTTCTCTGGAAGCATCATTGCTACTTTCAACATTTGTGATATGAATTCACCTCCCCTTAGATACTTGTCTACTATGAATTATTTTCATTTTGTCTTTTTAAACCTATTAAAAAAATTGAATTAGGAAATAAAACTTTCACTTTCTAATTCAAATTTTTGAATAAGGCGAGCCAGGGGCAGGCCTTTGGATCCATCCGTTATCATCCCTAAATTTAGATAAAAAGCAGAACTCTTCATTGCTGCAGGTAGTAAATGCAGCTGTAATTGTTGATCCTTTGAGTAGGGAAACTATTGCTAGTGCTACTGATGAAACATGTCGGTGCCCAAGTTCTGAGAGCAATGGACTGTTGGCAACTTCAAGCCCCTCTCTGTCCAATGCAATTGGATTGGTACCCGGCAACAAAGATTCTGCAAAAAAGCTCTCATTCAATCAATCTAGTCAATCGTACAGCGAAGTTTGTTGCTTATATCCTTGGGGATGGATTGCGCAAAGACCTTATAATGAAAATTGTTCAGCAAATTGCGGGAGAAATAATTTATGCCATCCTTTAAGACATGCTGCTTTAGTTGCAGTTGAAAAGGCTGCTGCAAGAGATCGACATTTATTTCCGGGTTTGGGATCTTTAAAAGATTCATCTCATTTGAGTGACAGTTCGAAAGATTCTTCAGATAGTGCTCCAGCAAAACGGCAGAAGACCAATAATGCAGAAGTAAGTATTCAGCTTCTTCTTGCTTCTTCTAGGTTATCTTATTTCTGTCTGATGAAAATTATGAATGCCAATGAGGCACATAATGCAAAACACCTGTAACTTCATACATGTGTAAGCAGTTGCTTTCTATGATAATCAATTATTTATCATGGTATTCCCAAATGTTATTCTATATGTTGGTCCTTGTCTCCAAATATTTATGACTAGCTCTACTATATTCTTTTCCAGAACAAAGATGCCTGTGTCAACACTGAGCATGGTAATGGTTTGCCTTCTGAATCACTGCGACCTTATCCTTCTGAATCACTGCGACCTTATCTGTGCACTGGTTTTGATATATACCTTGTCTGGGAGCCGTGTACCATGTAAGTTCCCAACTATGAAACTTGATGACAATTTGAAGAAGAGTACTTCTTCTCAAGTGATTAGCATCTGATTTGGTTGACAGTTTTTTAGTTTTTGTCGATGTTTGATTTTGAATGAAGCTGTTTTGGATCTTGTTCCCATTTCTTTCTGCAGAAATTCCCAAGTTCTTTGGGTTTTGAACTGAACTTCAGTCATTTTATATTCAGAGAATCCTTTCTTCCTATAATCTCCTATGCTTAAAACATTGGTACACAGAACTTTAGATGAAAGCTAAAAACTTTTTATGCTTAAAACTATGGTATACAGAATGTTTGTTGAAAGCTAGAGTCTTTTTTCAGTTAACAAAAATGTGCCTCACAAGTTGAAACATGATGAGAGTAAAACGAAATCTAATGCATTACCCTTTATCATTTCTTTGTTTATCATTAATTTTTTTTTTTTATGTCGCCTTCTACTTAGGAATGGTTATGGACGCATTCATGGGTCAATTTTTAGCCCTCATAATACAAAATTTTGAATTTAAAAATGAAAATTTTATTTTTCTAATTCAAAATTTTGTATAGGAAGGCCAAAATTAGGCCCGTGGATACGTCCATTACCATCCCTTCTTCCAGTTACTAATTTTGTAGAGTTCCTAGATTTATGTGTTTGCATTAACAATGTGCATTCTGATCTCCTCTCTGTCTTCTGGATGAAGGTGTGCTATGGGACTTGTTCATCAGAGGATCCGGCGCATTTTCTATGCATTCCCAAACCCAAATGCCGGTGCCCTTGGTAGCGTCTATAGATTGCAAGGAGAGAAAAGTTTGAATCATCATTACTCTGTTTATAGGATATTGCTACCCGAGACAGCACTCGATGACGTAGAATTAGATGGTGTGGACAGTCAGGCTTGACTGGATTACAAGTTCTTCTAGCTCAGTGCAATTTATTCTCTGGTTGTATAATCGCCTGTTAAAGTCTATACTCTCTTTATTGACAATGGGCATTTGGGTTTCCACTTACAATTTTGTATCGGTTAGTGTTGGATGACCTGGCATCACACAATGTATTTTGAACGGGAGCAGAGTTTAGAACTTGTGCATCATTATGGAGGGATCAACCCTAATTATTGTTTATTGTGTTATTGAGTCCATTCCGGCAAAGATTGTGAATATATAGCATCTCTTTTTGAGTTGATGCATCTTGTTTCTTTCTTTCGTTCATTTCCTCTCTCTCTCTCTCTCTCATGATGGTTCGATGCAGGGTCTTAATATGTCATCTAGATGTTGCTTGTATGTTGCAAGGGATGTTCTTGAGAATTCATTTAGACGTTGCTCGTATGCTGGATTGCTTCTTGAACTCAACTCTGGAGGAAAGAAACTCATAATGCACAAGTATGTACTTTCGCTTTGCATTTTAAACTGACATCCTTTCTTGATAATTCAGGGAAAAAAAAAAGTTTTATGTGTAAAGAACTCGAGTGCTTCCAAGGGCACCTATCAAATTTCTAAGGGTATTACCAAGAAAACTTAAAAATTTATAAATTTGAAAATCATTTTTTTTTGGGGGATAAAATAGCCCTCTTGAAAAGAGGAGGTGGAAAAGGGATAGGGGTGGCTCAGAGTTGGATTGTAGGTGGTTTAATGTGATTTAAAAAAATATAATTTTATGTGAGATTTGGAATATGAAACTCAAATAATGTTCCAATAAAAATAAACAATAAAAAAAAAAAAATCCAACCTTAATAAGAGACCAATAGCAAAACTCTTATTACATGGTAAAATATAATCTATAATGACAAAAATATAATATATATTGCTGCTCGGAATTTAGATAGAGGAAAAAAAAAAAAAACAAAGTAATAAGAGATTCAAAGTTTAATCCTAAAGAGTGGTTTAAGATAAATTTTAATAGTTCGGTACAAGGTGATAAGGCAAAAACTGGTTTTGTTATCAGAAATGATATTGGTGCATTGGTTGGGACATGTAGTATATCAGTAATTTTTATGTCAGTACCAGAAGCTGAGATATGAGGTATATGGGAGACTATTTGTTTGGAGGCAGACATACTCTCTCATCAGCATATAGTAGTGGAAGGAGATACTTAAGGAATACTTACTTTGTTTGAGAGATATGATGATTATGCCTGTTATTCCCTACTTTGCGATGTTTATATGCTGAGAAATTATTTTTCCAACATTCCTATCAAACATATTTGAAGGGAAGAGAATATGTGTACTGATTATGTAGTAAATGAACGTACAAGGTATATACGAGGATAGTGTGGAAAGTTGGTTTTCCTCAACAGGTTCTCGAGCTTGCGCTAAAAGATATTTCTGATTTTATGCATAAAAGAATATAGTCGTTAAGAACTTATCTTGGCCATGATAAAAAATATGAGATTCAAAGTTTAAAAAAATAGACTAGATAGTCTTCTCATCTCAAGAAAATGATTAATTTGAAATAAACTTCTATAATATATTATTTTGTTTATGTATTTTTAATATCATATAAAGAGTATATTTATTTATAACTTACCCCTAACATTAAAAAAAATTCATTCGACCTCCGTAGATACATGCTTCCAATTATTTCCCAGCATTGTGCAGCTTCTCTCTTTTTTTTTTGCCCCTTTTCCTACTCATTCTCATTTTTGTTTTTCGCGAAGAAAAACGAGGAGGAAATCTCCCAAATAGGCAAAAGTGTTAAAAATGCCTTTAACCCGAAATTGAAATCAAAATCCGTAGTGTGAACAAAACTTCCCCCCAAGTTTTCCAGTTCCCCTCTCTTCTCGAATTGACTTTCTTAGAACAGACTATTCCTACTTCTCTAAGGTTATACCAGATCCTATACTGCAATATCAAAAATGAGAAGAGTCAGGCTTACTAGGAGTGGGGGTCATTTCCAAGGAGTTCAAAAAGAGTTGACACCATCTATTCCTGCTTCTCTAAGATCCAAGTATTACATAGTATAGACTTTATACACTTATACTTTCGAATTATACAATATGTTACATGATTGTATGTTTTACAATGATACAACCCATGCAGAGAAGAGCAAAAAAATCCCAATCAGAGAAAGGGGTGCACACCAAGACACTGCACATGCACAAGGAGATGCACAGCCACATGCAAGATAACCTTCACAGCCACTGTCACAACATGCCAATCCATGGATAGGAGTTAGAAATAGGCCAATGCAATATCCAAATGTATAAGTAAATTATTAGTTTCTAATTGTTTGTTTAAAGCATAACATTTTTGGATTCAAATGTATGTTACAATGTAACTCTAGGATTCAAGAGAAAAGTTATTATACCCAAGCGTGCCTTAAGCGCAATTGCACATGGAAGTAACCAAACGTTCGTTTCACAGATTGAAGAAAGTTCTGCTCCACCATCCCAAACACATCAATCACAAACAACCCCTCAAGATGCAGAGTAAGGGAGATGTGGCCCCAAAAAAACAATCATGTGAAGATATTTGAACAATTTAATCTCGAAACTGTGTTGTCATATGAAAATTTATGTAATGAGCTTTGTTATGAAAAGTTTGATACATTATTGTAATTCGTATGTTTTATGCTTTGAGCGACTTGTTGTTGAATTTCTTGATACATTATATATATATTGAGTTTATTGCATATGTAATAGTTTGAACAAACTTGTTCAAAATCTTTTGTGATATGGATGCATTTGTCAAATTAGATATGTGTATTTAATTAATGTCAAATTTTATTCAATATTTTGTCAAATTAGATGTGTATTTTGTAGGGACAAAATGAACTCATGCACTGAGAACAAGTTCTTAATAATGACTGAAAACTATTCTCAGTAATGGACTGAGAGCCAATTCTCAAGTTCTCAGTTTTGGACCAGTTCCAGAACTAAGAACTTGTTCTCAGTTTTGGACTGAGCTGGTCCAAAACTGAGAACTTGTTCTCAGTTTTGGACTAAGAATCGGTTCTCAGTACATGACTGAGAACAGTTCTCAGTACTTGTTCTCAGTCATTATTGAGAACTTATTCTCAGTTAGTGTTAGAGAGAGAGAGAGAGAGAGTGGAGGAAGAGTCATTCACATTCAAACTTGATTAAAAATCATAACAATTACAGAAATAATAAAGAACTACATGAAATTTTTGATTACAATACAAATTACAATCATTACACTAATCATCTTCACCAATTTCATCCCCTCATCTATCTTCTTTTCTATAATCACAAGATGATCTCTTTTTTTCCTAATCCTTAATTCTTGATATTTTCTACCCACTTGAAGTGTTTACAATATGGATTTTTTTTGCCTCTTGCACACATCGCAACCCTAGAAATTCAAACCCCGGTTCGGGCCTTGCCTAATATAAGGGAGGGAAATAACTAATATTTCCCTCCCTCTCAGGAGTATAACGGAAAACTCCGGCCAAAAATTTAACTGGTCTAACAGAAGTTACCTAGAGGGCTAAAGTGAGGTAACTAAAAAGTTTTAGAAAACTAAAATCAAAATATAAAGATTTCAGAGACTAAAATCAAAATTTTAAAGATTTAAGAGATCGATATGTAAAAACCTCTATTTTTTAATAAAATTTCCAGATTACCCTCTTATCTTTCAGTAAGAACTCACTTAAAACATGTCTAGAAAAAGTAATTTGAAAATTTTATAAAAATACAATTTAAATTAAACATGATGAGAATAACAAACTATTAACTAATAACGTTACGAGTTACTAAAGTAAGAGTTTTAAAATTAAGGTGTAAAAAATTATTATACTCAAGGGTCTCATTGTAATTAACTCTTTAATTTATTTGGAATACCGTCTTTCAACAATTAACAAATTATAAACATTATCATCTAGTGGGCAGTTACCCTCCTAAAACCTTTTATAGCAAACAACTGTAATTCAAAATGTACAAACTCAATCATATAAATATAACTAAAAAAATGAGTATCAGTGACTCAATGAAGTCCGTATCATCGTTCATGAATTCTATATTTACCGGGTAAGCATCATCTTAAAATGTAATGAATTTTCTAAAAGTACTTGGGCTATTCGCAACAGTAAACTTATTGAAATGAGAGAAGACATTATACACAATCTATTGTACAGTTGCTAATATGTCCAAGAACACGACGATAGTGGTTTTAGAACTAGCTATGCTTCCTCACCAGGCACCATGGAATCAGACTGGACGGAAGGCAACCAGAGTTCGACACGAGTTCCCCTAGCACCCAACGCAGCATCAGGATCAAGAGGAGAGATGACACGTACAACGCATCCATAGTTCTCAAGAATCTCACGAGCAACTGCCAGTCCGGCAACAAAATTCCAAGTCATGTTGTCCTCCAACTGACCATTTGAGAACAGATTCACCCCAAATGGTGCGAGAGAATGCATCTGTGTCTGAAAAGAAACAAGAAGAGGATAAATATTCCCAACATGTGAAATAATGAAATAATTGGTGCATCCAGAAAAGAACTTCAGTTAAAATGGGGTAAATGATAGGTTCTAATTGAAATGCCAACCAAATGTGAGCAGGATTTAAAGACGTGCGTTTAACTGGAGTTTACCAATGCGTTGCTATGAAACCCACACACTACATTATTCCAAATACATTTGCATTTGCATATATATATATATATATATATATATATATATATATATATATATATATATATATATATATATATATATATATATAAAGTAACTGACCATAACTTCTTATTTCTTGAATGATTAAAATGTGGACGATCAAGTTTCGTATTTAGACCCAGGAGTAATAGAAAATTGTAAGGATGGTATGGTATCAGGTTAGTGTAAAATAAGTGCACTGTACACAAAATGCAAATCCCGGACAACCCGTGAGACATGAAAAACAACATATACATAAAATGCAGCTTGCTCCCCATAAAAGTTTCCCTTTTTAAAAAAGAAGAAGAAGAAAAAAAAATGCAACTCCTCAACCCCAAAAAAGTTTCTGAACAAGACATCACAAACCAATGGTACCATATGCTTAACGTATGCAAAAGAAATAGGTCATTAACGTATCAGAATAGCATGCTTTAAAAGATCAAACGAGTCACGTGAATCACAATGAGAGTAATGTGAAACCATAATATTAAATTTTAATGCTAAGAGAGAGAAGAAGGTTATGTTGCACCATGTAATGCATGTCAGGCCCATTATCATCAATGACAATGAGAGCACCACCAGCAGGTGCTGCAGTTGCATAGATTTCAACTCTGCCACCAATCTGCGTACGCAATAGAGCACCTTCTATCAGATTACTCAGAGCCTGCCGAAGAGCAGATTCTTCAACTGCAACATGCAATGTGTGAGTGACTTTGCTGAGTTGTAGAAAGCGCTGTTGTTTAGTTGCTAAAGGTACTGCAGCCCCCACCAAATCCTCTAATACATCAGACACAATGCATGGTCTGCCTGACAAGTAACCAAATGGAAATGTTATTTATTAATCTGGAACAAATTCTAAAGCATTCTACAGAAATTAGAAATATAAACTCCTGGTGTCACACATTTGGAATAACATAATTACTGCAATATCACTGGACACGGAGACTAGCGGGCATAGTTGTAAAGATAAAACATTTTAAGAATGGCGGCAGGATAATCCACCACTAATTTTGCATGAAAATATTGTAATCTAAATTGTGCACCACTCAGTCAGTGGTGAACAACAACAACTAAGCCTTCTAAATTGTGTACCACTCAGTCAGTGGTGAACGAAACATATTAATTAAGATTAGGGGTACGGAGACAGTAACATTTCTTTCTTGAAAAACGGAAGCTGTTCATTTGAAATGGGAACAAATAGGCAAAACCCTGCAAGATCCTCGGTCATAACTTTCAAGTATTTCAGATGTTGGGAAAGTCTGAACCTTAAGTTAAGGATTTGGATTCAAACCCTACATATAGCTTCCTGACCCAATTCATAACATATTATTAGATATGGTTAACTGCAATAACTACCCTTGTACAATTGGGGGCTATATAACTAAACAGGGGATATAAGTACAACCAAAAACAACAAAAATATTGCACTTAAATTTCCTATCGGGGGTCTCTCTGCAAAAATTTTTAGGTATTAGTTATACATCCTTGAAAGGGGGTAGTTTCTGTAATTAAACTTATAGATAAATATGGAGATATAATAAAGATCCAAAAGGTACGCTCCATGATGATTAGACTTTCTACTGTTAACATATGAACTAGAATGTCAAGTGGCTCTCCCATATCCAGTTCTGATTTTGGGTGGTGTGGTGGTGATGATGACGATGAGCAGCAGAAATAAACACGAGGGCAGAGTCCTTTTTGATCAAGTTTTAATTTGATCCAATGCTCTGACCTTAGAAACTAAAAAGCCTTGTTTTACACGAGTTTTCGTCCCCCAGAAATAGCTTTCCTTCTTTCTTACAATATTCTTTTGGGCATTATGGGAGAAACGTATATGGCTAATGCATAATGGTTAGCGTGGCCAAGAAGTTAAAGACAAGCACATAGGTTTGGATCATGTGAGTAACTGACAGTAAGGGTGTTTATATACACACACAAGTGCAACCCACACACCCACAGAGATAATGGTCAAAACATCAAAGACAACAACATAGGTTCATATATTATGAGTTGATTGTACGTTGTTGTATATGATGGAATAGGGAGAGAAAAACAAAGATAACAAAAGAGCTTAACTCAATTTTATTTTGATGTGAGAATATAATAACTCTCACTTAGGAACACTCCTGTAACAACACTACTCACTCTTCTCTCTCTTGGGCTTCACTTGCCTTGGCTCACATTCATGCTTCTCTACAACTTGGTTTGGCTCCTGCCTTAACACCCTAATTTATACTTGTACTTGGCACTATTACACCTGCTTAGCAAAATCTTTTTAGTAAGTTATCACTTTTCTCATCCTAGCACCAGCCTATAGCCCTCCTAATTTGACTCCTTTACTTTCATATTTTTCATGCATAACATGTTTAGCCAACAATTACATTTGTTCACACGTAAACAAGTTTGCGAATTCAAAGTTCTAAGAGTACATAGGCATGTAGAAACCTACAGTAGCTAGAAAAAGAGTTGCACATCTTTAAGTCCAGCAAAAAATGCCCACACTGGACATGTTTACTTGAAATAAGTAATAACCAAAAAAAGTAAAAAGAATCCCATACAAATGATAAAATTAAGAACAGATAATTATTGTTCACTATTGCAATTCTCGGTTTCTTTGCTTTAACCAGTGTATGTTCTGAAGATTCACGAATCATATGGGGACCCAATACACTAGAATACCTTTACATCCTTGTTGATTTTTCTTGAATAAAAATAAGTATCTTTTGAAGTTTATGTAAACATACATCTGTATCAATGTTGAAAAAAACGCGTTACGTAACGCGTTACGTAACGTAGCGAGCACATTTCGCTCCGTAACAAGCCGAAATAATGCAATGCATCGGAGCGTCCGTTATTTTCAAAATAACGTACGTTATAACGCGTTATTTCTGAACGCGTTATAACGTGCGTTATATCCCGATCCTTATCAAACCGCATCCACGACCCGAAACCCGTTTTTAAAACCCGAAACCCATTTAAACCCTCCTAAATATCCCGATCTGCCCTAAATTCCTTCCCATTTTTCTCTCTCCCCTCTGCCCTAATCCGTCCTCCGATGCCCTAATCCGGTCTCTCTCGCTCTCGCCCTCTCCCGATAACTCTCTCCCCTCTCTCGATATCTCTCTCGCTTTTCCCCTCTCCCGATAGTTCTCTCCTCTCTCACCTCTCCCGATCCCGATAGCTCTCGCCCTCCGGTCTCTCTCGCTCTCGCCCTCTCCCGATCCCTCTCTCCCCTCTGCGCCGATCTCTCTCGCCCTCTCCTGCTCTTCCCTCGTTCGCCGCTGTCGATGCAGCCTTCGACGCCGCCGGTCAGCTGTTCTCCCGATAGCAGGTAATTCCCATTAACTCTCGCTCTCCGATGAGGTAATTAACTTCATTCCTATTTTTCCGGGTCAACCAGCAGGCCTCATTCCCATTAACTCTCTCTCGCCGGTCAACTGTTCATCCGCCGGTCCAGCTATTTTCTCCGGCTCAACCAGCAGGTAATTAACATCATTCCTATTTTTAATTTGACTGATTTGTTTTAATAAGACTAGTTTGACAGATTTAGGGTTAGGGTATACTGACTATTTGTGACTAGTTTGACTAATTTGGGTTAGGGTATACTGACTATTTGTGACTGGCTATGACTGTTACTGACTGATATTTGGGTGATTTGTATAATTTTTATCTTTGTATACTGACTGATCAGTCAACTGTTTATGACTGAATTTTAATTTATTAGCATTTGATTATTATCCCCGTTGACGAATTAATGACTGTTAATGACTGAATTAGTGAGTGTTAATATAGTTTTTAATTTGTATACTGAAAATTAGGCCTTAGGGAATAGGGATGTATACTGAAAAAAAATTTGCTATGATATTTGCTATGACATTTTATAATTTTTCTATGCCTTTATATTTATTTTGCAGTATTCTATATGATTTTTTTGATTTATTTACTTCTTAATGGAAATTATTAAATACAGTTTTATATTTATTTTAATTAAATAAATATAAAATTGCGTAACCTACGTTAAGCGTTACGTTATTTGCTACATAACCTAACAAAAAAAAAACGTTACGTTAACGTTATTGTTATTTTAAACATTGATCTGTATCTACATACAATATCAGTAGAGAACCTTCATCTACATATAAAAAACTGAGTTCAATACAGGTAGTTACATGGCATAGTTAGTTAAGTATCCAAACCAACTTACTAGCCAAAAAAAAGGAGAAAAAGAAGTATCTAAACCAACTTGCTTGCAATGTTTGCATGCATAATAATACGAGTCTTCTTCCTCATTGTTGCACAAAAAATTGTAAAATTCAACGTAGCTGATGGATGAAAATGGTTAGGAATTACTGAAGTAATTTGTCAAGCAATTTCATTTGTAAAGTAAAGGTAACTGATTGACGAAAATGGTTAGGAATTACCAAAGCAATTTGCCAAGCAATTTGATTTTTTCTAGAAAATGACAACTCATCAATGTTCTAAAATGCGTTTTCAGTATGCGTGCGGTCGAGGACAGCATAACGCATAATCGAATTACGCGCCGATTATGCGGATTACGCGGAATTATGCGGAATATTAATATTTTAATATATATTAATATAATAATTATAAAACTAGATATATTAAGTGCTATAAAACTCTAAAAATTATAAATAATAACTGTAAGCATGTAAAATGAAGATAATTGGCTATAATCTAATTACAAATTACAAAATTACAAGATGCATGTACAAAATTACAAATTACAATGAACATATGACAATAATTCACATATTGCTAATATAAGATATGCGTGATAAGTTTCAGTTCGGAGACTTGTGAAATTCCAAAAATTCAAGATGCATGTACGGTTTGGATATAGAAATAATCAAGTACAATGTTCTAAAATGCGTTTTCAGTATGCGCGCGGTGCAGGACCGCATAATGCATAATCGGATTACGCGCCGATTATGCGGAATTATGCGGAATAATAATATTTTAATATATATTAATATAATAATTATAAAAAATGGATATATTAAGTGCTATAAAACTCTAAAAAATTATAAATAATAACCGTAAGCATGTAAAATGAATATAACTTGGCTCTACATAAGAAATTATGTAGTATGAAGAACTCTGCAGATTTTATTAAAAACAAAAGAAGAGTTTAAACTCCACAAATAAGTCCTTAATTTGTAAAAAGAACTCTGCAGCTACCAGTAAAAATAATAACAAAATAGTAACAAAAAACTCTACAAATAGTAACAAAAAATAGTAACAAAAAACTCTACAAATCAAATAGTAACAAAAAAATCTTTAGCAACCAGTGCTTAATCATTTTATGTTCTTTATCAGAACTCTGCGGCAAGCCAGCAACCAGTAAAAATACTAAGAAAATCTACAAGTAACTCCTAATTTTCTAGTAACCAGTAAAATATAACACTTCACCCATAGACAAAACTCTGCAGCAACCTGCAACCAGTCCTAATTTTCCAAATAAAACCCTAGCCCTAAGTTTTCCGAATATTTTCTTTCACCAAAGAATTCAACTCTAAAATCAACTCATTTTACTCAAAAAAATTATTAAAAATGTTCAAGAGGAATAATACCCAAAAAAACAAAATCAAAACCCTAAAATAATCCAAAATCGTAACTGAGAAAAAAGGAAAAAATTACCTACGCTATTGTTGCCGCCGAAGAGCTCGCCTTGAGAACCGCAGCCGCTGGAGGAGTTGTCGTCGGGTCATCGGTGAGATCCGAGGGGGGAAGAGGTGATCGGAAAATTAGGGTTTTTTTCCGCTAGATTCGAAACTCCGGAGTTTGGGAGTTTCGATTCGAAAAAGAGAAAATAATCAACGATAGTGTTCAAGAGGAATAATCCCAAAAAAAAAAATCAAAACCCTAAAGAAATCTAAAATCCTTTTAACTGAAAAACAAAAGAAAAATTACCTTCGCTGTTGCCGCCGCCGGAGAGCTCGCCTTGAAGACCGCAACCGCCGGAGAAGATGTCGTCGGGTTGCCGGTGAGATTGGAGGGAGAAGGGGCGATCAGAGATTTATGGTTTTTTTTTTTTTTTCCCGCTGGGCTCGGGAACAATTCGAGAGAATTCGGAAACCATCGATTCGAGGAAGGGAAATAAGTAATGGGTTGCAGGTACGGGTCGGGTTTTGGGTGCGGGTCGGGTGAATTTTTAACGTTCGAAACCCGATAACCCGTTTGTCCGCATAATTGGGCGCATTCTTCTTTTTCTCCGCATTTTTGGGGCGCAAACGCCTATGCGGGCGCATATGCGCCCGCATAGGGCGTTTTTTAGAACACCGATCAAGTATTAAAGAAATTAAAATTGATCATAAAAGCTTGTGTTCACATAAGTTTGAAAAAAATTTCTTAATTGTTCAGCAATTACTGTCAGTGTTCTAAAAAACGCCCTATGCAGGCGCATATGCGGGCGCATATGCGTTTTGGGCCCCAGAACGCACAGATTAATGAGAAAACGGTCAATTATGCGGACAGAGCATTATGCGGACGCATAATTGATTATGCGGATTATGCGCCCGCATAATCCGCATACGATTATGCGGTGAAAAGGGTTAATGGGTTTCGAATTTTAAAATTCGCCCGAAACCCGACCCGTACCCGCAACCCACATAATAAAACCTCCCTTCTTCAGCTCTCGAACCCAAAACCCGATCTCGAGTCCCCAAACCAGCGAAAAAACCCTAACCTCCGTTCGCCCTTTCCCCTCTCCGATCACTGGCGATCGTCACTCCAAACCATTCTCGAGTCTCTGATCTCCCGATTCCCGAGTTGTCGAGTCACCAAACCAGCGAACGAAGAAACCCTAACTCTCCATTCGCCCTTTCCCCTCTCCGATCACCGGCGACATCTCCTCCGGCGATCGTCACTCCAAACCAGCTGTCGAGTCTCTGTTCTCCAGATTCCCGAGCTGTCGAGTCTCCAAACCAGCGAACGAAGAAACCCTAGCTCTCCGTTTGCCCTTTCCCCTCTCCGATCTCACCGGCGACATCTCCTCCGGCAGCTTCAGTCCTCAAGGCGAGCCCTCCGGCGATGCTGAGCAGGTAAAATAATTTTTACAGTTAGGATTTTGGAATTTTTTTAGGGTTTTTTAAGTTTATGTTTTTTGGGTATTATTTCCTGTTGAATATTTTAGATGATTCTTTTGAGTAAAATGAATTGAATTTGGGGTTTAAATCCTTTAGTGAAAGGAATTATTTGGAAATTTTAGGGCTAGGGTTTTGGTGCGATAATTTTGTTGCAAATTTTGGTGTGAAATTTTGGTGCAAACTTTGGTCCAAATTTGCAGCTGCAGAATTGCAGCAGGTGGATAACTGAGTTGAGACATAGATTCATAGTATTTGTTTCCAAATTTTTGGTGCAAATTTGCAGCTGCAGATTTGGACCAGGTGCTGGTTTTTGCGATGAGTGTAGCAAGCGTTGGATTTTGCTGGAAAGTTAGGGATAGGGTTAATTTGCTGGATTTGGCAGCAAGCATGACCATCTTCTATATTAATTCAATAATTTGTATGCTTTTAAAAGGAGTTGCTATAGAATTAGAAATTAATATTTCTCTCAGCCATTTGGCATTAATTCAATAGTCTGATCTGAACGTAATGGATACCTCCATTGCTGATCAGTCATCAATGGCTATGGATACTGCAACCATCAGTTACTTTAGAGGCCATGGATACTGCATCCATCATAATAAAGTGTTGCTAACTGATTAATTGTATGAATTATTTTTGAATATAAGTTTATTTGAATTAAGTTTATTTGAATATAAGTTGGCAATTTGTTAATTGTACAAGTTTATTGTAGTAGAATATAAGTTTATTTGAATTATTTAGCGATTTGTAAATTGTATGAATTATTTTTTTGAATGAGAAATAATTGAAGTTCTTAATGATGATGTAGGAAGTTCTTTAAGGCATATAATTTTTTCTGTATGTCATCATCAATGGCCTCTAATTCAAGTAGTTGTGGACGGCCAAATCCATCGAGTGAGGAAGATAGCGAAATTCTATTGAAACCAGCAGGATTAAATGATATTGGGTGTAATTATGGTAGGCTAACAAAGAGAGGTTTTATAATGATGTGAAATGCATCAAATGTAATAAGATTGTGAAAGGAGGAATAAATAGATTGAAGCAACATATTGCAGGAGTTGGAGGAGAAGTGTCAGCATGTGTGCTTGCCACAGATGAAGAGAGGCGTATATGTAGGGAGAACTTGGAGGGAATCAAGAAGAGGAAAGTTGACAAGCGGAAAGCTGATTATGAGCTCCGGGAAGAGGTGCAGATATCAGTAGAAAGAGAGAGAGAAGAACCTGAACTCACTGGAGATCATGGGCCCTGTGTTAGTGGTCCACTGAACAGACTGGTGGATGAAGGTAAATGGAAGCAAACAGTTATCAATGAAGGAGAGAGAAGGAAGTGGAAGGAGCTGGCGCATGATTATGCGGCCATGTGGGCATATGCCAAAGGAATTCCTTTTAACACTTTCGACTGTGAGGAGTTCGATCAGTTTTGCGAGGCTGTTGGCAAGCACGGTCCAGGGTATAAAGGGCCCAGCCAATATCAATTGAGAGTGCATCTCTTAGATAAGGCATACAAAAAAATTGAAGACAGCTTGGAGAAGTCAAAGGAAGCGTGGGATGAATATGGCTGCAGTATTTTGACTGATGGATGGACTGAGAGAAAGTATAGAAGTATTATGAATTTATGTGTCCATTGCAAGAGCGGCACATGCTTCATTAAATCCATTGAGGACTCGGCCAATGCACATATTGGCGAATACATATTGAATTGGGTGGAAAACTGCATCAAGGAAGTGGGTGAGAAGCGCGTGCTGCAAGTGGTTACTGATAACCACGCATCCAACATGGCAGCAAAAAATATGTTGAAGGGAAGGCCTAATATATTTTGGAGCAGTTGTGCAGCCCACACTATAGATCTCATGTTAGAGGGTATTGGTAAGATACAAAAATACAAAGCGGTGATTGAGAAGGCAAGATCAATGACAGTTTTTCTTTATGCGCATCACAGTACTCTGGCTTTGATGCGCTCATTTACAAATATGAGAGAGCTTGTTCGTCCAGAAATAACCAGATTTGCCACCACTTTCCTAAGCTTGAGCTGTCTGGTGGACAAAAATTCACAGTTGGCTGTTATGGTTTCTTCAGATAAGTGGGATGACAACAGATAGTCCAAGACAGAGAAGAGCAAGTCAACTAAATCCACAATATATTCTGACTCATTTTGGAAAGACATTAAAGAGCTTCTGAAGGTATATACTCCTTTATTTAAATTGTTGAGAATTGTTGATGCTGATCGTAGACCTTCAATAGGTTTTGTATATGGAATGCTGGAAGATGCAAAGGAAGATCAAAGCTGCTTGCAATCGAAAGGAGTCTGCATTTAGACCAATTATTGATATAATTGAGAAAGAATCCAGGGGCAGACTTGATAGCATATTGCATTTGACGGCATATCTTAATCCCTATTATTATTATAGGGATAAGACAGTCCAAGATAATACACTAGTAATAAATGCCGTCATGCATTGCATATGCATATTTTATCCTGAGCATGACGTCCAAGATCAGATTGGCTCGCATTCTTGTCTACAAAGATAAGAGGGGACTTATGGGGAGTGGCATGGCGGAAAGGTACCGAATGAGTTTTAATGGCACGGATAATTTCGATCCAGATAAACTTTATATATGAAATTTAAAATAATTTAATATTAAATACTATTCTTTCTAATTATTAACATATTGTTATATGTTGTTTTAATAGCTCATTGGTGGGATCTTTATGGAGAGGCACCAAAGCTTCGACAAATAGCAATTAAGATCCTAAGCTTGACAAGTAGCTCTTCAGGATGCGAAAGAAATTTCAGTGTATTTGAAGGGATAAATACAAATTAGTACATTACTACTACAATGATTATATATTTTATAATTTTCAATTACATTATTTTCAGAGTTAACACTCTAACCTTCTTCTTTCTCTTGTGTAAAATCATATATAAATTTATAGATACATACAAAGAAGAGGAACAGGCTGGATGCTAAGAGATTAAATGATCTCGTCTTCGTTCGGTTTAACAAAAAAATGGCACAGAAAAAGAATGCGAAGAAGGATGGAGATAGTAAGGATGTCCTGATTGCTTCAGATGATTCCAGAGTTTTGCACTGGAAAGATGAATTTGTTAGAGAAATAGAGAATGATGACGAAGATGAGATCTTCCATGGTTTCGGTTTGACCTGGGATCTTGTTGCTGCGGCGAGTGGAGCTAACGAAGATAGACTCAGGAGGAGCAAAATGACGTTAAGAAGGAAAGCTGCAGCGGGAAGCAGAGCTCATGAGAGTTTATCCAGTGCAGTTGTTGAAGATCTTCCTGAACATGATCAAGCAATAGCTGTTTTAGAAGAATAGTGTGATGATGCGAATGACGATGATGATAGCTCTGAGGAGGAGTTGGGAAACAATGTTCAATATGAAGATGACAATGAGGAATAGTAGAGAATTTGTTTAGTGGGATGAACTGTTTTTGAAAAAAACTTGTATTATTTTTTGAATATGTAAAACTAATTACTTATGTAGTTGACACAAACATGTATTAGCAATGTGTGGTTGTCATATGTTCATTTGTACATGCATTGTTCATTTTTATGTGTTAAAACTTTCTTATATATCATATAAATTGATTCTCATTTAATTTTTCTTTTTGATTTGCAGGTGAGTGACGTTTTCGATCCATACATATATGCATCGTTCTTTTTTTTTACATTGGGAATTAAGAGATAAATTTTTCTATCTTTTTAATTTCTTATGTAGAGCCAGTTTATATTCATTTTATTTGCTTACGGTTATTATTTATAATTTTTTAAAGTTTTATAGCATTAATATATCCTTTTTTTATAATTATTATATTAATATATATTAAAATATTAATATTCCGCATAATTCTGCGTAATCCGCATAATCGACGCGTAATCCGATTATGCGTTATGCGGTCCCGGACCGCACGCATACTGAAAACGCATTCTTAAACATTGATTACTGTACATACATACTAATAATCAAGTACAAAGAGAAATTAAATTGCTAATCAAATCACTAAACTGTACATTACTCATTAATAACTAAATCCAACAAATTTTAAGCAAAATTCAACTTCTTTATCAAAAGAAACTCCCCTAAAAGTTTGTGTTGCAGAATTATTTCAAAAGAATTCAGCTATTATTTCAAATTATTGATGTTTGTGCTGCAGAAATGGTCATCGTTGAAGGTGAAGAACAAAAAACAAAAAAGTGGCTAATGGAGGTGAAGAATCAAAATAATGCAGTGGCTGAATCTCCCCTTTTTTCAAAATAACTCAAACTCTAAATTCTACTCAGTTAACAGTTAACACAAAAAAAAAACCCTAACTCTAATTTTCCACAAATAAAACCCTAACCCTAATTTTTTCCAAATATTTTCTTTCGCCAAAAAATTTAAACCCTAAAATCAACTCAGTTTACTCAAAATAATCATAAAAAATATTCAAGAAGAATAATACCAAAAAAAAAAAACCCATCGAAACCCTAAAGAAATCCAAAATCTTAACTGAAAAAAAAAAATTACCTGCGTTGTCGCCGCCGCCGCCGCCGCCGCCGGAGAGCTCGCCTTGAGGACCGCAGCCGCCGGAGGAGATGTCGGCGGATCGCCGGTGAGCTCGGAGGGGGGAAGGGGCGATCGGAGAATAAGGGTTTTTTTTTTTTTTTCCTAACTGGGCTCGGGAACTCGATTCGGGAGAGGAGGAAGGGAAATAAGTAATGGGTTGCGGGTACGGGTCGGATTTTGGGTGCGGGTCGGGCGAATTTTTAACGTTCGAAACCCGATAACCCGTTTGTCCACATAATGGAGCGCATTCTGCTTTTTCTATGCGTTTTGGAGGCGAAAACGCCTATGCGGGCGCATACGCATAGGGCGTTTTTTAGAACAGTGCAACTCATTCCAAAATCCAAATACACAATTCTTTTCAAAGAATGGAGCTGGAGGTACAAATTAGACAGGTTTTATGAAAACTTTCAGACCAATAGTTGGACTCAAAAAGAGACTATTATACTTTGGTTGGGGTCAGATTTCCTTCAAAATCATATAGATCACAGTGGATTCGATGTGGGTCAAATCTAAACGATCTGGTTGCATCAGTAATGGATCATGGGAGATAATAGAACCCTCTCATTTCTTGCTAGTAAAATTTCATAGTCACAACTTGATTCGAAGAATCATTTTATTTGGATTTAGTTACACATGTCCAAACCATGCCAAACGGCTTTCCCTGACTTTATTATGTTCAATCCAAGCTAATTCATATGTTTATGCTTGTCAGTCTCAAGACTCCCAATAGCCATTTAAGATGCTCAATCTTCGGATAAATTTTCTTCTTGTTGGCCAACATTCTGAACCATACAGCAATTCATAAACAGACTTTCCAACTTCATGAATACCCTAAAACTTCCAAATTTAAGATGCAGTGCATATAATTCAATAGAAGGAAAAAATTCAAACCCAAAAAAGAGAGCCGATTTGGTATCCATAAGAATTATGACCTTCCACTTGGTCATATTCCTAAATAGATCAATCCAATTGTAAATATAATGGTGACAAATAAAGGCTAGATTTGATTAGAGTTTTTATCTGATTGTGGTTTTATTGTTAGAAACTTTCTTAGATTTCATTGTTACAATAAGTGACTATACTAAATTTTGGTTTAGATGTTGGTTTTGCAAGTGTGGTGCATATAGCTAATTTTCTATTAATAAGATTTGTAAATAGAATTTTCAAACATGATATGATATTAGAATTTTGAAACTTCATTTTTTATTATTCTCAAAATCTTTCTTCGGGGATTTATTAAAACTCGTAGATTTTCCTGGGTGTACATTCGCCTAAGTGCTGAGGTTTGAATCCTAATTTCTTCATTCCAAAATCTACCAAAATCCCAAATTCCACCAATAAATCCTAATTTTCTGACCCACAAACTCTAATTAGCTTCTATGTTGTGTCAAATTGGTATCAAAACTAAAATTTTCCCTTTATACATCTCTGTCCCTTTCCATCTACTTCTTTTTTTTTTGTAATTTTAGTTTTAGTTTCTAAAAAAAATCCTAGATCTAAATCCCCACCCTTCTTCAACATCCCTAACTCAAGTTTACCTCCAAGTCATCTCTATCATCTTCATCAGCTACTAGAGTTCATCCCAGCAACCCCTCGGTCCCTTTTGGAGCCCGATATCAGCCTCCAACATCGAGGACTCTTTATCGAAGTCGACATCGCCACCCAGCAAACTCCTGCTCGCTAAACTTTAGAGTTCAACTTGATTAGAGTTCATTTCCTTTGGAGTATGAATCATACTAACCGTCGATCAATTGATCTGAGACAATCTTTGTTTGACATTTGGAACAATCTATGCAGAAAAAGTAGTCCCACCAGAAGGCTAGTTCCAGCCAAAATAATAGCTCCAGCAAGAGACTAGCTCAAATCCAATAGCTTAGTTTGTTATGGTTTGTTGCCCCAATTCCCTAAGTAGTGGAGAAAGACTAGTTCAATAATAATTATTCTACCTAAATTGTAGGATCTGCCCACTATAAGCCTATATATAGTGCTCTAGGGGAAACGTAAAAGGGGGGGAGAAAAAGGATCCTTATTGTAATCAATTTGAATTTATTCTAGAGGAAGAAAACTCTTCTGTTACACAAAGTCTCTTCGACTCGATATCTTCATACCTTGCCATATTTTACTGCTACTTTGTTTAGTGTTATGCATGGTGTCGTCTAGATCAAGTTTGATATCAGATTGCAGGTTGTGGTCCAAGCAAAAGTGAAGCCGGTATTAAGTCCAAAGTAGTCAGTTGTGACTTTTGGTCTAGTTTTCCACATTTCTCCACGTGGATATCTTTAAGACTAAAGTTGAGATTACCTACGGATGGGTTCAAATACAAAATTAGGACATTACTTATCAGCTTAAACTTTTGGGTTAGACTAGTTCTCGACTTTGTGTTTGAAACCCATTATGCTCCAAGAGGGCTCGAAGTGGTCTGGTGTGACTCAACGTTTCTCCCCAACAACTGGTATCAGAGCTGTAAACCTAGCACATTCTATATAACACAGGAAAGATTCCCAATTATACCGAAGAAAGAATCTCATCTGCTCCATGAAACAGAATCAGTGTTTTAAATAGCAGCTGATATACCAACCGATATATCGATTTTTCTATAAAAACGAGAAGGGATGTCGAAATTTTTATCGCATCCCGTTTTCGACCGGTACGAGCCGATATATCGGCCGGTATCCGGTATGTTAAATACCGGCCTGTATGAATATTTATCAGTTTTTTATTAACGGGTTTGGGTTGCGGTTGAAATCCATTAGACCCAACCCAATAGGAAAAAAATAAAACCTGCTCTCGTTCTCCCCTAAATTCGCGAACCCTAAAATTTTCCCGACTTCTCTCTGGTTCTCCTACACCGATCGATCGCCCGATTCGCCCTTCCCAAAAAACCCTAATTCCACCCAAAAATCCCTAAAATTCCTCTCCGCCAGTTCTCTTGTTCGATCGATCTGCCCGATTCGCCCTAAAAGAACTTCGACGAGTGCGATTCACCCTCAAGGAACTTCGACGAGCCCGATTCACCTTAAAGGAACTTCGCCGACCTCCCGACATCTCTCTCCTCTTGTGTGGCTTCCAATGGTGCATCAAGTCACTCGTAAGGTCTATCTCCTCTTAAGTATATTTCTTTGTGACTGTAATTTGTATGTTTGAGACTTTTGAGTGTTTAAAATCTGAGAGGATTTTGGTTTTTATAAATTGATTAGGTTAGGGTTTCGGCCAGTGAATCAGATTCACTGATTCACACCGAATCAGTGAATCGACTCACTGGTTCGGTGTGAATCAGTGAATCCAATCACTGATTCATTGAATTAGTGATTTGATTCACTGATTCACACCGAACCAGTGAGTCGATTCACTGATTCGGTGCTGATTCACTGGCCGAAACCCTTAATTAATTACAGCTACAATGCAAAATTATTTAGTAAATTAATTACAGTTGCAAGAAATTAATTAGATAACATTTAGCCAGTGAATTAATTACAGCTGCAATACAAAATTATTCACTTTATTATATTGTATTTTACAGTTGAATAATGTATATTGTATTGTATTAATTTATTGTAATTTTGTATTGTATTAGATAACATTTTACAGTTGAATAATGCATATTGCATTAGCCAATGAATTAAATAATTAGATAACATTTAGCCAGTAAATGATCTAATTAATTAATATTTCTTGAAATTTAAGTTTGTGGCCGAAATTTTAGTTTGTTGTTAAATAAAATTATAGCTTCTAAGTAATACCGGAAACACTTCTTTTTTTTCTTGAAAACTTATTTTTCTTAATTTTATGATTATATATTGCTTTGAGCATATGCGGACGTTCTAAACGGTATCTGCAAATTCATAAGTTTAATGCAAATAAGCAATAGTGAGTATCATAAACTTGTTTTATATGTTTTAATATATTCTATATAGCCAATTATATGATTATTCTTTAGCCGGTATGACACCGATATGACACTCCAGTATTTAGGCTTATATCGCGATATCCTGTCCGGTATCTGATATATAATTTGGCTGATCGGTATATCAATGGTATCCGATATTTAGAACACTGGACAAAATCAATCTCATCCCTTACTGACTTGTGCAGTTCCAGCCTCTTAGCACATTGCTGCCTGTGTTCCATCATTGCAGGATCCTCATCCAAGAGTCATGCCAGCTGATGCGCCTCTTTCTTTCCCAGCTGAGTATAGGAGTGATTGAGTAGAGACGGCTTAACCTCACAAACTTGGCAATAAACAGCTGCAGGATCCTCATCCAAGAGTCGTGCCAGCTGATGCGCCCCTTTCATTCCGAGCTGAGTATAAGAGTGATTGAGTAGAGACAGCTTAACCTCGCAAACTTGGCAATAAATAGCTGCCACTGGAATAGAGTTCTTGAGTGTCTCAGATACCATCCGAATGTACGACGAAACTATTGAAGTCCTTTTCACTACACAAAAACTCCGAAATTATGGTGAGAGTTGACCGAAATTATTTTGTATTTTAACGCAACAGTATATTTTTTTTTAAATATGCAATTAAATGCGTATCCGTCAAAATTTAAACTTGGTTACTTTGATACCATATTGAAGTCCCTTCAACTATACCAAAATTCCGAAGTTATGGTGAAAGTTGAGAGAAATTGTTTTGTATTTTAACAGAAAATTGGATCCGATCCTTCTGAAGTTATCCTCACTATAGCGGTCGATAGTGAGGGCAGCAAGATTCCCTCCCTTCACCTCTTGAGGGAGTTTCCGAAAGAAATCATCAGTTAGGTAAGATGCCTCCACGTCAACCAGCCGAAGTGCTAACTTTTTACTATTGCCCCTAAATCTTTCCAGTGCTTCCAATAATGCAACAGCTAACTCGACTTGGAGAGTAGGAAATCGTCTCAGTTCCTAAGTTTCTCCAATTGACTTCCTAACCAACTGCTTCAAAATATTATGTATAGTTTCCATAGTTGCTTAAGCTAGGCCGCTGAAATAGCCTAGACCACCTTCGATCAGACGACGATAACCCAGCTCAGGAGCAATTAGATAGGGCTGGTAGCATCAGCTTGAGAAACAACTTTCTTCACATCCTCCAGAGAGAGATACCGGTCGAAAAAAAGGTTCCTGAAAGTAGCTGGGAGTTGATTGTCAAAAACTCCATCTATCATATCACCCCCAGGTCACCCTCCATCTAGATGCTCTTTAAATATCCGATCAATGCACGACAGAGTTCCAATATCATGTACAACCGAGCTCCTGCATCAGTAGCAATGGTCTACCAATCTGATCCATCTCTGATTCAAGTTCATCAATGGTTTTATTTATCAAGGATGTGATACTTCGAATGTGTGCCATGATGACATTCAGATACTTCGAAAGAAGTTTAGCAAGACATTCAGAACCCATTTTACTTGATAAATGTGAATAATCCGAACTAGATTCAGAGTGATCACAGAATGGCCACGTCCCCGCTTGGTGACAGAAGTGCGGTGTTTCATGGGAGCTTGTCAATATCTTCGTAAGTTCATTCAGAATTTTTCTCCTATTTTTTCTCACCATTCGTTGACTAAGGCAAATCAAGCATTTGCATGGACAAAAGAACACGACGACACGTTCCTCCTATTAAAGAGGAAGATCAGTGAGGCGCCAGTTCTTGCCTCACCGGACCTGCAGAAGCCGTTTGAGCATGAAACAAACACATCAGGATATTGCCATGGGGGCTGTTTTAATGCAAGAAGGGCGTCCTGTGGCATACCACTCAGAGATATTTCAAGGTGCTGTGAAGAATTACCCAACATATGATAAAGAGTTACTGGCCCTACATCAAGCAGTGAAGCATTGGCGTGTCTACCTCCTTAGTAAGGAGACGGTGGTACACACAGACCACCGCCCATTATAATATCTACAAATGCAGGCCTGATTACAACAAGCTCGACACATGAAGTAGATGACATACTTGCAGCAATTCCACCTTGTGATCAAGTACAAGAAGGGCATCACAACAAATTGGCAAACATGTTGTCAGGTCCACCGGTGGCAGCACTTTGTCTATCCGTATTCATGCAAGTGCAGCCAAATTTTCATGAGGAGTATACTGACTGGTATGGTGAGGATCCAGACTTTGGCAGAAGTGAAATTAGGAAGACCATCTGAGTTCGTGCGACATGATGGGCTTCTTTACAAAGGGAATCTCCTCTGCATATTGCGAGCTAGCAAGCAGGTAAGATACATGCAGGAGGCACATACGTTGAAGATTGCTGGCCACTTTGGAGGTGACAAAAACACTCCAAAATCTGCTCCGCTATGTCTTCTGGCCACGAATGCAGCAGGACGTGGCCCGCTTTGTAAAAAGATGTGTGTTATGTAGCACATCTAAACCAACCAATAGAAAGGTTGGATTGTACACCCCACTACCTGTTCCGACGCGACCATGGGAAAGTATTTTTATGGATTTCTTGGGTGGTCTTCCAGTGATGCGTTGAGGACACGACTACCTGTTTGTAGTAGTCGATATGTTCTCAAAAATGGTGGTTCTCATGCCTTGCAAGAAGACGGTCAAAGGAGAAGAAGTGGGACGACTCTTCTTTGAAAATGTGTTGAAAATAATTGGCCTCCCCACTCAATTGTATCTGATCGGGACAGCAAGTCCTTGAGTAAATTTTGGTGTTCGTTGTGGGCCAAGATGGATATTAAAGTTAAAGCGGAGTGTTGCATTCCATCCTCAAACTGATGGTTAGAGCGAAGTAGTTAATAGAACCATTGTACACCTACGAGGATGCAATGCTCGACACCCCAAACCTTGGGATGAGAGCATTTCATTCTTACAATTCGCCGTCAATCATACTTTACACAGCTCAACAAACAAGTCACCAGCGGAAGCTTGCTTAGGCTTCCTACCTCGGAGCCTGTCACGCCCTGCTCCCAATATACGGTATACGAGCACGTGTAACAGGTACCGGCAACATATTCAGTTTGAATATGCTAAAACCTTAATAAATTTGCCACAATAATACTCAGTAATTACGATAGAAAAATTCAACAAAAACTTGACTTTTCATTTATTGGAATGAAGTTTAGATACAATTGAAACAAAATATAATAAAATTAAACAAAAGAAAAAAAAGAATCTCTAATCCGTTATGGAGCTTCAATATGATATTTAAAATACACCAAATCTTGCGCCAGTTTTGGCGTGTCCATCGATAAATCTGGGCATGCACATCCAGGTCGTCAGATTGCGACCAAAATAAAAACGCAGAAAGAATATGAAATATAGCAGTTATATCCAAACATAATAATAACACAAGTTTTAGAAAATATAGAATGAGATGTCTGTAATAATGATGTCAATTAATTTAGATTATCTTAATGTCATTTTAACAAAGTCAATTTTATAACAGAGGTATTTTTGTCTAGGATGTCATGTAATTGAAAAATCTAATTGATGGGATACCACTGTTTCGATTGTTTCCTGTACAGACCCAGGAAATGGTCACAGGATTGTCCGGTGCTGAGTCGGACCTGCCGTCAGGCAAACATGAATTATAATCAGGTATGATCCAGCAAATCATCACGCACCCATGGTGTGCGAAATATTCAGTTGTACAACTTAACAAGTTTACAACCGAAACAGAGTATATTTCCATCATTCAGTTTCTCCCCCAACCCAGTGTCATTTAAATATAGTACATGCATGTCTAAATTCTGATTTTCATAACTTGTATATTGAATTTCGGGTACAATATTTCAATTAGATTTTGTTAATTTGTTAACAAAATGATTTATAGAGTCCGTTCAGTTTATACTTTATTCAATAAATCACAATTAGTTATATCCAAGAGTTACTGATTTGAGACATCATACAGATATCGGCCAGGCCAGTGTATGAATGCTGGGAGGTTTTCCGTGCATTGCACGTTCCTTAATTAGAGAACCAGCATACAAAACTTTTCTAGACACCGATATAGAATGATATCACAAACAGTATGTTTTCACGATTATAGCCTTTTTCATGATTTATTAAAAACCTAACTACATGCTGTAATTTAACAAGTAATCATTTAATTTCTAACATCATAAAAAAATAACAGATATGTCAATGATTACACTTGTAATAACACATTTAGTTTCTACAAATTAAATTCTAACAATATAAAGAAATAGTATTTGTAATAACAAATTTAGATGGTATAATTGAAGTAATATTTCTATAAGAAAAATTAGCATGTTTAGTGAGTCCAAAAAGAACTCACCTGGATTTTCGGTTTCCGGTGTCAATCAACGAAGCAATTTCTTGTCGAAAAGTGAGAATCTAAAATGTGAAAAGAGATGGAAGGAGATACTCTTCTCCGGTGAAGTGGTGGCGGCTCCAACGGCGGCTTTTGCAGTGGCTTTGAATGTGGCTCCGGCGAGATGAGTGAGAGATGAGAATGTGAGAGAATAATTTTTAGAATGAGAGGAATATGTTTTGATTTAGGAGTTTATATAGGATTGGATTTAGGAGTTACAGCATGTGAAGGGTTTAGAGAGTTATAGAATCTAAAAGGTTTGAGGAGTTATTTTGGAGTTACAAAATGTGAAGAGTTTAGGGAGTTATAGAATCTAAAGAGTTTGAGGAGTTATAGAATTAAATTGGAGATTTAATGTAGATAATTCATGGAGAAGATGAAAGGATGGGAGTTAGAGAAATGAATAAGTAATGAGTTGAGAATATGAAAGTTTTTAATTTAATTTAGAGATTTTAATTTTAGAGTTAAGGATGTGAGTTCAGAAGGTGAAATGTTTGGGAGGTTTTAAGAGTTGAAAGAATTGAGAGTTACAAAAGATTTTTAGTTAATTAAAAAATTTAATTTTGAGAATTAAATTGAGAATTAAATATGGAGTTTCATGGTTTAAATAATGAAGAAGATGAAGAGTTTGGAGTTGGAGAAGATGAAAGGTTTAGGAGGTTATAGAAAGTGAAATGTCATATTTATTTTTATATTTATTTATTTATTTATGTCTAATGAAAATTAAGGGTTATTACATTCTACCCCCCTTAGAAAAATAATTTCGTCCTCGAAATTAAATAAGATAAAATAGAAAAATATTGTCTATCTATTTTTGAATTCATATTAAAAAAAAAAAATTTTACTCATGATCAACAGACCACTTTTTTTTTTTTTTTTTTTAAAGACGACTACTCAGCAATTAAGCTTGCGGTTGATCTACGGAATAGGCGAATCATTTTTTATAAAAAATATAGAAATAAATGAAGAGTTATGGAAAATATAATTATAAAATAAAGGGTAAATATTTAATCCATATTTAGGATGTAATTTATTTTAGACACTGAAGAATTTGGACATGGATTTAAAATAGGTAGGTCATCAATTATGATAAATAAGAGATGCCGAAATAGTCAATAGATTGGGACATTAAAAATTTCAAAGAAAATTATTATATAAATGTTGCAAAATTTTATATCAGGATCCAAATCAATTCAAGTCACATGAACTAATTTGAGAAACCTGGTCTCTGATACCACTAAAATACCTGTCACGCCCCGCTCCCAATATACGGTATACGAGCACGTGTAACAGGTACCGGCAACATATTCAGTTTGAATATGCTAAAGCCTTAATAAATTTGCCATAATAATACTCAGTAATTACGATAGAAAAATTCAACAAAAACTTGACTTTTCATTTATTGGAATGAAGTTTAGATACAATTGAAACAAAATATAATAAAATTAAACAAAAGAAAAAAAAGAATCTCTAATCCGTTATGGAGCTTCAATATGATATTTAAAATACACCAGATCTTGCGTCAGTTTTGGCGTGTCCATCGATAAATCTGGACATGCACACCCAAGTCGTCAGATTGCGACCAAATTAAAAATGCAGAAAGAATATGAAATATAGCAGTTATATCCAAATATAATAATAACACAAGTTTTAGAAAATATAGAATGAGATGTCTGTAATAATGATGTCAATTAATTTAGATTATCTTAATGTCATTTTAACGAAGTCAATTTTATAACAGAGGTATTTTTGTCTAGGATGTCATGTAATTGGAAAATCTAATTGATGGGATACCACTGTTTCGATTGTTTCCTGTACAGACCCAGGAAATGGTCACAGGATTGTCCGGTGCTGAGTCGGACCTGCCGTAAGGCAAACAGGAATTATAATCAGGTATGATCCAGCAAATCATCACGCACCCATGGTGTGCGAAATATTCAGTTGTACAACTTAACAAGTTTACAACCGAAACAGAGTATATTTCCATCATTCAGTTTCTCCCCCAACCCAGTGTCATTTAAATATAGTACATGCATGTCTAAATTCTGATTTTCATAACTTGTATATTGAATTTCGGGTACAATATTTCAATTAGATTTTGTTAATTTGTTAACAAAATGATTTATAGAGTCCGTTCAGTTTATACTTTATTCAATAAATCACAATTAGTTATATCCAAGAGTTACTGATTTGAGACATCATACAGATATCGGCCAGGCCAGTGTATGAATGCTGGGAGGTTTTCCGTGCATTGCACGTTCCTTAATTAGAGAACCAGCATACAAAACTTTTCTAGACACCGATATAGAATGATATCACAAACAGTATGTTTTCACGATTATAGCCTTTTTCATGATTTATTAAAAACCTAACTACATGCTGTAATTTAACAAGTAATCATTTAATTTCTAACATCATAAAAAAATAACAGATATGTCAATGATTACACTTGTAATAACACATTTAGTTTCTACAAATTAAATTCTAACAATATAAAGAAATAGTATTTGTAATAACAAATTTAGATGGTATAATTGAAGTAATATTTCTATAAGAAAAATTAGCATGTTTAATGAGTCCAAAAAGAACTCACCTGGATTTTCGGTTTCCGGTGTCAATCAACGAAGCAATTTCTTGTCGAAAAGTGAGAATCTAAAATGTGAAAAGAGATGGAAGGAGATACTCTTCTCCGGTGAAGTGGTGGCGGCTCCAACGGCGGCTTTTGCAGTGGCTTTGAATGTGGCTCCGGCGAGATGAGTGAGAGATGAGAATGTGAGAGAATAATTTTTAGAATGAGAGGAATATGTTTTGATTTAGGAGTTTATATAGGATTGGATTTAGGAGTTACAGCATGTGAAGGGTTTAGAGAGTTATAGAATCTAAAAGGTTTGAGGAGTTATTTTGGAGTTACAAAATGTGAAGAGTTTAGGGAGTTATAGAATCTAAAGAGTTTGAGGAGTTATAGAATTAAATTGGAGGTTTAATGTAGATAATTCATGGAGAAGATGAAAGAATGGGAGTTAGAGAAATGAATAAGTAATGAGTTGAGAATATGAAAGTTTTTAATTTAATTTAGAGATTTTAATTTTAGAGTTAAGGATGTGAGTTCAGAAGGTGAAATGTTTGGGAGGTTTTAAGAGTTGAAAGAATTGAGAGTTACAAAAGATTTTTAGTTAATTAAAAAGTTTAATTTTGAGAATTAAATTGAGAATTAAATATGGAGTTTCATGGTTTAAATAATGAAGAAGATGAAGAGTTTGGAATTGGAGAAGATGAAAGGTTTAGGAGGTTATAGAAAGTGAAATGTCATATTTATTTTTATATTTATTTATTTATTTATGTCTAATGAAAATTAAGGGTTATTACAGAGCCCCTTCCATTTGGAGTTCACAACCCCTCAACTAGTGAAAGGCAAAGGTGACAAAATAAGAGCACAACGGTTTGTGGATCAGATCAGCAAGATATATCAAGAAGTGAAGCAACAGCTATAAAGGGCCCAACAAAATACAAAGAGCACCATGACAAACATCGTATAAAAGGTAATTTCCAAGAAGGTGACCTTTGGTTGCGCCTTGGTAAGGACCGGTTGCGAGGAGTAGGTAAGAAGCTTAACCAAATTCGCTATGGCCCCTTCAAAATCATTTGCAGAATTGGAGATAATGCATGTCAACTAGAACTACTAGCTTATATGGAGATATACTTGATGGTCAATGTTGAGAAATTAAAGCTTTTCGAGCCATCCATGCTTGACAACGAGCCCAATGAGCCTACGGTGGAAGATCTAAGATTAAGCAGGAAGCTAACGAAACAAGATACTATTGTGGAGACAAAAACAACTACAACCCGACGTGGCACAACGGAGTCATTTCGGATTGGACGAAAAGGACAATGATCAAGTGCCACAAAATGGTTCTCGCAGGAAGCTGGGCAAATCTCAATTTCTTCATCTCCAGTTCTAGAACCGGCAAGAGCTAGCTCTACCAAGTAAGGGGAGTCATGATCTGAGACAATTTTTGTTTGACACATGGATTGTTCCATGCAGAAAAACAAATCCCACCAGAAGACTAGGTCCAGCCAAAATAATAACTCCAGCAGGAGACTAGCTCAAAGCTAAGGCTCAATTTGTTACGGTTTGTTGCCCCACTTCCCTAGGTAGTGGAAAAAGACTAATTCAATAGTAATTAGTCTACCTAACTTGTAGGACCCGCCCACTATAAGCCTATATATCTAGGGGAAACATAGAGGGGGAGGGGGGGAAGGGAATCCTTATTGTAATAAGTTTGAGTTTATTCTAGAGGAATAAAACTCTTCTGTTAAACAAAAGTCTCTCCGACTCAATATCTTCATATCTTACCATATTTTATTGCTAATTTTTTGTGTTATGCATGTTGTCATTTAGACCATCAACCAACATTAATCAACCCCTTCAACTTCGTCCTCAACGCTTTCATATTTAATTTATATGTTCACGAACAATACTAACATAAACATGTCCATGCACACTGATACTCCTATACTATGATAGTGCACATTTTCTCTTTTAAAATGTTACTTGTTTGATTTAGTCTCCTGGGTTTTGAACCTAGATTTGGAGGTAGAAAAAGAACTAGACCCATACTTCATTGAGCAAACCGAGCTACAGTAAGAGAGCGAAGTACTTCCTGGAGAACTTTTATATATTTTGTTTATATTTTCTTTTGTCTGGACACTGCTTTTCTCTTTGATTCTTTCGTGTTCATATTTAAAGCAGTGCACCATCTTGTGTAATTAACTCTCGTATGAATAGAATCCTTTCAGTTTCAGGCGTGTTATTTATTTATCTATTGTGGCAGTAGTTACGGTTATTCCAAAATCCTATGATTGTTGGGTTGTCTCATATAACTTTTATGTAGCGTCCTCTCTTTTGGAAAGCAGCTGAAAACGGGGGCGTTACAATTATTTTGATTGGTACATATCCGAGAAGTGCAAGATCTAATTTGCTTGGATGAAAATTGTAGTCAACCAGAATCTAATGGACATCAGTGGAAAGAGTGTTTGAGAGATACATGGGCTTCGTAGAAACATAGGGAGATATGACAGCTAAACTTCCATTTAGGAATTCTCCTAGACAAGTTGCATGATTTTCATTAGGGTAGCTTGTCAGGCCAGTACTATATGACCAAATTGATAAGTAGACCCTTTACTGTGAGGTATGATAGGATTGTCACCATGCTATATCGAGGTCCTATTCAGTATTGAGATCTAACGTACAACAAGCCATAAACGTTCCCTCTAAAAATGTGAATTCACTTGCATAGACTTGCCAGTTAGCAGAATATATAAAGCACTCCCTTAAGTTTCCACAGACTGCAGGTTCACCTCTAAAGTTGGGGATGTCAGTATAAGAATAGTGTCAAACATAATACTAATTCCACTAAGGATCCAAATACTAAGTCAGTAATAAGAAAATCATCTAAATAGTGAGTATAGAGTGTTTCAGGTGTCGGGAATATGGTCATATGGTTACACAGTTTCCAACTAGAAACCTTCTAGTTGAGGGAGCTCATTTAGATAATGAGGAGCGAAATCTATGAGATTGTAGGGAATATTAGTGATTCTGATGAGGACGTGCGAGTTTCTACATCCAGTTGAGTGTTTTTAAGTGCCTTCACACTACATATAAGGCAGATGATTGGCGTACATTTAGCATTTTCCACACTTAAATTTTACATGAGGCTAAGATTATAATATGATGATTGATGGCGGTAGCCATGTCAATATTATTTCCAAGACATCTTTTCTCAAAGTTAATTCCTAACCACAACCATGCAACATTACTTTGACCGATAAAATAACTCAATTCGTTATCAAACATTATTTAGTGCCAATCCAGATGTCCAGTTATTAGGACCATTTGTAGTGTGATGTTTTGGACATGAATGCCATACATATTTTAGGCTATTGTTGTATAATTTGGACGTGACTAGTTTTGGTATGTCAAATACTTACGGGTTCAAGTTCAATGAGAGAAGAATAGTATTAAAACATACCCAACTTAAGCCTAGTGTGAAGAGTCATAAGACTGTAATGGTTACAATTCAAGTGAACAAGAAGCCCCTTCACCTAGCGAAGGGGGTTTGGTTTCTTAAGAAGAGTAAAAAGGAGGGAATAATGTATTCGATAGTTGCCCATGAGAGTCTACTTGCGCACTTGTAGAATTTTATCCTCAGGTTCATCAGATTTTTATATATTTTCGTAATATCATGCCCCCTGAGATACCTAATGAACTTCCTCCGCTTAGAGACATCCAGCATGCCATAAATTTCATGCATGATCAAGTTTGCCTAATCTGACTCATTACAAAACCCTAGTGAGTATGTTTGAGTTGAGAAGACAAGTAGATGAGTTATTGCAGAAAGTCTTTGTTAGAGAGTTTGAGTCCTTGTGTCATTCCAATATTACACACCTAAGAAGAATAATAGCTGGAGGATGTGCATGGATAGTCGTGCTATTAACAGGATCACTATCAAGTATAGGTTTCTCATTGCTAAACTTGATGATTAATTAGACATGATAACCCGATCTCATATCTTCTCGAAAACATATCTTCGCAGTGGATATCATAATATTCGTATCTGCAAAAGTGATGAATTGAAGGCTGCTTTTAAAATCAAGGATGGATTTTATGAGTCGATGGTCATATCCTTTGGATTGTGTACTACGCCTAACATGTTTATGAGAGTCATGATCCACATGTTACGTTCTCTCTTAGGCAAGTTTGTTGACTTCTATTTTAATGGCATTTTCATCTTTAGTCGAGCTCTGAAAAAGCATCTTTCAAATTTGATATACGTTTTTGAGACTCCATCAGAAGAAATTTGTCAATTTTGAGAAATGTGCGTCTTTATCCTTCTCTGTTCACTTCTTAGAGTTCATCGTCACTAAAACTAGAGTAGTAGCTGATCTTGACAAAGTTAAGGTTATTAGGGAGTGGCCTACTCCTAGTACAATCCATGAAGCTAGGAGTTTTCACGGTCTAACCACTTTTTATAAGAGATTTGTTAAGGGTCTAGTACTATTATAGCTCTGATTATTGATTATCTCAAGAAAGGAGAGCTCAAATAGACTAAATCTACTGTTAAGCCATCTGGAAAAATTAAAGAGAAGTTAACTACTGTTATAAGAGATCTGTTAAAAGGTTTAGTATATCGCTTTCTTTAAAGAAAGTTGATTGAGGCAAAACATCACTACGAGGACCATGACTAGGAGTTTTGTGCAGATTTCGCATCATTGGGATCACTATTTTCTACACAAAGAGTTTATTCCTTACTCAAATCATCAAGCCCTCCGTTTTATCAAGTTCCATAAGAGAGGAGGGCACTGACATATCAAGTGGCTTAAATTTACACAGTACACTTTCATTCTCAAACAGTACTCTGGTATGGATAATAAAGTAGCTAATAAATTAAGCAGGAAATTTTACTCTTTACAAACGATGAGTGCAATGGTTTTGAGTGTATCATATAGGAATATCCTACTTGTCTGAACTTTTGGTGACGTTTATACTTCTCTGACTCAAGATCCACCTATCAGTGTTGAGGGATTCACCATAATTGATGGTTTCTTGTTTCTGGAGATCGTTTATTATTTCTAATACTTGTGTAATTACTTGATTTGGAAGATCAATGCAAGCGGGATTGTCAGACATTTTGGTCACGATAAGACCATCATCCTTATGGAGAATATGTTTTATTGGCTTAGTGTCAAGCATGATATTACAAGAGTTATATTGCAAAGGATAGGAAGCAAAACACAGAACTTTACACATTGTTACTCATACCCTTTGCACCATGGGAGCAACTTAGCATGGATTTTATTTTAGGTCTCCCTCATGTAGTGATTTGACAATGACTACAATGGATAGGTTCTCCAAGATGTGCGAATGCCTCATATGTTGTACACCTGTTTTGTAGAGAGGTAGTCCAATGGTCTTTCTAAGTCAATTGTTTCTTATAGAGATGTTCAATTCACGAGTTATTTTTTAATGAACTCTCTTGAAAAAAATGGCTACTGAACTTAAATTTTCTACGGCTTATCATTCAAAAATTGATGGTCAGACTCAGGTAGTAAATTTCAATCTTACATATTTGTTTCAGTGTCTAGTGGGTGAGTCTTTGACTATGAGATACTGTTTTACCTATGGCGGAGTTTGCATATAAATAGTTCGGTTGATAGATCTACTAGATCGAGCCATTTCGAGATAGTTATCGGTTATAAGTATAGAACACCTATAGGCCTTCCCCTTCCTATAGGTGATAGACCTAGTGTCTCAGCTGAATCCTATATACAGATTTTTGTGATCATATTCATATGCTAAAAGTAACTAGCAATGACAACTATAAGTCCACAAGAGATTTGCACAAATGATTGCAGGATTTTACAGTTAGAGATAAGGTGATGGTTACAGTTAGAGATAAGCTGATGGTTAGAGTGTATCCAAAGAAGTCCTATCTTGAAACCTTGAAAAAGCTTCATGCTTAACAGATGAGTCTGCAAAGAGTTTCAAAGAAGTTTAGTTATAATGCTTTTGAACTTGCGATTCCCCACAGTCTTGAGATTAAACCAGTTTCCAGCATCAAGGACATAACTCTATATCGAGCTCCATTTGATTACCCAGCTAAGATTCCTTGTTAACCTTTCTCGACTTCTCTAAGACATCGGCCTTTTCCCATTTATCCACTACCACCACGTTCACCAGGAAAACATCTCAATGAGGAGATGAAGATATTATGAATGATGGGATCATCTCGATTGCTGAAGAAAGACACCAGTGATATCTGGTGGGTTGGCATGGACGATTTGATTCAAATTGCACTTTATTGCACACCATGGATACCCAAAAATTCGACCTAGGTTTGCTTGATGGATACACCTTCGCCATTAACCAGAGATTCATATTTCCAAGCAAGGGAGAATTGATGAAGATAAATAAATGGTAGATTTGATTAGAGATTTTATTTGATTGTGGTTCTATTGTTAGAGATTCTCTTAGATTTAATTTCATTGTTAGAGATTTTACTAGTTTTTTGTTTAGATGTTGGTTTAATTGCACGTGTGGTGCAAAGGGTTGTAAATGTAATTTTAAGCATGATATGATATTGAAATTTTGAAATCCTAGCCTATGTTGATTTACTATTGTTCTTGAAACCTCTTTTCGTAGATCTATTAAAAGTGGGCGTGGATTCGTTAGGTGCTGAATCTCGAACCTTAATTTGTTTTTCTCCAAATCCACCAAAATCCTCAAATTCCACTATCAAACCCTAATTCCCACCCACAAACTCTAATTAGCTTCTGTGCTATGTCACAACCTATTTACATTAGCTTATTAGAATTAGAATGTAGATGCATAGCGCACATGCACGTAAACAGATCCCAAACGTTCTGATGGAAATAATAAGTCTACTTATGCAAACTCCATCTCCTCCATAGAAACAAACAGAAAGAAATAAAATCGAGAGAAGATGAAGATGAGGCTCACCCTCCAGATTTATCCGAGTACTCCTCCTAATTCGTATTGGATTCTCAGATTGTGTTTTCTGTCAAGACCGTGAGTGAAAAGGATTACTCCAAAACCCTGTCAATGTCTCTCAGATTAAAAAGGATTAGGAAAAACAGTGAGAGAACTCCTTGGAATTCTGGAGTCCAAGAAGGCTCAGGAAAGCATCAAAGTTTTAGCTCGTTTCAAGAATAGTCCTCATTCTACGATTACTTTCTTTCACGCACTTATTTCCTCATCCTGCAATCATAGCATACAGTATTTTGCTTGACAAATTTTCTTGAATTGGACGAAATTGATCTATACTCTTCGTCCCACTTCTGTTCAGTCTGTTCTAAAATCTATTGATATAGGAAAAGTAACAACAGTAATAGATTATTCCCATTTAGAAGTGAAAGCTTTTGCATGCCAAAGATGAATCAAAATGCTAAAAGCAAGAATTTAGACCTCATTAACAGAAAAACTTATAAAAAATCATATCATGCAAAAGATTACCTGATATTGTGCTCCTGAAGAGGTGCGAGCAAAAGTGGTGGCATAGGAATTTCTATGTCCTTTCTTTCAGAGCCTAGAGGAAGCAAAGAATCAATCTTTTGTGCACTATTTTCTTCAAGTTCTCTCAAATGGTAGTCGGATGGAAAAGATTTCAATGGTTCTTGATGATTGTATGTTGAACCATGCTGCCTCCTCAGTGTATCTTCATTATAGTGCACTATATTAGCCTGCATACCACATATATAACAGCTAGAGTCATTAACCCATGCAATGCAGGAGAACGATAAAAGGTGGCCATGGTCAAATAAATGTTAACAGAACTGTTATGGATCTGATAAAATAAATACTAACACATAATTATAACAGAAAAGCTTCATAAGGATGCTGCAAGAAAATGCACGAGTTAGTATCATACAATCTTCAGAACAACGAAAGTATCAGATTCCTAATTATGTAGAAGAGAAAGGCAGCCAGCACTAATATAATCCTACTGCTCCATAAGAAGCAGTTCCACCGTAAGTTTTACTCCAACATAATTTATAGATTTTAATATGTAAAAGAGTAACAAATCTAAATTATATTGTCTCTATAAATTAGCCCCAATTACATAATTAAGGTAGTTAGAATGTATAAAACAATTTAAGTGAAAATCTACATCTAGAACAGTACATGCTCACTGAAGGGAAATCCTTGTTCAGACACTTTAAAAACACACATAAAAGTATATCGAAATAACTGAAGAAGAGGGGAAAAATGAAAATCTTCATTACATTCATGAGTGTTCAACAGTACATAAATATTTTAAAGACAAAACTTTATTTTTAGAAAAACAAGGGTTTTCCTTTTAAAACTAGAAGAAAAAGGGATAGGTGCAGAGACTCAATGGAAGTTGTTCTAACGAATGGAGTTGACTACGTTGTGTTGTGTTGGTAACTAGAATCCTTCTAAATTAAAGATAAATTAAGGAAAGGATCACCTATATATCTAATACGTACGTATACATACTTGTAGATTAATCACGACCTGAATTCATTATAATTATATAATTATAATTATAATGAATTTGCAATATAAGCAAAATTCAAAGTTATTGTGGATCTACGCTAATCAAAGTCGAAGGAAAAATCAAATATTTAGTGATCAAATCGTTCATTCCAAAGTTTGATAGGCCTTCTTTTGAATAATTGATTAATCGGATGAGAATAAAGAGAGAGTCCCATTCTACATGTCAATACCAACAACAATGAAATTTATAGTAAGAGGAAAATTGTCAACTTTAGAAATGGTGATGGTTCAAGCCCTTCTATCCCCAATAAAAAGCCCATTTTACTTCTCACCTATTTAGTTATTCTCATTTTTTTTTCATAAGAAATTCAAAGAAAATTCAATATCTTTCTTATTCATTCTACTCTTTCACAAATGGATTTATCATCATTTAACTCCAGATTATAATTTCTAATGAAGAATATAACTCCATGAGCAAAGGCTCCTGTCATGACGAACCCTACGATGTATTGGTGACGAGTATATAACGCAACTTGAGTAGTAGAGTCTTGTACTACGAATGCATAAGCAGGTAAAGAGTACAAGTGTTGAGCTATCAAGGAAGTAATAACCCTTAAACAAGCTAGGGCAAGAACTCACAGGGTGAATGCTTCCCTACTAAACCAAATGGAACTAGATATGATAGGACAATTTCAAATGTTCAAATTAAACTTTTTTTTTATTACAAACAGCAAGATAGAATATAGAACTACTTCAACTCGATAGGACTACTACTTCTTCCAGATACTAGGTAACTTTTATGACCTAAACCTTCAGCATGTCGGCAATATGAAATTGCTACTTAAACAGTTTATCTATATAATTTAATAACGAGGAATCCTCCCAATAAAACAGGTTTCTTTACTATCTTAAATCTAACTCTTACTTAAGACCAAGGTCTAAAATAAATCAGTATTGGATGATTTATGGTATAAGAATCGGTAATTTTGGGCATATCGTATTGGCAATATCAGTAATCTAAGAAACTTCAGAGTGATATCATATGGTTAATCGCACATTGGGTACCTCAAAATCTGATATGATAAACAAATAAATATATATATGTGTGTGTGTGCGCGCGCGCGCACAACGTAGGCCTACAAATACACCAGTTCGACGAGAGGAGTTTATCAATGTAGGACAAGTTAAAAAAATGAAGGGAAGGCCGAAAAAAACATGGATGGAGGTGATACGAAAAAATATGGATTTTAGAGGTTTAAATAAGGAGATATTACTTGATAGAAATGAATGGAGAAGGACTATCAAAGTGATCGATCCGGCGTGATTCTTTTTTGGGTTCATGTAGCCTACCCCAAATATTTGGGGTAAAAGGCTTAGTTGTAGTTGTTGTTGTTGTTGTTGTGTGTGTGTGTGTGTGTGTGTGTGTGTGTGTGTAGGCCAATATTTAAAACTTTGCTTAAGACCTTATAAGAACAAAGACACTTTGCATTCCCTAAAACGAACCCGTCATCAAATGAGATTTCAAGTAAAACATGAGAGAAAATCAAGAATTTTGGCTCTACACTGTGGGGGTAGTAGACTACCTTGGTAAGGTAAACAGCATCCTGCAGTTGATGGAGGGTATCATTCATATGTTCACCTTGCGTTAGTATGTCCTCAACGATATCATGAGATATCTGAAAGGCACGGAGCATTAAATTTCCAATAGACTAAATTAACCAGAGACTGAAGACTGGGAATTAAGTGGCAAACCTCACTTCTCTTCACATGAACAGCCAACATTTTACTAAGAACTCTAATACTGGAAAGAGACCCACGAATCTGCAAGAATTACTCCATTTAAAAAGCAAAGTTTGAAGCACTGAAGATTATAGCCTGACATATAGCAAAAGGAAACATCTTACCTGTTCAACTAAATGACTCATTCTGACATTATTTTGCCATGAAGATTGTTGAAGCAGCATTGCTTTCTGCAAAAGGAAGAACGAAGTGAAAGGAATGTTAGAGTAAGGAAATAGAATTGTCTATAGAAAACACCAAATATGAATTGAAATGGAAGCATGAACAAGTAAGAAGGAATAGAATGCGCAAATTTGACCGTTGTTTTAATAACTAGTTACATAACTCCTTATGACTTGTTATGTAACATTTCGAGGGCACATCATTACATAACTACTTCATATAACCTAAATGTTGCATAACCTTGCTTTATTTGGATTAGTAAAAAGTTATATATGGTTACATTACCTATCATAACTTAGCTTTGTTATGCTTTTTTTGGAAGTATATTACATATCGCAATGCTGGTCCCGAATAATTATGATAATGCATCACGTACCGCTTTGGCTCCTAAAAGGTTATAACATATATAGCGCAATGCATAACCTATGTTACATGTCTTTTTAATTTTTATTCAGAATAAATACCAAAAAACATGTAACCTACTATCCAGGTGAGTTAAGCTCAGCTCAGTGTAGGATCTTCACGCTAAAAATTATATTTAACCTATTCCGCAGCACTAACATATCCAGATTTTATGCAGATTAGAGGCTATCTTCTACAAGTACCTTCACTCGTTGGAATTAAATGGGCAGTGGCATGGGAGGAAGTTAGGTGTCTTGCCAAGGTAAGAAGGTGGAGAGAGTAAGAATGAGATGGAAGGGTAAGAAAGAAAAGTGGAATTGAAGGTTCATTTTTGCCCTTCCTCTACCCAATTACTAAACTCCCCTCTCCAACAAAACCCTCATCCCCAACTCCTCCCTATCACTTTCTCTTCAGCCCATGCCTCCTCCATCCCTCTCTTCCTCATTCTAACTTTCTAGACAGTTAACCTTGCACGAAAGCCTGATTAAACCTATCTAAATATATGAACTTTCTTGTTCATGTATTTGAACAAGCTTTTTTGCTCTCCCCTCAACTCCTTAGGCAGGTAAGCTTCTTAAAATCAGAGCTTTTCTGCTAATTTGTTGTTATTTTCTAAGTTTTGGATTAGTTGGTGCAGGGCAGTCCTCGGCCAGGAATCCTCCTGACTGAGAGTTCTGCTCTGCCACCATGGCTTGGCCAGCCTATCGCCAATAGGTCTCTCTCTGTCAAGTCCCAATTCTATGTGGTTTGAAAATTCTACCTTTTGTAGGGAGGTGATACCCAAAAGGATAAATATGTGATGTCTTTTGATAGTGCATCTACTTATGGGTATACAATAATACTAGAATAAAGATGATTTGGTTGAGATATTATGAAATTAGGTTTTGATGTACGTTTCTGCAAGAAGGATAAAGCTTAGATTTACCGACATAATATTGTGACTCGATGTGAGTGATATTACCTAGCTAAGGAACTTAGGTCATATGTGAACAATGGTTTGATGGAACATTTAGCTAGTATCAACAACTTTATGGTGACTGAGAGTTACAGAGAGATAAATTAGATATAGCGATTGCTTGCTCCTATGTGGCTTTGGACTTTCCATATACACTTCAAACCAACTTTCATGTGCTATTTCTTCATACTATCCAGTTCATAACATGCTAGCTCTGCAGGGTTTAAATTAGCGATGATCAAACACATGTTGTGCAAATCAAGAAATTTCTTTCAATTTAACATGAATGAAGCTTGTCTATCAATTTATCCTATGAATGCTTATTATGGTAGCATGCTGAGCCATGCTCTCTAAGTGGTACTGGACATTTGATAAATATTGATGACCAAGAGAAAGGAAATGATTCAAATGAAAGGAAGTCTCAAAACACCACATGTGCGGATACATTAAGGAAAAGAAATTTTCCAAAGAAAGAAATGATTAAACTACCTAAAGTAGTTACAAATTAAACAAATGCAGACACCCTGTTTAGTGACTCAGTAAACATTGACTTGTGTGTATGGATGCAAACCCATGATACCTTAATTACACAGTTATTCTACATAGAAATTGATCACTCTTAGGTTATTTAGAAGTAATTAGTCACTATGACTATTTGACCATTTTCATTGTTTAGAGTAACTTATGCAAATTAATGGAAAATCAATATCACTGATTAAGCCTATAGCTCACCAATACTTGTGGCTGTAATAACCTTATAAAAAACAACAGAAAGCTCCAGCATTAGGTGAGTAATTTCAATGTGTATAGGCCTGTTATGCTACCATAGTTTTGTCTACTAGACTATGAGTTTGTGAAGACTATCTTGGAAACTATGCTTTTAGAATACATCCATTTAAGAAACTTTGGCTGTGCATAATGTTTTGAAATATGTAACTATACCTATCAAACATAATAGTTATGTGATGATACATGTAATCTTTGTAAGTCAATGTGGCATTCAAATCCCGGTAGATGTTCATTGTTAAATTGTCAATATGTAAAAGTCTCTTGATATACTTCACTATATGCATATATACATATTCATTGCGAAGAGGTTTAGGCCAATGTTTAAAATAGCGATAACGGTAACATAACGTTTTGCCTTTGTTAGGTTATGTCGCAAATAGCATAACGCATAACGTAGGTTATGTAATTTTCTATTTATTTAATAAAAATAAATATAAAACCATATAAAATAATTTTAATAAATTGAAAAAATAAATTTAAAATATCTAAAAAAAATATAAAATTATTTTGTAATACATAATCTATTCAAATGTTATATTAAGTTTTACAATAATTTTCATATATCTTCATAAATTATATTAAGTCTGCAACCGTAATTCCAATTATCATTTAAATAAAAAAGCAAGATTCCAATTTTTTATTTCGATTCCAATTATTATCATTGTTGTAATTTATATTTTGTAATGTTCAATTTATCTTATTTATGATTGTTGATTTCAGTTTAATTAAAAATTCAATAAAATCAACAAGTAAAATATTTTAGCAACCGGACGAGAAATACAACAAGTGGATAAAGAAACAAACTTAAATTATCAAGTTAGAAATTCCAAAAGCAATCAAACAAGCCAACAATTAATTAAGAAAATTACAGCAATTCGCTAATAATCAAAATAATAATCAACAACAATATATAAATTACAAAAAAAAATAATTGTAAATAACGTAGCATAACGTAATTTAACGTAAAGTTATGTAATATAACGTAAAATAACGTAAAAAAACGTACTGTTACGGTGCACTGAGTTATTTCTAGTTGTTACGTAGCATTGGGATTCCGTTAGGTTACGTAACGCAAATAACGGGTTTCATAACGCGTTATTTTCAACAATGGTTTAGGCCTTGTCCATGTCAAGAGAAGCACTAGTGGCCATTGTCAGCATGGCTTGTGGATTAATTCTTTAATTACTCCCTACTGTATGACAATTCTCAGCTACTTTTGGATTAGACCTTCACTGCCAATAATTCACAATAAGGTCTAAGAGTATGCATTATTGGCACAAGCAACATGATGAACAAAAAGTTAAGCTTTCGCGAAGTACTATTCATAAATCAAAAAGTTAATGGTTAAAGGATCCATAAAGTATTGTTTAGTACTGGGGTCAAAAAAAATTGTTCCACAAACTAAGAAAATGATAGTGAGCAACGACAACCTGATCCATGACATATGCCATAGCCAAAGAGCGAGAAATCATAATAGCTATTGATTCTTGCTCCATTGTAAACTGAGAACAAGTTCTGTCAGGTTCCTCTTTGAAGGCCTTGATTTCCCACATCTTTTTGTCTGAATTCGTAGGCAACTTGGGGGATCCATCTTCTGTCGAACAGAATGGTAGGCGTTCTTCACGATCTCGAGCATTTTCACATATTTCAATCTCCTTCTTTGGAAGCTCCGCAACCAAAAAGCCCACTACAAAAGGATGTTTAATCATAGGAAGTACCACAGCTCCATATTCAGATACAAATTCCACCTACCATCATTCATGTATTAGGAAAAACCTCTATATAAACGACTATGAACAATCACCACCACTGAACTGCAAACATACTTGCCGCTTTGAAAGAGCTACTTCAGCTGCATGCAAACTTGCTGGCACAGCAAAGTTACCAACTAAAATTACACAGTCTGCATTTTTAGAGGTGGCAATTCCAGGATGGAAAGTAACTCGACGTAATTCTAACTGGTCCATCACATAACTGCCAGCGGGTCTCACAAACACCTGCAAGATAGACCATTCCAAATTAAATAAAGCAAAGGTCAATTCTGACACGACAATTAAAAACCAATAACGCATGACACATCTTTTTATGTCAACTTCAATTTGAAAACTTGATAAATGATTATGATGATTAACAATTCAAGTTAGCATAGTATACAAAGAGCTTCCTTCATTTTGAAAGTTCAGTCAATAAAAAATAACTTGCGTCATTTCCTCAAGTCCTTGTTTAGCTTTAATACTAGTGTTGTTGTAAGGCATCAGGTAAATGGATGAGCACACACGCATATATAATTTTAGTGACAGAAATTTTTAATTGATTTGGCACAATATTTTGCACTTAGAAACATCTCGGAGAATCATTCTATAGCACTAATGTATAGCCTTCTAAATATCAGCATCTCCTAAAGTATATATTTTTCTTCAGGTAGAAAAGTTGTACCCAGAGAAAACATGGACGGACAAGTTAAAAGAGCAAAGAAAAGACCGAAAAAAACATGGATGGAGGTAATATGAAAAGATATGGATTCTAGAGGTTTAAATGAGAACATATTACTTGATAGGAATGAATGGAGAAGGATTATCAGTGTGATCGATCCAACATAATTCTCTTTTGGTTCATATAGCCTACCCTAAGTACTTGGGATAAAAGGCTTAGTTGCAGTTGTTGTTGTTATAGAAAAGTTGTACCCAGAGATCATGATATTTTTGTGGTATATAAATTTTATAAGTGGTCTCTAAACATCATAAGATAACAAATATTTCAATATCTCAATCAAAGTCCCCAAATCTAAAGAAAAGGCACTCTTTCTTAGTAAAACAAAACTAAATTGCTTTCTCACAAAACTACATTTCTTAGTTTATATTTATATCCATTTCAGCGTAACCAGGAAAAAGAATTTTCTTTTCAGGACTCAAATTTATCTGGACTTTCATTTGCACATGGAGTCAGGACATCCCTAGATAGAGTGAAATCATAAACAACTCCATCACGTTAAAGATAACTCAGCACCCAAGAATAATCAGAACAGCTACTTTCTACCCTGTTAGAGGGGAGTACCTTAATTGGTCATTTGGTCTACCTACCTGATTTTACACCTCTTTTTATCTGCTTGAACACTTGCAGTCCCATGCAAAAGAGCATCACATATCTTGAGTCAGTAGAAATGATAAAATTCTAAGGAAGTTGTTGCCTAAATGATTTTGTAGATTTCCTCATCCTTTTTGGAAAAACAAGAAAGTTTCAGTTTGCATTTTGACTTGGAAAAGAGTTGCAAGTCCGACATATAATCTAGAAGATCGGCATCAATCAACTAGCTGATCCTAGTTCCTTAAAGTATGACCAAGTTTTATAAGCCAGCGAGGTGTATCACTTTAATAATTTTTCTACCTTATTTAAGTCAGTAAGACACCAGAAATTATCAAGATTTTGATAAACTTAGTAATGTTTAGAATTTATCAAGGGCCAAGGTCTACGCTCTTCCACCACCCTTATCTACACACCTAAACTATCTGCACAAAAAATAAAGTAAAATGTAAAAGCATTGTGGTTTTCTTCATATCGATCATCAACAAGTATATGAAAATTCTTTCTAGGATCCCTAAATAAACATTGAATGTATTAAATATATAAATGCTAAGAAAAAACTTACATGGTCCTAATAATAAAGACAGAAATATTGCAATAACCCTTCATCTTTTATAACTAAAAATAATTAAAAAAAATAAACAAATAATAAATATAACATTTCATTTTTTCTTTAACTCTTGCACCTTTTATTTTTTTAAACCTCCCAAATCTTTCACCTTCTAAACTTCCATCCTTAACTCTAAAATTAAAATCTCTAAATTAAATTAAAACATTTCATATTCTCAACTCATTACTCATTCATTTATCTAACTCCCATCCCTTCATCTTCTCTATAAATTATCTACATTAAACCTCCAATTTAATTATCTTAACTATCTAAATTTTATAACTCCTCAAACCCTTTAGATTCTGTAACTCACTAAACCCTTCACATTCTGTAACTCATAAATCCAATCATATAAAAACCCCTAAATCAAAACACATTTCACTCATTCTAAAAATCATTCTCTAACATTCTCATCTCGTCGGAGCCACCTTCAAAACCACTGCAGGAGTCGCCACCAGAACTGCCACCACTTCACCAGAGAAGAGCATTTCTTTCCATCTCTTTCCACATTTTAGGTTCTCACCTTTTGACAAGAGCTTAGATATTATCTTTCATTTTCTTTTTGGGTTAAATTATTTTAATGAATCATAAGTTAGCTCATTTATTATTCAATAATCCTAATAATCTAAAAATAACATCCATCATCTTATAAGCCCAATAAAATGGAACCAAACATATTTCCTAATTTCAGACCCGCTTAATACTAAAATCAATTTTAAGCATGATATAAATATTAGAAAAATCCCTAAAAATCATCTAAATTCATATTAATCTGTTTTTAATATTCTTCAAATATTTTTAATGTGTAGATTACTCTATTGAGCGACATCAGGAAACAAAATCCAGGTGAGTTCATTTTTGGACTCACTAACATGCTATTTTATATACATGTTGTTTCAATCATATTATTTATTTTGTGTAAATTGATTTGTTATTTTGTAGGAATTTATCAATTACTTATTATGTTTCTTGTCATCAAAAATCTATTGTCAATTGTCATTAAATTTAAATTACATAATATAGTTAGATTTTAGAATAATAATATATACAAATTTGATAAATCACATAAAAGTTATATTCACGGAAAAATACTCTTTGTGATATCATTTTGTGTCAGTGTCTAGAAAAGTTATTTTGTATGTTGGTTATCTAATTAAGGAACGTGCAACGGACGGAAAACCTCCCAGCATCCATATAATTGCCTAGCTGATATCTTTATGATGTCTCAAATCAGTGACTCTTAAATATACCTAATTGTGATTTATTGAATAAAGTATAAACTGAACGGACTTTATAAATCATGTTGTTAACAAATTAAGAAAAATCCAATTGAAATATTGTACCTGATATAATCAATATACTGTACTATACCTAAATGACATTGGGTTGGAGGAGAAACTGAATGATAGAAATATACTCTGTTTTGACTGTAAACTTGTTAAGTTGTATAACTGAATATTTCGCACACCATGGGTGCGTGATGATTTGCTGGATCATACCTGGCTATAATTCATGTTTGCCTGACGACAGGTCCGATTCAGCACCGGACAATCCTGTGACCATTTCCTGAGTCTGTACAGGAAACAATCGAAACAATGGTATCCCATCAGTTAGCTTTTCCAATTACATGACATCTTAGGCAAAAATACCCCTGTTTTGACTTTACTAAAATGACATTAATATAACCTAAATCAATTGACATCATTATTACAGATATTTTATTACATATTTTCTAAAACTTGTATTATTATTATGTTTGGATATAACCGTTATATTTCACATTTTTTTTGCGTATTTTATTTTAGTCGCAATCTGACGACTTGAGTGTGCATGCCCAGATTTATCGATGGACATGCCAAAACTGACGCATAATCTGGTGTACTTTAAATATCAGATTGAAACTCAACAACGGATTAGAGATTTCCTGCTTCCTTTTATTTAATTTTATTAAATTTTGTTTCAATTGTATCTATACTTCGTTCCAATAAATGAAAAGTCAAGCTCTTATTGAATTTTTCTATCGTAATTACTAAGTATTATTGTGGCAAATTTATTGAGACTTTAGCATATTCAAACCGAATATATTGCCGGTACCTACTACACGTGCTCGTATACCGTATATCGGGAGCGGGGCGTGACAAATGTCGTATCAAGAGAGAGAGATAGTGTGAGACAAAAGAGAGGTATGAACCAAAAAGTATGAATTTCATCCAAAAAGAAAGTTATCTAAAGAAATGTGTGCATTCATCTGTAAGTTTGTGTACAACATATGTCCAGACCCTTACTAGCATGAGCATAGGAACACATAGCTAAGGATGAGAACGGGTGAGTCCAAGAGTCAATTCTTGGTCCGCCCTATTTAAAATTTTGAATTAGAATAATAAATTTTTATTTTTAATTCAAAATTTTGAATAGTACGGACCAAAAATTAGCCATTCGATCTGCCCATTTTCATCCCTACACATAGTTATACACCCACAAATGAACCAAAACTCCGGCGTTCAGAAAGGTATGCAGTCACTCCATTGAATTCTAGCTGTCCTTGCATGCTTTACATATGTTTTAGAGTCATCTTTCTTTGTTGACCTCAAAAACCTAATTATACAACAAAACACAAACATAACATTGACATATCCTCATGTGGCAAGAACCAGAGTCTTCAAAAATATTTCCAATAGGAAGGGGTAATAAACAAGAAACTGATCATGAAAACAATGATCCCTAGACAAATCTCGCTTTCACAATTCACCCACAAATTTTAAACATGAACTTTCTTTGTTTTAATTGTATAACAAATATCCAATGAATGCCTCATGAAAAAATGAGGAACCATGCAAAACCCTTTCATGTACATTCATCATATATAACCATGTTTCTTGATTCTTTCTTCAAAAGTCTCCCTTTTAGCCCTCAAGATAAAACTCTCTACTTATCTCTACTAAATGCCCACTCTTCTGTGATGTTTGCAATTTGCAATTGAACAGTGCATTGAGTTTGAATCTTAAAAAAGATTTTGAACTTCCATCAAATTAACTAAAGTTGTATGTTTATCTTTCTTTCTTTTTCATTGCCCGGCATTGCACATCTGAAGGAACTTCTAATTATTTCATCATATCAACCTCTTCAACATCATATTTCATCTAGTTTGTAGATCAGAATATCAAATTGGCCGTAGAAAACTAACCGAGATCATGGCGTCACGATGAACAACCATCCGAAAAAGATCCAGCTGCTCGACACAGATCTTGTGGAAGTCCGGGCTGGGGAGGACAAGCCCGGGTATCCCTCGCTTCTCCACCCGCTGCGTGAAATCGACCGGGGAAGACGGGGAAGCCCGGCGGATGGCAGCGGCCAGTGCAGCGGCAGAGGAAGGGTATAAACCCATTTCCTCACCCTCGTCCTTGGTGGGGCCGGGGCCGGGGCCGGGGTCGGGAAGGGATACATGGTGCAAAGAGGACCGGGGTCTTGGGAAGTTCCGGAAAAAGGTAGAATTTTTGGGTGCGAAGAGAGAAGAGGGATAGAGGTGGTGGTTTGTTGTGTGGTGGAAAAGAGGGAAGGATTGTGAGAGCATCATTGTTTTAGCGAGAGGGTTTGATTGTGTTTGTGGGTTTTGATCACAGAAAAAAGAGGCAATGGCTCAATAAGCGTGCAAATTGAAAATTTTGATTTTCTTGCATGAGGAGGGCCGATGGACTTGGTAACCATGGAGCCACGAACTCCGTTGGGGACCTTTATCTAGGGCTAATAATTGGAATTTCTAAACAAGCACAGCAGTTGTTCTTGAAAGGGAGTTTCTAGATGGGCACAGCATATTTCCCAGTGAGCCCACTTAGAAAGTTTACTTTGCCATCAATTTTTTTGGCCAAAATTGCCCCCTCCTTCATCCTCCCAGCACCCCCCCTTGTTTTCCTGCGCAAAAGCAGAGCAGAAGAAGAAAGCAGAGAGAGGCAGTGAAAAAAACAGTAGAGAAAAATTCCATTTCAGAATCCAAATCTCATTTTTCTTTGATATTAACTATTTTTAGTAAAAAAATCACGAAAATTAAAGTTTATATTTAGTTTAAATCGATTCTTTTATTGTGAAACCCTAGAAAATAGAAAAAAAATTATTTTGTGGGTCTACGGGAAAGATCCGAGGGCCAGAGACTCTGGTCCCCTTATCCGGGCTAGCCAGTCCGGACTAGGCCAACCCATTCGGGCTAGCCGCTCCGGATGGGTGGCATTGATCCAGGCTGGCTAGCCCGGATTAGGGGGCCAGAGTCTCTGGCTCCCTGTCCGGGCTAGCCAGCCCGGATCAATGCCACCCATCCGGGTTAACAGTCGCGAATCAACCAAATTGATCCGAGCTGGCTAGCCCGGACAGGGAGCCAGAGTCCTGGCTCCTTGATTTGAATTTACAGACCTGAATCATCTAAAAATAATCGAGTCTGTAACTCCGGATTAAGGATATATGGCCAGAAATACCCTGATACGGTGTGTACAACCTGAAATACGATAAATAAATAATATACCCTACCAAATATAATTACTTATCCATGTTTCATACCCCCAATTTGGTATCAAAACACACAATATCAAAGTTTCATTCATATCTTTAAAGATAAAGAACAACGATAACAAAAAATCTACGTATCAACAATTCATTCGCAACTTCAAAGATTTAATTAAAGAGTGATATCAAAGACTAGAAAAAATCAATATATATATATATATATATATATATATATATATATATATATATATATGAGGAAACGGGAAATACACCGGCGGTGAAGGGAGTTCCTTCACCGTCGCTTAGGTGGCTCAATAAAATTATAACACGGGGCGTCATTCAATGTAACAAATAAATGAATTCTCTTAAATGACACCACGTGTAATAATTTTATTGGGTCACCTAAGCGGCGGTGAAGGAAACTTCCTTCACCGCCGGTGTATTTCCCGTTTTCTCTATATATATATATATATATATATATATATATATATATATATATATATATATATTTTGTTCCTTGACTACAACTTCATTTACATGAAACGACAAAATAAAATCAAAAAATGTTCCAGGCTAACAACTTCATTTCCATGTTGACATGAACAATCATCGTAAGCTATAGTTGGAGATTCAATTTGAAAAAAAAAACCAACAAATTTTAGACTCTTCATTACTTCCGAGCGGGTTGCTTCCTTATGGGTTGACGGCATCTTGCAGAGTTAGGACTTTCGGTAAGAGTCTGCGATACAGGTTCTAATACTATGTCAATATCAGCTTGTGTGCACCCGGCCAGAACTAATTTTATCTTGATGAGGACATTATAGAGCAAACTCAGACGCCTCTTACTTGCGGTCTCACCTTACTCTAAGAAGGGATCAATAATTACTATACCTTCATGAATTCTCTGCATATATTATGACAAAAGCATTTATAAGTACGATTATATTTGATAAAATCACAAAGAATTAAAAAACCAATTCTAACCTCTTCTGTATTCGCCTGCGGGACATCTTGCGTCCCCTCTCGATTAGAGGCTTGGGTGGACGGACCAATAAAGCGTCGAAATAACTTATCAAACCATACTATATAATCATGCATGCACTCTCCTGGGTACTTGCCTCTACATCTCGATGCTCTTGTGCAAGTACATGATCTAACCAACTCAGCCACATTTCTTCACCATGTCCATGTGCAAGTACATTTTCCCGGTTCAAACATCAAAATTAACAATTTAATCCAAGCACAAAAAGCTATCAACTAATTTTCACAATATAAATTTTACATTTCCCTATTACAAATTCCAACTATCTTAATCAATAACAACAATAAAAACTAAACTATTTTAACCAATGAACCTTTTAATTTCACCATAACAAAATGTAAAGAAATTATTTTTTTCCCCCAATTTATTTGCCCTCAACTAAATCTAACCTTATCAATACTCATTTCCAAATTTTTCCCCAAATCAAAATACAAAAATTAACACAAAAAATTAGAGTTTCATTTTTACCTTCAAATCAAAAAAACCACTAACTCGTCTCCTCTTTTCAACCCGCCCTTATGGAGGAGTGTGGGTTGTCAGCGGCGGGATCGGCTAGGACGCGAGCGGGCGGAGCGATCAAGATGCAGTCGGTGGTTTAGCGAAGCCTTAGGAGAGAGGGTGAAAAATAGATTTAGAATTTTATGAAAGAGGGGAGGGTGGGAGAGATGGGTTGGAAGAGAGGAAGGAGTTGTGTTAAAAAGAGAGCTGGAGAGAATGTGGGAGAGAGAGGAGGAGGAGATGGTGGAGAGTAGTTGGGGAATATAAGTGTGTTCACTAGGAAAAATTCTCTCTTTTCAAAAGAGAGGATGTGCTCACTAGGAAAAGTGGGCTCACTAGGAAAAAAGTTGTGCCCATATCTTGAAACCATTATTTTAAGAGCCATTGGAGATTACTCCAAAAAAAAAAAAAAATTATGAAATGGAGTGACAAGTTTATCATTTTTTCTACAATTTTAGAAGGTGGGTTCACTAAGGCTATTGGTGTGCCTCTTAGAAATTCCCCTCATAATGAGGAACATTATTGCCAGAAAGAAAACATTTGAGAAACTCTCGCACATAAAACCTTGGAATTTAATATTGTAGGTGGTCTCTACCTCTTTTCTTTTTTTTTCTATTTTCTTCTACTAACAATAAATTTTTCTTTTCTTCCTTCTTTGCAAACAAAACTCACTTGCTTCACATTACACATAGACTGTTAGACCTAGCTAGCTACTTGCGGAGACTTACAGCTGCATCTACTTGTAATAATAGGTCCTTAGCAATTTCACATTTACGTAAATATATGGTAAGAGAGATGGTAAGAGAGCTTTTGTCAAGCTCTGTTGCCTCCCATTCTATCTTGAGCTGAATGGGGGATAATATTACGTCATACTGATAACCCTCCTGTTGCCATTTTTCGGCTTTTTTTAGTACGGTTTCTTGGCATTTTTTGGCGATTTGGTGAGAGATTTCTGTTCATTTTATTTCTTTAGTCATCCAAATAGAAAGAATCAAAAGCTCCCATCAGGCCTGTAGCCATAAAATTTTTTATCTAGCTTACACAAATTTTGCGTACACGCCAGTACAGTTTATGGCATTGGCAGGGTAAGACAAGTTAGCGACAACATAAATGAGCCTTTCATCCAGCCTACAGTTAACCGCAAGTCCGCGAAATTGTTCTGCTGTGTCGTGTCCATTTCAACAAGCCAACAGCAAAATTTACGAGTCATTTCCATTTCAACAAGCCAGCAACAAATTTACAAGCGTTTACATCTTTCTCGGCAAGACCTGAAACTGTTCCTTCAGGCTTCCCTAAATATACTTGGCAAGGATCTTGTCTTAGAAAATGATCTCATGACTAAACCCAAGACCGGGGGGATTTAACATTTTTTTACAAACAGTCCTGATCCTATTTCCTTTAAAAGGAAAAAAAAAAAAAAAATCCCACATCATGTAAGCCAACGGACCTGCAACGTAGGAATCATGAATACAAGTCGTTTTAGAATATAATGAGGCTATAACTGAATGTACCTTAATCAACATGATTTGACCCTCTAACAACGAATGTACTGAATCTACCTGTTGAAGAAAATCATTAGCTTCAGGAGAACCTGAGCTCATAATAACAGTACAACACTTAGACTAGTACAACAATAAAAAATGCAATGCAATGTTCTCATAGTTGCATGCTCACGAATACTACTACAGTGGAACTGAACTTAGATCCTCAGGATAGCAGCCTATCTGCGCAGTTAAGGTTTGTGTATTATGAGAGCCAAATTAGAATATGTTTTTTTTTCTCTACAAAATGTTACATTAAACTGGAAGGCGCTGTCCTTGTTTATTGCTCAAGTTCTGTAGCTTTCCACGAACAAAGTCTCAAATGCATTGTGATATGCTAGACATGAGCATAATTATTGCAAAAGTGAAACAAAACAAAACAAAACAAAACAAAACAAAACTCGGTTCAGATTCAGCAGAGGGACCTGCAATCTATAATACCTCAACTTGTATATGAATATGAATGAAGAAGACAGGATAAACAGTTTCACTTTCACCTAGTAGAAAGCAGTGGTATGTATCAGTCCAACTGTGCTTTGACAGCATCCACCACTTCTTGGGTGGTGCTATTACCACCCAGGTCTTTGGTCCTGTATTTACCTTCGGCAATCACACGCTTGACAGCAGTTTCCAGGCGGTCAGCAAATGATGGGAACTGCAGATGTCTCAGCATCATTGCAGATGATAGAAGCAGGGCCACAGGGTTTGCCTTCTTCTGCTCGACCAGCTTCTCATTTCCCACATTTCCTGCTGAAGCTCCTTGTTCGAAAACTGCATGGTCTTGACCCACATTACCTGAAAAGAACATGCAAGTGATTGAGGTGAATCTACACAAAATAGCTAAGCAGTTAAGAACACTTCTTAGATATCATACAAGCATGCATATGAATGAAAGCTCCCCAACTTAATCTATCCAAGTATGCACAAAGTATATACAAGATTACAGGTCAATGGTCACCATATATTTTCATTAACCAGCAAGGCTGAACATGTCCCTTTTGTCATGGTGTACTATATGAGTAGAATTTGAAAGTTTAGATGACGTAAACAGCAAGCCACTGGAAGATAGGTTACAAATCCACTTTTCTGTTGGATAACGTTCTCAAACATAAAGGCAGAAAAATTTAGAATAACATGCTAGCCATACTACTTAGTGAAGGAATAAAGGGCTTTAAAATGACATTGAATAATCAAACAGCTGAAGCATGAAATATTGTTACAGTGGCTAATCAGGGTTCACAATATAGAGAGCAAAAGGAACTGTTCAGGATTTAGATTTACCTCCAGGCATGACTCCAGTACCACCAGCAATACCTGCAGCAGTATTTGCCACTAAATTACCATATAGGTTTGGTGTGACCTGCAAAAGAAATGACTCCACATCAGAAGCATAAGATGGCTCCATGAACTAGTAAGGTCGAACATGACAGAAGTAACACGGTGAACCAAAAACGAACTTTAAATTATGCAAACCAAAATTTATTTACAAGGTGAAGTTAAGCATGGAATATAAGAATCATAAAAGTAGGATTAAGCTGTGTATAGAATTAAAAGGCATTCTCACACTTTACCAACTCTTCTAGTATTTTCCCTTGATTACCACTGTTTTTTGGTACAAACACATGCAGGAAGCAGATTATTTCATATCAAAATCAGTTTTTTAATTTCAAAAAAAAAAGAAGCAGAAATTGAAACTTGTGTTGACAAGAGCACATGTTTGCCATCTGAGAAACATCATGATACATAAATCAGTTGAGAGTGTCCCTGCACCAGAGGAATAACCAGATAGAGAACCTAGACAAAAATCAACACAAAAAATCCTTTCAGTGCCTCACTAAAGGATGAAAAGGTTCTCTCCAGATTCAGGAAGAACATATATGAGGGAAAAAGAAAGAAAGCAGGTTGAACATTTGCAGACTAACAGAAAAAAACATATTTGAATAGAATATTTATATATAGTAGGAGGCACATTCTGGAAATAGAATTTTAACAATATAGATAAATGTGACAAGGCATTCAATCTAGATGTCATTAAGATTGTAATTGAAAGTATATACTAGTACCATTGTATCCTGTTGTCTGTCATAATCCAAGAGGGTTCCACAAGTCACTTGCTATAAACATGGGTGCATGGAACCTAGTGGACATTTAGTTTTAAATATCAGCTAAATATCACATATATCTTATTAGATTTTGAGGTACCTTTTATGTAATATATCTGTTTGATATTGCTGATATTACTATTACTGCCTATTTCATAAGCTCAATATCGCTAATCTTGGTACCATAAATCATCATACCAATATCGATATCTGAAACCTGATGCTGACATATGGGATACGGGATTTAACCTAATGATGCTAACATGGCTACTTAAAGCCCTAATATCCTCAAGGGTATCACTAGTACACCCTAGTAGTTCACTGATCTTCTCCACCTCATCATCATCCAAATCAAATCCCTCAACTAGGACGTTCCTATATGGATATTGTGCAGTGACGACCATACCCATAACACCGAAAACACTATGTACACTTGGCACTTTGCTGCGATGACTCACCTATAGCGGCACTAGTGTAGGTCTAACAATATCCTTAGGCTAATGTCTAAACTGCCCTCAGGCAAGTTTTTGTTATGAAATAATCAGAACTAATCAATCTATTTAATAAGAGTAAACTGATACATATATTTATAGTTGTCTCAATACAATACAAATAATCCAACAGGTGATGTGGGACTAAATCTAAATACAAAATAATTTTCTAATTTAATACTCCCCATCAAATTGGAGTAGATTATAACCAACTTGTTACACATAGTAGAAAACATTGTCTCCCTTTAATAGTACAGACTAACTTGAAATGGATGAGCAACAACAGCAGTAGCAACAGCAGATGAATCACTTGAATAGTCGAGCGCACCCATCACCAACATAATAGGCCTTTATCCTACCATTGAAAACTGATAGATAGCAGTATATAAACTTTTCTTAAACGTAGTAGAAAGCAGCAGATAATTCTTTCTTAAAAGCAGTAGTAAACATCAGACAAATTTCTTTCTTAGAAATAGTAATGACAACAGATAAACTTCTTTATTAGAAAGAGTAGTAAGCAGCAACAATGTTGAAAATAACATGTCATGAAACCCGTTATATTGCGTTATGTAACCTAACGGGACCCCAACGCTATGTAACAACTGAAAATAACTCAGTGCACCGTAACAGTACGTTTTTTTATGTTATTTTAATGTTATATTATTTTTTTAGTAATTTCTATATTGTTGTTGATTATTATTTTGTTTATTAGCGAATTGTTGTAATTTTCTTGATTAGTTGTTGGCTTGTTTGATTGCTTGTGCAATTGTTAACTTGTTAATTTGTGATTGTTTTTTTGTTCGCTTATTATAATTTCTCTCCGATTGCTGAAATATCTTACTTATTGATTTTATTGAATTTTTAACTGAACTGAAATCAACAATTATAAATAAGATAAATTGAAAATTACAAAATATAAATTACAACAATACTAATAACTGGAATTGAAATAAAAAAATGAAATCTTGTTATCTTGTTTAAATGATGACTGGAATTACGATTGGAGACTTAATATAATTTATGAAAATAAACGTGAAAATTACTGTAAAACTTAATATAAAATTAGAATAAATTATGTATTACAAAATAATTTTATATTCTTTTTTTATATTTTAAATTTATTTTTGAATTTATAAAAATTATTTCATATAGTTTTATATTTATTTTTAATTAAATAAATAGAAAATTGCATAATTTACGTTATGCGTTACGCTATATGCGACATAACCTAACAAAGACAAAACGTTACGTTATCGTTATCGTCATTTTAAACATTGGGCAGTAGATAAACTTCTTTACTAAAAGCAGTATTAGACAATAGATAAACTTCTTTTTTAGAAGCAGTACTAGGCAAAGGAAGGAGTAAAAAGTTGCATCAAGACTGGATCACACTATTGTAGTCGAGGAAGGATAGGGAAGAATCTCTGCAGTCATGAAGTAGAGAAGGAAAAACTGAAGCATATGTAAAATCGAATTAGCGATGCGATTATAGAGTCAGAATTAGAATCGAAATCGAAATCGAAGTCAGTGTCAATAGCAGAGTTGGAGTACGAAATCAGAGTCAATGTCGGAATCGGAATCGAAGTCAGTTATCGATTAGGATGATTGAGATTGATAGTTGAGATTTATTTCATAACGCGCCTTGATACCATATTATGAAATAATCAAAATCAATCAATCAATCTATTTATTATTAGTAAATAGATACATATACTTATAGTTGTCTCAACATTATACAAATAATTCAACATGCACTGTGGGACTAAATCTAAACTAAATCCAGTTTTAAATATGGCTACAGCAAATATATTGGCCAAAAAAATTCAATAACAGATATTGTTGAGATTTCATAATATTTAGCAAATATCAGATGTCAATAGCAAACTCTGACTATACATGTCCTAACCTAAAATAAATATGAATAAAGCAATACAAGCAAACATCATAAAAGTTACATAAACATCATATATATGTTTAGGAAATACTTATCTTAACAACATGTATTAAGTTGATGAATCCATAATCACTAGGACACTAACCAATAATATTTACTTTGACTGTAATTTTACTATAAGTTTGATGTAATTTTCTTGATTTTACTATAATTCAAGTATATAACAATAACTTTACTATAGTTAATTAGCAAGTCATTGACAAGTAACTCATAAATCAATCTTTAAGAAAAGATTATAAAAGATCACTAAATTCAAAGTTCAAATATAGATAATTACACACAATTTGCAAAACTAACCAAGAAAAAATAAACTAGATTTAATGAGCCAGAAAAACATAATTTTTCCCAGTTGCCTGGGCTCTAATATTAGTAGATATTAGCCGATATTTGAATCCTAATATTGCAGCTGTAATAGTGATTTGGACCCGACATATCGGTGATTTTTTCCAAAAAACGATAAATGCAATGTCATAGCAACTAGGTGTCTAAATCGTAGTGTCGACTGATATCGCAATATTCCGGCCACAATTTAAAACCATGCTCCCAGGCTTTAGGGATGTACCTACACTATGTGGAAAACTTAAAAATGTTCATGTCTTGTGCTAACTGACAAGCCTACACAAGGGAGGTCACATTCCAGTAGCGAATGTACATGACACGTTGTATGTTAGATATTAACCCCGAAAAAACTAGATATAGCTTGGTGACGATCTTCTTGTACCTCACAACAATTGGCTAAGTCATCAAATATGGTCATGTAGTCTTGAATTGACAAGCTACCATGACGATAATTGCGAAAAGTAAACTATAAGATTCCTAAAGGTACTCTCCTTAAGTTTGTCTCTCATATTTTCCCCACAGCTCTATAGGCTCCTCATGCCTCTCACAATCTCTCTCTATCGCAATATAGTATATTCTAGTTGGCCCTACTAAGCTCATCCTAGCAAATCAAATCTTTCGCTCATTGATCATATGTACCAGTCAAAGTAGTAGTCCATATTCGCTAACCATCACTAAAAACCTTAGGATCATAAACATCATCGAATGTGAAAGCTTCTACATGCAATGTCATCATAATTTCTAGGTCTAGTGTTACTTTCAATGTTTAAAATAACGATAACGTTAACGTAACGTTTTTTTTTTTTGTTAGGTTATGTAGCAAATAACGTAACGCATAACATAGGTTACGCAATTTTCTATTTATTTAATTAAAATAAATAAAAAACTGTATTTAATCATTTTCATAAATAAGTAAATAAATCAAAAAAATCATATAAAATACTGTAAAATCAATATAAAGGCGTAAAAAATTAACATTTGCATAAACAGTCACATTTGTATTTTGCAGTATACTAAATTTTTCTTTAAATCACTGTACAATCAAATTAACATTTTTATGTAAACAGTAATAAACATAAGTATTAAGTTATTAATAGTTAACTTTTTTTTTAACAATGGTTTTAACCGTAAGTAAAAAAATTTAAAATGGGGATGAAACTATTAATCCAAGCAAGATCAGTATTAATTCACCCAGTTAATCAGTAAAAAAAATAAAATGGGGAAGACATCAGTATTAAGCCAACTTTAAACCCAAATGCCAATTGAAATGAGGAAGAATCAGTATTAATTCACTTCTAATTAATTCATTGCTAATTAATCAGTAAAAAAAATTAAAATGGGGAAGAATTGATTACCTGTTGAACGGTTGAGCCGGAGAAGAAAGTTAAGCCAATGAAGAAGGATAGGGTGAATCGACCAGTGGAAGCTCAATCGGAGTTCGGAGAAGTGTTTTGGAGGTGAAGGGCTTTGATCAGGAGAAGAATCAGGTGATTTAGGGCTAAGTTCGACGGCGGCGGAGGAGGGAAGAGCGGGAAAGAGAGGGTGAGGGAATTGGGGCTGAGGGAGAGAGGGATTGGGGATATTAGAACAGAGGGAAGAGCGGGAGAGAGCGGATGAGAGAGCGGGAGAGGGAATTAGGGTTGAGAGAGAGGGATTGAGGAATTAGGGCAGAGGAGAAAGCGGGAGAGAGGGCTTCGGGCTGCGGCGAAGGGCTGCGGGGAGAAAGCGGCAGAGGAGGGAAGAGCGGGAGAGAGCGGCGGCGAAGGGCTGCGGCGACGGCGTCACGCTGGCGGAGTAGGGAAGAGCGGAAGAGAGGGCGAGAGAGAGCGGGAACTGAATTAGGGCAGAGGGGAGAGAGGGATCAGGAATTTTAGGGTTGATTAAAATGGATTTCGGGTCGATTAAAATGGGTTTCGGGTCGTGGGTGCCGTTCGAAATGGAGTTGTAAATAACGCACGTTATAACACGTTATTAAATAATACGTTATAACGTGCGTTATTTTAAAAAAAACGTACGCTACGCTGCAATATGTTATTTGTTGTTGTTATGGAGCGATTCTCTCCCGCTCCGTTACGTAACGCGTTATAACGCGTTATGTAACGCGTTTTTTTCAACATTGGTTACTTCCATTTCTTCTTTCATTGTGAATGTTCCTACAAGATTAAAGTATTTTGTGTAAGCTTCATCAAGTCATTTTCTACCATGTCGAACTGAAGATTGATAGCTTTCAACCCCTTAAACATATCATCAAATGTTACCTCTTTATCCGTTGGACTAGGATTGTGCCACTTGCTGTTGTGAAAGAGCATGCACCAATATAGGAGACAAATGCAATTAAACATTCAAGCATATGCAATGCAGATCCTAAACTCAAACACTATATGCGTGCAACTAAATGAACAAATAAGATTTTCTTAAAGGTTAAGTCTCTATAATGCAAGGGAAATGTCCTAAAAAGAATATGCAACAAGCAATACTTTCAGAAAATAAAAATTGCAATTCTAGCTAATCATTATCATATTTATCAATATCATACGATATCCAATACATATCCTATAAGTATAACAAGCAAGGTTTTAAATATTGGTTATAGCAAATACTAGACTGGAAAATTTTATAGTGGTCACTGTTATCGGGAAAATATCAGGGATATTTGCAAATATGGGATGTCAATATCGGAATGTAAATACACAAGCATATATCATATAAAATAAATATTAATAAGGTAATTCATGCTTATATCATAGAATGCTACCTAAATCATCATATATATACAAATTAAGGATATACTTAGCTCAACAACTTAATTTAAGCTAATGAATCCATGATCACTAACCAATTGTCATAAATTCTAATCCAGTATCACACAAACTTTAAAACAGGGTTTTGGATTCTATTAAGCATAAACTATAACTTATTATTATTATTATTATTATTATTATTATTATGCATTTGAATCTTAATATTATTATTTATTCTTCATTTATTTTCCAAGTTTATGAAAATGTATTGATGATGTCTATAGACTATGTACTGGTTATCAATTATCAATTTAAACTAAGACGCTTCTTTGAGATATGAGGATGAAAAAACTAAAACCAAATTGGGGAAAGGGTGAAGTTAAACCTAAACATAAATTTAAAAAAAAAAAAAAACTAAATGTAAAACTGAGGTGCTTTGATATGAAAAAGGCATTGCTGAAAGGAAAAAAAATAAGAAATAAAAAATAAAAAAAAAGAGATCTGGGAGACTAGGAGCATATGGAGAGAAGAGAACATCTTACTTACCTGCTGACAGTTAGAGACTCAACTTTGCTTTGTATTTCAATTGAAGATTAATTTTGATCTTCTCGTCAATCGACTTTCCAGCAACTATGGCTTCTTGGCTTTTTCAATTATTGATGGATTGGTTACCGAATGAGAGATGAGAATTTAAGACTCGATCGACGAACGAGAGAGATGAATTTGGGGTTCAATCATCAATCGAGCCCTAATTCTCAATTGATATTCATTATTAACGGATCGGGTTTGATTGATAAAGGGTAATTGAGCTTGGACCCAATAATTTTCTAACCAATTAAGTCAGCTCGATATGAGCTGATTACGGTTGATTTTTCATACCAATATTGTTCCTGCAATATTACCACCAACCCGATATTGCGTCGCTATTTACCAAAAATGCTAAATGATATGAAACATAGTATATCATTGCAGTTGGCGCTCCAAAACGTAATATCAGCCACAATATTGATACTGCGGCTGCTATTTAAAACACTGCTAATATGACACACAAGAAAAACAATGCATACCTTACTCACACATCTACTGGTCTACATATCTTACTATACGGTGAGCAAATCCTTCGGTATGCAATACCTATCCTAGTATATGCAATATTTATGATATGCTGATTCGACTTATAAATAGATTACAAACTCATTCACAAGAACTTTTTGGTTTAATAAGGGCTTGCAAATTCAGAAAAAGTAAGATTTTATAAACAAAAGACACCAAAGTGCAAAATACCAATTTTAGTTGATAAGAAATGAAATCAATCAACAAAAAAGGTACTTGATATATCTATTAATTTTAATTATCTAATTGTTAATTCTCATTTCAAGTATCTAATGAGATTATTTGTGTGTGTCAAAACCTCAACATATTAATGGCATTGCTCAAAATGAAGAGTTAATATAATATGGAGAAAACAAAGAAGAAACTAAAGTAAAAGTTATGAAAGATTATTATAGTGATATTTTTGTAAAGGATGATTAACGGATATTACATTTACTTGTTTGTTTCTTTTTGAAGGGGTAATAAACTTATATTTAGTGCTTCAATTTCTGCTATAATAATACAATTGAACCGAGACAACAGAAGTGAAAATATATTGGAGAAATATATAATCTGATTTTCCTAGTTGATATGGAAATTCAATTATAAATGAATAGTTGAAAAGAAAAACCTTATTCAGTAGAAAGTGTCTCTTAGATAGGGAAGAGAATGGGCGGATCCAAGAGCCAATCCTTGGAGTTCCCTATTCAAAAATTTGAACTAGAATGATGAAAATTTTATTTTTACTACAAATTTTTTGAATAGGGCAGGCCAAGGGTTGGTCCTTGAACCAGCCCAATCTCATTCTTACTCTCGGATGAATTTTTCATAAAGTATTTTAAAGTTAAATAAAGGACAAGAAAAGAAAAAGGAGAGATAATAATAAACTATTAATCAATTAGTTGTTTATTCTTAATTTTAGTATCTAATAACTTTTCTAATTATTGGTAGGATCAGGTACTTTGATTCAAGTTTACACTATAAAGAAGAAAAGTAATGAGAAATAAGGGTAGAGAAATGGAGGGGTTTGTGTGAAGCGGAGGAAATGAAATGAAAAAAATGGTATATCATTCTCCACCTTTAAGTGAATCTAGAGATGTATTATATTCATTAATGACCTCATGTTCACTGAACTTTGTACGTTAGTTATTAATTTATAGTTGTTTTTCTTGTACTTTGCATGCTATCGGTTTTAGCATTTGTCCCTTCTTTACTTTAGCTTTAAATTTGCTAATATGTTTATTATAAATATTATTAAATACTTGATTACCTATCTATTATATATTGATCAATGTATTTTACAATACGATATGCGATACAATACGCGATATATTATGCACTACAATACATAAGAATAGTGATACATGATATATATCCTGATTTGATGATTTTGATTGCCATATACAAACTTCCACAAAAGATTGCAAAAGTTAACAATGTGAATAAGTTTCTTTAGCGAGTGCCCAAAACAAGGGAGAAACAAAGGACGAATAATAGGACCTCTGGAGCTTTTAGGAAGAAGATTCTTTTGTCTTTAACTTGCAAATTAGTCCAAGAGCTGAAAAACAATTTAAGGATTGCAACATGTAGAATTTGGCTCGAATCGGGCCTTGAATGGGTCTGGAATTGCTTCTGGACTGTTAATGGGAGCAAGTAGGATTTGAAACTTAAATAAACTAAATCCATCAGTCTAAATGGATTTGAATCCAAGTTAAATAAGTTCCAACAACACTATTAAATTGTAGTTGAATAGTTATAATGAATCGTCATTTCAAGTTTGTGTCAGATATAAATGTCTCATCGTTTTTGTCAACCATTCAAGAAACAATCAACTCATCTTCTTTGACTTCTCGTCTTCAATCCAGGCAAGGCAATCGAGCAATGTTGGGACTCCGATTGAAACCAAAGAGGGGGAAGATAGTAGGGGATGGGGCAGGGGCTAAGGGGGTCGGCAACGTGGTTGTCGATAGCTCGAAGATGAAGGCTATGATGAAGATAGTGATTCAATTTCAATTAGGATGGAAAACACTTCAGTAGCAGCAAACTGGTGAAGGCAATGGTGTTGGCGACTTGGGGGAGGCATGAAAGTTTGAGGGGGTTGATGCCGAAATTGGGCTAAGGTAGAAGCAACTTGGCGGCAATTCCGAGTGCGGCGACTTCGATAAGAGATCAAAGGATGGTGGAGAGATGATTGGTTAATTTTTTTTTCTATTTTGCTCTTCCCTTTTCTTTCTATTTTTTCTTTATCCATTTCTTATTCTCAGATTTTTTTTTTTTCTATTTTCTTTCACTAGTTTTTCCGGATGCTTTCATAACTAAATCAGCAAACAATAAACGACAAAAGATAAAAATAAATAAAATATAATAAAATATAAAAGTAAAGAAGATGAAAATGGATGAGGGAAATGGAGAAGATGAATGTAGACAACAATGGTGGGTTAAGCGATGAACGGACTCGATCTTTCTATTTTTTAGCTCTAATTCCAATTTGGCACAGCACAATCACGAATTAGGCCAAATCATAATAGACTAGGGGAAGTAATATTGGATTAATTTAGGCCTCACACCCAGTAATCTTTTACTCTGAGCGAGTCAACATGAGAAGTGATTTAGGATTAGTTTACAAATCGCCATCCCAAAGCAGCTCAACAAAGTCTTTTAGTAACTAAAATCTCATTAACCTCTAAAACATATGTACAAGTCACATATATGGATTCAATCTACGTGCACAACATATGCAACTTATTTAAAATCTTAAAATATAAAACAACTCAAGGGCACAACACATGCAACTATTAAGAAGACAAACTCGAATAAAACACAATTCGGTCACCAGCTCAACGCCTTCTGCAAAAATATGGCCTCCAAGCCCCTTCACAGCCCCACCAATGTGTTAATAGTAGTGGTAAAAAGAAAGACTAATAAGCTGCTTCCATAGATGAGGACATGAAATTAAAATGTATTTATTAAATTTTAAAACTAACAGACACTTGACCAGACACATGAAAGGAAGATTTTTTTTTAATCCTTGACTCGTGAACGTTTACTAAAAACAAACATTTGGAACATCTAATTCCAGATACCCAAAATTTTGTGATCATAAGATAACAGCACAACAACAAACGGTATGGCATTGCAGGACAAGATAATTAAAACGCAGCTGGTTACCTGAAAAGTTAAAATTTTATCCATGATATGTAGCACATTATCCCTAACAAAAGAGTGGTGTGCCAATACACCCAGACATGATACATGTATACAGCCACGTTTGACACTTACAGATGTCAGATTCTCCATTTACCTTAAAAATAATATATATATGGAGTATATTGTGTCTTAGAAATAATTTTATAGGTCAATTTATCATAATTTGGTTCTATTATATATGAATAACTGACACAAATATTTATGATTTAGAAATATATACAATCATATGAGATATACATATATATATATATCCATGTCCTAGTGCCTGGAATTTTGACAACACAATATCCAACACCCATGATAGCATCGGAGCCTAACACTCACGCATTTCTACTCATCATAGAACATTATGCCAACCAGAGCAGGTAAAAGAGATATTTGCAACAATCACATTAGCACCAGGGAAGCAACCCGATACTTAAGCCCCATAAATAGTTACGTATTGTACATAAAGCAAATAACAGAGTCAAAAGCTTCATGAAAAAATATATAGCACCATACCATGACGTCAAATTGCTCAGGCTTTGAAACAAGTTGCATACAGCAGTTGTCGACAATAATCTCATTATACTTGATTCCAGGATAATTCTTTGCAACCTCACGGCATGATTCTAGAAATAGACCATCAGCAAGCTTCATAATGTTGGCCTTATGCACAGCAGTAACTTTCTTTCTGTTGTTAAGGTAAGCATACTCAAAAGCATATTTAGCGATCCGCTCCGAGCAGAACTTTGTTATCACCTAAGAAAAGCCATTTAGTGAGTGAAAAAATGGAAACGAAAATAAGGTTTTCAAAACTAGGTAATGGATTGGGGGGGAATGGTACATGATAGAAAGGAAAATAATTTTCTGCTACATTCCAGCTTCCACTATGATATGCATAAAATTGATCAACTGTAAAATAGAAAACTTGTTTCCATTTCGAAGGCTTGAAACAACAAAAAATAATATTATGCTGTAACCCGAAAAAAGAAATATTCATATATAGGCATTTAATTAGAAAACTCAAAACCAAATCAACCTACTCATCAATTCCATTGAAGAGCAATTTCAGAATCAACACATACATATTTGGGGCCAGTGAGCTTATTCGGCTTATTTTCAAATTGCACAAAAGTCATGAACATATAATCTACGTTCAATTAATCAATCAAAGAAACACACATGAGCTTCAACAAGTAACTAATTCTAGTCAATGTTAAGACCAAACAATTGATTCAAGACAAATCAATAACATAGAATCACAATTTTATACCTTGAGGCTCTCCACCACCCCGGGCACCACCTCGTGCTCCAACCCTGAATACTCCCCCTCTGTGTTCTCTCTAATCACCACAATGTCCACGTTCTCATGCCGCGTCGGCAGCCCCGGCAAATTAAAGCAATTCACCAGCGACGCGTACAGATCCAGCTCCTTCCGCAGCTGCACATTCAACGAGCTCACACCTCCGCCGACGGGCGTGGCCAGGCCTCCCTTCAAGCAAACCTTGTTGCGCTTGATCGAGTCGATGACCTCCGGAGGGACGGCCGTCATGTCGCCATGGACCTCGTAGGTCTCGAAGTAGACGGGGGCGTGCATCGCCTCCATGACCTGCTTCACGGCTCCGGTGACGAGGGGGCCGATGCCGTCGCCTGGGATCAGGGTTACGGGGCGAGGGGCGCCGTCCCCGGGCCGCGGCATGTAAGTGACGGAGCGGGAGGGGGTTAGGTTGAACGGGGAGGACGAGCGGACGAGGGTCTTGAGGAGGGGGAGAGATCGCCGCGCCATGTTTAGGGTTTTGTTAGGGTTAGGGTTTGAGAGACGAGGATGGGAGGGTTTGGAGAAGAAAGAGGAGAAGAGTCGCGAATTTTACCCGAGGCCCGGCTGGAGGGCCGGTCGGTTTTTTCTTTGAATATTGACCCAAGCGACAAGGCACAAATGCTTGGGGAATGTGTTAAATGTGCGCAGTATGCAAAAGAAAGTTTTACAGGTATCCCTCTGTATGAATCAAGCTTTAATTTTTGGAGTTTTTTCACAACGAGCACTTAAATCTATATTTAGATACTGATTCCTTCGTTCTTCGATTTTTGATATTAGTTCCTTAAAACTAATAAATTACTCCACTTTAGTTTTTCCGTCAAGTTTTCCATCCATTAAATCTCGCGAATATATATTAGAGACTACTAAAACATGGGAGTTGAAAGTTATAGTAGTGAAAGAGGGAGAATGGGAGAAGATAAAGATGGGGGGATCAATTTAGGGTTTGATTTGACAAGTGAGAGCACAAACTACATCCGTCTAATCAAAGCATTGATATTAGCCTTGACGATGACTCTGAGGTTGGGTTGAAGGTTAGCCAGAGGACGAGGGTCTCATTGATCAAGGCAAATTATCGGTGATAAGTTGATTTAGGGTATGGAGCAATTTTTTGGTATTCTTTCTTCATTTAGATGAATGTGTGAATGATTGAAGTAAGTTTTTTCGTTGAATTTGTAGTGGGTGGTTGTTGTGAGGCTGCACAGTGCATGTAAAAGTTTTTGCAATTAGTAATCAAGGTAAAAATCTTGTTTTTATTACCTGCATAGTTTGCAATTAGTTCGATAATGGCCAAATGCATCCATGGTTGTTGCAAATTTTGGTTTTTTTTTTTTCCAGGTTGAATGCATGATATAAGGATGTTTGGGGTATTTTGATTATTGCTTAGGTTGGTTTGGTATTAGTTGATTTGATTAATCTCTATGAGGTAACTACATTACAATAATTTAAGTGTTTTTCATGATAATGCATTGTGTTAGCTTTCTTTGATCAATGTATTTTAATGATTGTTAATTGACAAAGTTAAGTTAAGTATACAATTTGCTTTTACTTTTACATTATATTTGAATTGAACATGAGAAGTGATTGAAATGATGTTTAGTTTGCTTTTGACAGAATGAATGTGGGTATGGTTAAAATCAAATTACTGTATAATGGATATTGGAAAAATATTCCTAGAACATGAAGGAAAAAAATATGAATGCGGGAATCATAAAACCATTAGGGTTGGTGTTAACAAAATATCACTTAGGAGTTTTGGTCAACAAATAGCTGAGTTCCCATTATTAGAGGACATATGTTTAAACTTTCATACATAGTCCCATATACGAACATAAGACTATTTAATGTGATAAAGAGCAATAGTGTGTTTCTTAGTATTGAGAGATCATGTCCTAGAAAGAGGATTGAGATGTTCTTGGTTGTTAAAAAAAGGGAAAAGAAAAAGACAACAGAAAAAGAGGTAAATATAGGAGAGGAAATGAATAAGATAATATGTACAGGAGAACAAACCCTTCTAAGAATGCAAGACCCCCAGTCAATAGTGTAACACACATAAATTTAGATGAAATGTAAAGTGAGAATGAATTTCTAGGAGATATGGATGATATATCTTGGGATCATATGTATGATGCAGACACGGAGGGTCGAGAGAAAGACTGAGAGTATGGGTGATGAAGGGAGGGAGCAAGATGATGTGGCAGCTCCAAATTTATTAGTGAAGATGATGTGGGAGCATAATAGTAAGGATGATCATACATCTGATAGCGGTGATAGTGAAGTAGTTGATGTGATAATATTGAACAAGTTACGGATGATACAAATGAGATATATTCAGATGATAATTACCATTCTTTATGCAGTTCTTAGTATACTTGTTCAAGTGGGTCTAATGTAAATTAAGTTGGTAATAGAGAAGGTCAAATTTACATGACAGACCTGGAGAATCTAATATAGCTCTATGAAGAAAATATAAGGATATTAACGAGTTTAGATTTTGTTCGAAACAGTATATCATCAAGTCCAACTTCAATTACAAAACTCAAAATAATGATGTTATAAGGTTTGCAGTATTATGTGTCCAAGAGATTTGCCTATGGAGGATAAGGACCAAAAGACACTCTAATGGAAAACAATGGAGATATATAAAACAGAAAGGAAACATATATATGTGGTGGTGAATAAGTGCTTAAATACACAAAATATTGCTTATTGATAGCTAAGACAATTGTTGGGGATGTCAAAGCAAATTTATGTATTACTCCCAAAGAGATAATGAACCTAATTCATAGAAATTATTAGATAAATATTCACTACAACAGAGCTTAGAGGGGAGAGAAAAAACAATGGAAAATATTAAAGAGAAATATAATTATGCGGAGAGTTTGAGGGTAGAACTATTAAGAAGAAATCTGGGAGTCATGTTAATGCCATACTAAAGTTTGACAAAGATTTCCTTAGGATGTTTGTGTTTCAAAGTATCTATTGTTGGATTCAATAGTGGTTGCAGACCATTTATTGGCTTTGATGGTTGTCACCTAAACTTCAAGTATGTTAATATTCTGTTATCAGTTTCAGCACTAGATGGGAACAATGGGTTATTTATAGTTGCTTTTGCAGTTGTGGAGGGAGAAATTGAGAAAATATGACACTTGTTTCTAAAATAATTGCTTACAGCTTTCCAAGTGAATTTGCAGGGTACAACTTTCCAAGTGAATTTGTAGGTTATATCATTAATTCTAACCAAGAAAAAGAGTCACGAGAGACTATGACTCTGCTATTGTCAAAGCATAGGGTCATCATGAGACACGTATGAAATCTTTTAAGAAGGATTTTACATGTGACTTTTTTGAGCAGACCATTTATAATGCTGCTAGGTCTCTAACAGAGTTTGACTTAAAAACTCATAGAACAAGCTAAGGGGTGTTTCTCAAATAGAATAGAGATATCTTAAGTATAGAAGACAAGTATAGTTAAGGAATCAATTTTCCATCAGATGAGTTAACCACTATATACAAACAACTTGTCAAAATCCTTCAAAACATGGATACTTTATGCAAGATATTTGTTAGCTACTGATTTTATGGACAAAATTAGATATAAGATGATGCTGAAGATGAATGCAAAAAGAAGAATGGGTGTCAAGTGGAGAGAAAAGCTTGTTTCCTATGTCGACATGTACTACCAAGATATTAGCAAGAAGTTATGAGTTTTTCTAGTGAGCACACCAGTGATACTAAAGTAAAGGTTGAAGATGAGATTGTTCGCCATAAAAATTGCAAATGACACTCTATTGAAGTTTGTTCAATAAAGAATTACAATTTAACGGTTTTCCATTTACAGAATATGAGGAAAATGGATTTCCTCTTTGTTTAAAGCCGGGTTCTAAGGTAGCTGTGGAGGACGATCCTACTCTCCGTTGACACTCCGCACAATCTCTCTCAGTTGGCTGGAAAAAGAAAGGTTCTGGACTCTTGATCATAAGGGGTAACTCAAGAAAAAGAAGATTGATCTCTCTGTCTTTCGTCTCCGTGTGTCTTCGTCTCCGTCCGTTCTCTTTCATTCCCCCGCCTTTATAGGGGTTATAGGGTAACGTCCCGCCTTATTTGCTCGACCGTTAGTTCCCACTCCTCGAGAAGTGCCATCATATTCGTTAGGTGGTTGCTCCCACGACCGAAGTAATGCTGCTGCATTCGTTTAGCAGTTAGCTCCACGATCTGAGGTGTCAACTCTCTTATTCGGGTTGGGTGACCTTGTATTAAACCCCTACCCGAAAGCTATGGATAGTATCGCGAATCTCAGTTTTAGATTCGCGAGCATGTTCTATCGTCACTGGGTCGCGAACCTCAATCTTTAGGTTCACGGATCTGCTGAATTGCGGATTTCTAACTCTAAATCTGCGGATCTGCTTTGTCTTCCAGAATTTTTTGCGGACAAAACCCCTCCAAAGTTTTCAAAACTCTTACGATCCTTTGAGGAGTTTTGGAATACTTTGGATATAATATTCTGTATTAGAATCTCCATCTGAGAGTACAATTCTGTATTAGAACTTTCCTTCAGTTGAGAGTAGCATGACTTTGTCTCAATGTTTCGAACTCTCATTTTGAAAGAAACACGACTCTGTATTAGCGTTGTGATCTTGCTGTATTTGAAAGAAAATTCGACTTTATATCGCATTTTACTGCCTTTGAAGGAGAATGTGACTCTGTATTAATGTCACAATTTGCTGCATACGATTATGTGTTAGGATCGCAAAGAGACGACTCTGTATTAGGGTCATAAACTTTCACTTTGGAAAGAATACGACTCTGTATTAGGATCTCAAACTTTCATTTGGTAGCAGAAAACGACTCTGTGTTAGGGTCACAAATTGAAATTTCAGAGGGAACGTGACTCTGTATTAGGGACGCGAACTTTTACTTTTTTTGGAGAAGAAAAACGACTCTGTGTTAGGGTCGCAAACTGAAATTTCTGAAGGATCGCGACTCTGTATTAGGGACGCGAACTTTTACTTTGGAGAAGAAAGCGACTCTGTGTTAGGATCACAAACTGAAACTTCTGAAGGATCGCGACTCTGTATTAGGGACGCGAACTTTTACTTTTTGGTTGCGGAAAGGCCGGAAGGTGGTTGGTTTCTACGTCGTAAGAATTAAGACGTTCTCTGAGCCACATTAAATGAAAAGGTACTCACGAGATTCGAGCCAGATATCACGTCTATCCAGAGATCTCGGCCATCAAATAATCTGCTATATAATCTCAATTTTATGAGAGAGGCTATTCTTATCTCAAGAAATTTGAAATCCGACTTTTTGGTTAGAGTTTTTCAGACTTCTCGTCTTCAACCTCCTTTAGCTTCCAACTCTCTGCGTGAAGGATTTCCTCAATTTGTAAAAGATGCCGAAAAAAACTTCTTCCTCCAATGCTACTGTCAGTGGTCATCAAGATCCTCAAGCAACCTCTAGTTCAATAGTGGTTCGGCAGGAACCTTTGATTGAAGGTAATAAAAATAATTTTCGAAAGGCAGTCCCTTTCTTAGATTTTTTTTCTTTATTTTGAATCTGAACGTCTCTTGCAGTCGATTATGCCTTGAATCCTTGGCCTAAAAATCATTATTTCGGATACTCGGATGGCTATGATGGAAAGAAAGAGTTCAGATTTGGTCATGTCTTTCCATATTGTACAGTATCAGATAGCCAAGAGAGAGAAGACAAAATTCTCAATCATTCTCGCTCAACATTGCGAGAATTGATAACTAATGCACCTTTCGAAGGAGATGATCGGTCCCCTCTATGCAAACCCGCCTTTTTGTTTGGGGACCACGTTTCGGTGCTCGATAGTGGTTTGGAAGATAGAGATTACAAGTGGCTTCGTCAAGTTAAAAGTCGCTACTTGTTTCTCCCCAATATGGAGAGATCTTATCCGTTCTTATTCTTTCAATCCCTTTCCGTGCCCAGACGAATGGACTGACGCATAAACAAACTGCAGGACGGTATCTTATTGGGGGGATTCAATGCTCAAGGTGCTTTTCCTCGTAATACTGGAAAACACTTCCGTGGACTGCTTCCGGGACTGCTTAAACATGACCTCCCTAGAGGCGAGATTTCCATAATCGCGCAGACTTTTCTGCACCGATTCACCAATGCACAAGGGGAGTTTCCTGTTCAGGATTTTCGTCCCCCTGGATGGGTTCACTGCTCCTAAAAAGGAGAGTGGGCAATCTTCACTGACTTTCTCCTGAAAACTTTCAGAGATCAGCTTCGTTATGCGGGGCTACATTGCACTATCAGGATTGTTTAGTACGGTATTCACGCTAGCAGATTCCATTTTTTTTGCTCAACTAGAACTGTATAATCGTGATACTTGTACAATCTTTTGCCCTCGAGGCGAACTGGGTTTTGCCCTTCACGAAATGTATGAAATTTCGGGCTTACCCATGGGAGACATTCCGTATGAAGAATATGTCTCCACTGGGGAAGAACTCCATCTGCTGAAGACCCGGGACCCTTTGGCCTATGATACTTACTGGGAGTTACTCTGTCACTACCATATTTGCACCCACACATCCGGCACCCGCAGTTTGAAGCCAAAGAAGTGGCTGCAATATCTTCTGTCTAATTTTTCTAAGGGTAATCCTAATTTTACTTGCCTTCCTCCAGTTTCTGAAAATGTGGTTGAGAGAAGAATTGCAAGTTTCAGGATAGATGCTTATGTCGCCGAATCTGATGAGAATATTTTCAAAACTGGGACGTCCTTTGAGAGCTTTCATTATCAGACTCTTCAACCTTTATCTGATCCTGCCTTCTTGGCGGATTATTTGATGGTATGGTTGAAAAAGTGTGTTATTCTTTTGCAGGAAAACATACCCGTTAGGACTGTATACCCAGCCGTCCTACTAGCATTAGGTAGGCAACTCAGTCTGTTGCCCGCGATGGTGTGCAACATCCAAAGCGGACTGAGGAGATTATCTGATAAATTCTACAATGTGAAGAAGGAGCAGAGGAAGAAAGAGGATCCGGTCATTAAAACTCCTAATCCGCATGTAGAACTCCCGTATATTTATTTGATGGCTTGGTTGGTTCTACATTGCCCCTCTTTGATGAGCCCTGCCGACTCGCAGATTGACTTAAGTGCTTCCAAAGTACAGCACTACGAGAGGTTACAATGGAGAGGGGGCTACATGGCCGTGATCCGCAAGACCCTCCGTCATTTCTCTCCTTTTGAATTATTCAGATATTTTCCGTACTTTCCAAATGCTGGATATGGGGAGGAATTCGCGGATACTGCCGGCGCCGATAAATTTACTACTCTGTCCTTGGGGTGTTTCTGGTGGTTGATAAACATCTGCCTAGGACATCTGGTTCTTCGTTTGGGGAACCATTCCTACATAGAGCCTTACTACCCGAGCCGTTTCGCTTGATAGTTCGGGTATGATCAGATTTATATTGGTAATCCCAATAAGGAGATAAGTTTTGTTGGGAATGCTCTTGAAGGAGCTCGAGCTTGGTTTCACTTCGTCGCAAGTGGAACTCAGGCCAGATTTGATTTTCCGCTCAAGTCCCCAAATTCGAGTATGAGCTTCTGTTTCTGTAAGTGATTCGCGGATACTAGTTCTGCTCCTCCGAATTTCAGCATAAATCATACCAGTCTGCGGGAGATTAGAGCTTGGTATGCCCAGAAGAAGAAAGCTGGCAGTACGAAAGTGGCAGGGATGGAAGATTTCAGGGGAGACAGCGCATCCAATAAATCAAAATCGGTAACTCAATAAAGGGAAGAGGACAATAATGCATCAGCTCAAGCTGCCTCTCTTGATGTTTCTCCTCTCCTGACATCGAAGAAGACTTCTCCTTAATCGTAGTCTCCTCCCAAAAATCCTTCACATAAGCAGAAGAGACTAAGGCGCCTCAGTGACTTGCCTACCACTCCGCAGGGGATTGATTCGCGGAGCACCCCATCTGGAACTGACACTGCAACACCCAGTCTGGTTTCTGAGTCCCTCGCTGAGGAACTCGAGGAAGATGAGGATGACTCATCTTCAACTCTTCACTCCCTTAAGAGGTGTCGAAGTCAAGAACTTATTCTCTGCAGTGATCCTACTCCCGTCACTCAAGAGGGTTCTACCCCCCTTCTTGTCAGGCCACTGTTGAAGTCGGTGTTTCTCCGGCCATACAAGAGGATCTTTTAGCTCCTGCTATTTAAGTTATTGCAGACAATGAAGTACAAATCATTGGGGAGACTCGCGCATCAGATCCCCAAAAGCAGCACCTCCTTCAGGAAATCGGGATGACTGGGAAAATGACTATAATGTCGACAGTGATGATTTTCGATCTTCATCCCCTCCATCAGACCATGGTAAGTATGTCTATTTGAGCGAACACGTTCGGACTGAAGTATACGGGCCTGAAGTGTTTGGTCCTGAGGTATACGGACTTGGAGAATCCAGTGTCCAACCTTTAGGTCTGCATCTTCTTTCTTTAGCAATAATGTTATTATCAAATGATACTGTAACATTTAACTATTAATTTTCTCCTTTTGCTAGCTCCAGTTTCGACTCCAGATTTGGAGTGCATGGGCGCGAAGGTAACTTCGCCATCGCGGGAACTAACACTGATGAGACGACCGAAATTATCACTTTTGTTGTTGATACTACGGAAGCAATGATCCCCAAGACTACTATGTCTACGGTTTTGGCCGCAGCTACTCCGACCGATGTTTTGGTTTAGGATGCTGCAGTTGTTAGCTCTGCTGAAATCTCCAGAAGTCCCATTCCTCTTGATACTAGCCTGGTTGCCCCTATACAATAGAGTACGGATCAATCTGCCTCTGCCTCAACCAGTGTTACTCCCTCTCATGCGAAGATTGATTTATTGAAGGACACGGTGGAGACCTTCCTTCACTTTCTTGACCGCTGTATTGATAAAATACTGAAGGGGGCTTCTTTTGCTTCGCTTGCTAATGTTCTCAATATTTACTTAACTGGTATTGTCAGCATTGGTGGAGAGGATAAAGTTGTTCCCTTTAGGCTTATGATAACTCAGCTTCAAAAGCACGCTGAATTCCTATCAAAAGCCAGAAGTGCTGATAAATCTGAGACAGTAGAAATCATTTTTCAGAAGCTGAAAGAGGAACAACTTAGATTCCAGAAAGAGACTCAAGAGAAAGCAAATGCTTACAAAGCCTCCTTAGAAAAGGGTCAATCAGACCGTGAGTCTCTAGTTCTTCAAGTGGAGGCCGCTGCTTCAATTGTTAAGGATCATGACTAAGCTATTGTTAGGACTCAAGAGACTATTGCTAAGGCTCAAGCTTTCTTGGCCAAAATTACTAGGGAGCGTGATGAGTCAATGAGGAATCTCGCCAACTTATCGCGCCAGCGGGACAATACAACCAGAGATCTTCAGGCGATACAAGCTGAATTGGATATGCTGGAGGCTGCTGCAGCGCAGAATGTTGTTTCTAGTGATGAAGAATTGCTCGTCAAGCTACTGTCCAAGTTTATGAGACCCTCCAACAAGACATTGATGATGCGGAGAAGAAAATAAAAACCCTCTTGAATCATTGAACTGTAAAAGCTTGTATATATATGTTTCAATTTTCTGCTCTTTTTTTTTAATAGTTCCCCTGTCATTCATAGAGAACCTGATTTGGGCTTTCTAAGGCATGGCTTTGCAGTTGTTCTTCAAAAATTTGTAACGAACTCGCCATTTCTCGTCTGAATTTTGTGAACCACCGTAAAACTCTGGTATCTGTGTATCTGTCACGTGGCTTTCATAAGTCACGTGAAGTCTAAGATTTTGCATCCAGAGGTTCGCATACTAACACAATCCATACTAAATTCGCGACCCTAATTCCAAAATTTTGGTTCGCGATGCTTCATCTGGAAGTTTGCGGAATAAATCATAGACTCTTTCAGAATTTGTAGAGACTTCTGCTAACCATGGAATGAAGTTGTTGGGTGTGGAATTCCAAGTGTTACATGTCTTCATTAATGATGAGATCTCCGAGCTGCGATATCCAAACATTCCATGCAACAGTAATAAATTCTATTGAGATCTGAACTGAAAATCTTGACCGAAGATTTCGGTTTTATCTGAAGATCACGGTTACTAGACTTCCTATATAAGGCACATGATCCCTTCAATAGAAGATCATTCAGCCGTGAGAAAATTTCTTCCCGACTTTCTTCCCTTCCTTTCTTTTGTACCCGATCTATTAGTGCAACCATTTTTCTTCTTCATCCGAGGTGATAGATAGGAATTGGCATGTTACAAGACCTCCAGACTGCATCAATCCAGTGGGGTGTTCCACCGAAAAGGTTCTTCTGACCGTAGTCATTTTTCTTAATTAAGATAAGTTTCTTCTTCTGATTAATATTATCCCCTTCCTTCTTTTCTTCCTTTTTAACAGGGTTTTGACTTGGTTGCAGGAGATAACTGTGGTCATTCTCCTTAATAATGACCCAGACCCGATGGGCTCGTAATTACTTCCAATACCTCTAGGGCCTTGGAAGGTCTCATGAATTTTTCATGAGAGAAAAGATTTCGGGTCTGTGACATTGCTTTTCTTCTTTCTTAGTATCCCACAAGGTTGGGGTACTAATGACCAGGATCTTGAACTTGTACAACCCCTCATGTTGTACGTCTGGGGTGTGCACTTGGTATGCCAGTTTTGAACTAATCAAGTCACTGGCGTCATCACTGGGGAAACCAGTCAGGAGGTCTCTGATTGTGGTCGAAAAGAAGAAACAAGATTATACTCTTGAACCGTCCTTTAAGAGGAGGCTACAAGAGCAAATTAGAAGTGGGAGTTTCAGAAGCAAACTTTTTGATCCGAGCCATGTTGAAAGAGAAGGCTACAGAAGCAAGTTTGTCATTCCAGAAGAAGATTTTGCAGGGACAAACTTTTCGGTTCGAGTCATGCTAAAAAGACGGCTATAAAAACAAGTTTGTCATTCCAGAAGAGTCTGTAAGAGCAGATTACTGCCTTTAAGCCATCCTTGGGGGAGGAGGCTACATAAGCAAACTTTCCCTTTTTTTTCAGTGATTTGTATCCACTCTTATTAACTGTATAATACTAGAGAATTCTCTGTAATCTTGATCTGATAATGAATAAAAAGCTCTTTCTTTTTACATAACTAAGAATATCTGATGGATGATTTTGATGTTGATTACCAGAGATAACTGTTAACTTGATAATCTTAAAATCAATCAAAATATTCCAAGTACCCAAAATTACTGCGAATGAAAGAACCTCTTTTTGACAGATTTGATATGTCAGAAGTATTTTTAACTTGGCGAGTTTGGAAAGAAGAAAAAATGTGGTTCGCCAGAGGTATTTTTAATTTGGCGAGTTTGGAAGAAGGAAAAATATGATTCGCCAGAAGTATTTTTAACTTGGCGAGTTTGGAAGAAGGAAAAATGATATTCGCCAGAGATATTTTTAACTTGGCGAGTTTGGAAGAAAGAAAAATGTGATTCGCCAGAGGTATTTTTAACTTGGCGAGTTTGGAAGAAAGAAAAATGTGATTCGCCAGCGAGTTGGAAGAAAGACAATTTGATTCGCGACCTAAAGATTTTTAGTTCGGAATCAAGAATCTTCATTAATGAACTTCTGATTACAGAGAAGCTTTTTGTTCATAATTTGCATCGAACTACCCAGATCGCGTTACAACCGGTGTTCTGCAATTTCACTAAGAATAATACTTCTTCAGAAATTTGCCGTTAATCGGCATCATAATCTTATCACCATTTGGTTTCACCAACCGATATGCGCCGTTGGAATAGACAGTATCAATGACAAAAGGTCACTCCCACTTCGGCTGGAACTTTTCCCTAGGCTTTTTGTTAGTTATGATCGGTCTTCTGACTAACAGGATTAGATCACCCTTCTTGAAAGTTCTTCGTTTAGCGTTTTTGTTAAAGGTTCTGGAGATCCGCACCTGGTATAGTTCAATACTCTGTTGAGTTTCCAAGCGCTTATCATCCAAGGCTTCTAATTCTTGAAGCCTTTGCTGATACTTTTCTTCTTCCGTCATCCTAATTGTTAACACGACTCGTAACGATGGAATTTGGATTTCCAAAGGCAAGACCGCTTCTGATCCGTATACCAAGAAGAAGGGCGTGGCATCGGTGGGAGTTCGGATTGTAGTGCGATATGCCCACAGACATTCTCCGAGCTTCTCATCCCAGTCCCTTTGATTGGACGATACGAACTTTTTGAGAAGTTTTACAATGGTCTTATTAAAAACTTTTGCTAGACTATTGGCTGCAGGATAATACGATGATGAAGCTACATCTTCGATCTTGTACTTGTTGCAGAATTTGGAATACACTTGGCTCACAAACTAGGGCCCGTTGTCATGAATTATTCTTCTGGGCACCCCGAAGCGATAAAGCACATGGTGCTTGATGAATTTGATAACATCTGATGACTTTACTTCAGTTAGGGAAATGGCCTCAGTCCATTTCGAAAAATAATCCGTTATATTTAAAATGAACCGGTGTCCCCTTGTTGATGGCAGAGAAATTGGCCCTATAATATCCATATCCCATTGCTCAAATGGCCACGACGTAGCCGTTGGGTGGAGATACTCTGGAGCTTGATGTATAAAATCTGCATATATTTGGCAGGCCCTACACTTCTTGGCGTAGTTAACCGCTTCTGTCATCATCTTAGTCCAGTAATAATCCATCCTTCTGATTCTATCTCAGAGTTTTGGTCCTAGCTGGTGTGCTCCGCAGATGCCAGCATGAGTTTCTTCGAGTACTTTTTGAGCTTTACGGTTAGAGAGACAGCGGAGTAAAATTCCATCATAAGATTTTCTGTACAATGTCTGGAGCTCCACGTTGTAGTAGAGCCGGACAACCCTTCTCTGAATTGCCCTGGCTTCTTTTTTATCTTCAGGTAATATATCGTAAATGACATAGTCTATATAAGGAAAACGCCAATCCCTTGGTTCTAGGCTTGATTCGAAAACATCAGCTTCGTCTTCCTGTGGTTTCTGCATTTTCTCTTTGATTTCGTCTTTTGGACAAAATAATTCTTTGCTTCCTACTGTAATTTGCTTTCTAGTATGCTTGGGCAAAGCTAATGTGGCAGCTAGGGAAACTACTGAATCTGCATAACTATTTCAGTGACACTTTACATGGTTGATATAGAAACCTTCAAAATCATCGGCGAAATTGATCACTGCACGATAATATGGCAGGAGGTCTTCATGTTTGATTTCGTACTCTTCTTTTACTTGATTTACAACGAGTTGAGAGTCCCCATATGCCTCCAAATATTTGACCCCTAGTTACTTAGTTATTTTTAAGCCGATTAGGAGAGCATTATACTCCGCGACATTGTTGGAGCACGAGCTTGTTAATGAGTAAGCTCGAGGAACGATGTGGTTGTGAGGGGAATGAAAACAACACCTACTCCTGTTGTTATCTTTCCTTCAGATCTCATTCGGGAGGCACCATCGAAGAAAAGCTGCGATACACCTTTTGAGACTGTATTTGCCTCGGGAGACTTTCGCGAGTCATATTTTTCTAGAATCGAGTTCCATTCTTCTAACTCCCTGGGAATTTGTTCATATAATTTCGAGGATGCCGGGATTGGATGTTCGGCTAGGAAGTCGACCACGGCCTGTCCTTTAATAGACTTCTACGGGACAAAGCGCATATCATACTGTGAAAGCAAAATAGCCCAATTGGATCGTCTTGAATTTAACGATCCGAATTTAGTCATTAGTATTCTCAGGGGGTTAACTCTCGATACAACGTGGATGGTTTGTCCAAGTAGGTGTTCATCCAAAAGTTTCTTTGCTTCCTTCCATTGAATTAACTTAAATTACAATAGAAGTGAACAAGATATATAAAGAAGAACAAACGAGAGGATTTTATACTTCAATCTCTCTCTTTTACAATATTTGTGTGGGATCAGTGGCGATGGGATCTATAGTAGTTCCTTTGGACGATCGGTACGTTGAAATCTTCTCTTTTGAAGATATCGGCCGACTGTAGACGATTTTCTTAGTTTTTGCTCTCCACGAATCCAAAACTCTATGCGTAACTTGAATTCTCTAAGAGGAATATGATCACAAAAAGGCTTCAAGGCTCTCTTGCGTACTTGAATTGCCAAAGGATCACAAAGAAGATTTCAGATGTAAAAAAAAAAAGACTCTTGCCGAAAGAGAGCTAAACCAGCCGAAAAAAGACCCCTAGGGTTTCATCGAGAAGGTATTTATATCCCTCAGGATGATTTGAGAGTTTCTATCTAAATAGAATTTGCTCTCATCAAGGATTCCAATCAAATATTTAATATTGATTTAAATCTCTTGATTTAGAATTCTGATTGGACTTGATTTGGTATTTGGATAAGCCCAAATCATAATCTCAATCAGTTTGAGATTCTGGTTATCTGCTCACGCGGAGCTTTAATAGCATCAAAACGCGGCGCTAAATAACCAGTGCGCGGAGCTAACGCGGAGCTATTGAACATCTCCGCATTTACTCAAACGCGAGGCTAAAAATAGCCAGACGCGGAGCTATGGTTAGCTCCGTGTTCTGTTGTGGAAAACTCTTTTTATTCAGAAATTATCATTGCCAACAGAACCCCCTCCAAAGTTTTCAAAATTGCTTCGAACTTAGCAAATTTTGAAATACTTTGGATCTTCAAACTGAAAACGCAGAGTTAGAATACCAAGTCTCCTTCGCGTTATGCTTGCCTAATCGGAGCTAATCAGCTTCACTTCATTTTCAGTGAAATGAGTAATTGCTTCATTAATTACTCCGAATTTCTGCACCGAATACCAAGCGACGGAAATTTTGTTTAAATAGAGCTTCTCGGCTCATCTTCTTCTTCATTTCACCCGAAGAATTTCTGAAAGCTCAGAGCTCAGGAAACTCCAGCAATCGAGCGACTTATGTTGACGAATGATCTTCAACTGATCTTCGTTCAATTCTCCATAGATTTTCATCATTAAGATGTCATTTCAGAGGAGTTTGGCTAGACGCAAGTTGGCCTGCGTTAATGTCAACGGCCGTGGAAGTAGACGCGATGGCGAACCAGTCTATGCAGCGTCTTCCGAAGGTAACAACCTTAACTCTTGGTCCTTTAAGAACCATTCTGGGATGTTTTGGCTTGGTTTAATCCGGCCAATTATTTACTTTACCGGCGAGATCGCCGTCCTCTGGCCGTAAGGCTTGAAGGAGAAGGAGAAGTTAGAGATGAACTCTAATCTTTCTCTACGCGAAGTTATCGCGTCATCCTTGCACTTGAAACGCGGGGCTATTTTGATTAGCATTCGCTTTGAAGCGCGAAGCTATTTTGACTAGCAGTCGCTTTGAAGCGTGAGGCTATTTTGACTAGCAGTCGCTTTGAAGCGCGAGGCTATTTTAACTAGCAGTCGCTTGGAAGCGCGACGCTATTTTGACTAGCAGTCGCTTTGAAGCGCGAGGCTATTAAAGAGAACAAAAAAGGCAGAGAAGAACTCTATTCTTCTTTTACGCGAAGTTATCGCGTCATCCTCGCGTTTGAAACGCGGGGCCATTTCATCTGCATGCGAAGTTAGCTTAGCTCCGCGTTTTTATACTTAGAAGATTTTCCATATTTTTGTGGAACTCCTGATTCTTCTTTTGCAGTGAACCGGGTTCAATCTGATGACTTGGGATGTAGCTTCTCCCTGATATATCTTCAAAAGCAGGTTATGCACCGATCTTCATCAACGAAAGTAACTCTAAGGAAGCCAAAAGCATATGCTTTACAATATAGTTGCAGGTTTCAAGCTCTGGCTCCTTTTGAAGGAGTTACAAGAACTCTGCGGCAGCCCATTAAGTTTTCTTGAGGACCATTTCTGTTAGATGACAATCTCTGTTGCTTTCCAAAGCGATGGAGATAATCATCTAAGGGCTTGCAGCGCTTCAAATTCAACTTGATGACAGATCCTAGTTGACATTTGCAGAGGAGATCTCTTGTATGTGAACCATGGAATTGAACTTCAACACTCCGGGGAGGAATCTCACTGTTAGGTTATTGATAAGTTGATGAATATGTAGAAGCTTTCGGGAGAGCTATAACTCCTTCTTTGTAATTTCTTCTTTTATAAATAAAGGCAAATTATTTTTCTTTCTATCTATCGGCTTCAAGAATCTTGCTTGCTCAATAAATAGATGGTTAATAATTTTGGTAAAATAATCTAAGGCTTATTTGTGTAACTTAGATCATTAATACCTGTATGATCGAGTAAGGATCCTCTTTAACTTAGCCAAAAATTCAAGTTCTTCATGAGAACGCGAAGCTAAAATATCAAGTTATCTTCGCGTTTCGCGGAGTTGCACAGAGTAGCGCGGAGTTAATATCTTCACTTTTTCCATCATCACGCGAGGCTAATAGCTCCGCGTTTTGGAGAGTAACTGACCAGTCATTTTCTCCGAAATCCGCGCCGAACTCCAAGAGGCAGTTTCCCTTATTTAAACGAAATCCCCATTTCTTTTCTTCTCACTTCATTTGAGAATTTTCCAGAAACCCTAGAGATTCAAGCGATCAGAGCTCAGGCGACCCTAGCGTTCTCCAACCGATTTTCTTCCCATTTCTCGTCGATTTTCCTCAGGTTTCAAGCAATGGCACCTAAAACTCGTGCTACTTCCCGTGCAGCTCCATCATCGGCGACTGACGCAAGCAGTGGTGGCAGCAGCCATGGCAGCGACGCGCCAGCCCACATTTTGCCTATTGGGGGTAAGAATCTCTCTATCAAGACTCTTTAAAATATTTTTAGAGTGATTTGGCTTGATTTTAACTTATCAATCATCCCTTTCATCGGCGAGATCGCCGTACTCCGGCCGTAAGGCTTGGAGAAGAAGAAAAGTCTCTGGCTTTCTTCTTACGCGAAGTTATCGCGTCATCCTCGTACTTTTGAAGCGCGGGGCTCTTTTGAGTAGCAGTCGCGTTGAAACGCGAGGCTCTTTTAAGTAGCAGTTGCACTGAAACGCGAGGCCCTTTTAAGTAGCAGTCGCGCTGAAACGCGAGGCTCTTTTAAGTAGCAGTTGCGCTGAAACACGAGGCTATTTTGACTTCTGCGCGGTCTAATATTTAGCTTCGCGCGACGCTGTTTTAGCTTCGCGCGGCGCTATTTTTAGCTTCGTGCGGCGCTATTTTAGCTTCGCGCATTCTAATTTTTAGCTTCGCGCGTCCATACATAGAAACTTTTCTAACTCTGATTTTTCTTCCTGCAGTAGGGTACTCGGCGGAAGCTCTTTCCCATAAGAACTACTTTGGCTTTGCTGGTGGTTCTGATCCATCAGCTCAATTTCGCTTCACCACGATCTTGGCTGCATATAACGCTAACTTGAGAGACCGTAGGGAGAAATTGATCAAATACCATCCTACTACTGCACGCGAGATCATCACTGACGTAGCTTTCGAGGATATGAACAGAGAAGCACTAGAGAAGCTTGCGTTTCTCTTTGGGGACCAGATGGAGCAATCCGACGCGATCCTATTTGAAGAGGACTGCATGTGGCTATATAACTCTGGCGAAACTTTAATGTTTCTGCCTGGGATGGATCATAGCTATCCCCTGGTCTATCTTCAGAGGCTGACGATGCCTCGGGAGTTAAAGTGGGGACTAACTCAAGAGCAAGATGGCGTCCCAACGGGCAAATTTGGTGCACAAGGAGTTTATCAAGATGGTCCCCCCAGATGCATTACTGGTTTATTTCCACGCTGTCTTGGTAAGGAGCTCTTAGTAGGAGAAGTTCCACGCGCAAGAACTTTCTTAAGTGAGTTCCTGGCGAAGGATGGTCAGTACCCGGCCAAGGACTTTAGGATGCCTGGCTGGGTTTAATCTTCTGGCAACATGTGGTGGGCCTGCCTCGTTCAGTACATGTTGGATTCTCATGAACCCATCTTGAAGGAGATTGGTCTATACAAGGCCATTAGGAACGTCCAATTCGGGTTCCCTCAAAGTACATATCACTTTTTCTGCTTTCTGGAGATGTATAATCCCGAGACCTGTACTCTTTTTACGCCAGTGGATGAGCTAGGGTTTGCTCTCCACGAGATATTTGAAGTCTCTGGGCTCTCAATGGGCGAAGTCCCTTACGAGGAGTACATCTCTACCACCGAGGAGTTGAACATACTATTGGCGACGGACGAGCGCATCTATGCCACATACTGGGAGATGATGTGCCACTACCGCATCTGTGCTAACTTAGCAGGTGTGCGTAATCAAGGTATCGGCCACAAGAAATGGCTGATTACCTCTTCGCCAATTTGAATTCTAAGGATAGTTCAACGACTGTCCATGGTCATCCTCCTGTGTACATCACAGATATTGAGCGCCGCATTGCCAAGACCCGGCTAACGCTTTATACTACTGAATCCAACGAAGGTGGATTTGGTCCTGGTATCTCATTCAAGAGCTACCACTATCAGGCTTAGTCCCTAGTGTCCAATAGAGGCCTTATTGCTGGATTCCTGATGCTGTGGCTGAAGAGATGTGTCGTGCCGTCGCTGCCTAAAGAAGCAATTGCAATGACTGTGGTATATCCAGCAGTTCTCCTTGCATACGGCCGACCTTTCGGACTTCTTCCCGCCATGGTGTGCAATCTACAGCATGGATTGCGGACACTCTGCAATGACTTCATCCCTGCCAATAAGGGCAAAGGAAAAGGGAAAGGCAAGTCGAAGGAAATCGTTCAAGTGAAGACTCCGAACCCTAGGGTGGAGCTTCCTTATACTTATCTGATGGCATGGCTCGTTTTACACTGCCCATCTCTGATGAGTGCTGCTTCACGCCGCTCAGGTGACAAGTGTTATATTGTGGAACTGTATGAACGTTCCTCATAGCAACAATACTATATGTCCCTCTGTAAGACTCTTCGACAACACCAGAACTATGAGATTTTCAGGTGCTTCCCCGATTTTTCTGGTGGAGGATACGAATTGAAGTTGAAGGATACTGTAGGAGCAAACAATTTTACTGCTTTATCCTCAGGAGCTTTCTGGTGGCTTCTCAATATTCGGCCCGGGCATCTGGTATATCGTCAAGACAGTAAATGTCTTATCGAACAGTACATCCCGAGTCGTTTTGCTCGCCAATTTGGATACTCCCAACTCTACGTGGGTAATCCAAGCAAAAATCTTGTCCATGAGGGGAACTTGTACGAGGGTGCCCGCGGCTGGTTTCATTTCGTAGCTGGCGGGACCGGAGCTGAATTTGCTCTTCCACAGAAGTCGCCAGAATTGGCCATGACTCTTAGCTTTTGCATATGGTATCGCATCGCAAATGCTGATGTGCCTCATTTCTCCCTCAACCGAAGCTGTTGCAAGGAGATTGAGGCTTTCTACATTAGCCGCCAGGGTTCTTCAAGAGTAAGAATAAAAGGAATGGAGGAATTCCTTGGCACCGCGACTGAACCATCAGACGTCAGCGAGTCTGATGATGATGATGATGATAACAATGACGATAATAACCCCGATGTTGGAGGTGCTCTCCAACCTGTCGTCATTCGCCCTTGGAGCCCGACTCTGAAACGCCGCGGTACCCTAAAGAAAGGACTTGCTAAAAAGAAGCAGAAGTTGGCTCCGGGAACTCTGGTAGCCCCTCAAGAAGTGACTATCAAGTTCGCTTCGAATCTGCTGGCTTCAACTCTACCGCCAACGCCGGCAGGGGAGAGTGAACCTGTTGGAGCTCCAAGTGTTCCTGAGGATTCGGCTCCTCCGACCGTAGAGCCTGTTGAGCACTCTGCGGCACAACCGTTGGGTAGCGAGACGGGTACGCTATTGGAAACGACGGCAGCTCCCCCTTCAAGTCCGACAACTGGACTTGTATTTTCAGGTATGACTCTTAATATTTTGTCTTTTGTCTGTTATTTTTACTTTATAACACCATTTACCTATTTCCTGAGCAGACGGTCAGCTCCTCTCGCCTATGCACTCAACTACCCAGGTGGAGTCCGATGACAAGGTGAACTATTCGGGCGCTACTGGCTCAGTGGGTGGTTTGGGTAGCTCTACCAGTGAGTTTGACGCTGATTATTTCACGCCGACCACATGTCCAGTTTCTTCATCAATTCCTCCCATTGATGAACTTGGGAGTGATGAAAGAACAGAAGTTATTATTGCGGCCGCTGCAAAAGAGGCCACACCGTCTCCCAGCATGCCATCTCCAACACCACCGGTTTGCTCCACAGAGACCTTCCCAGTGGTCTCTGGTGCACCTTCTGCTCCTCGACCAGCAATATCAACGCCTTCTATCATAATGGCTGTCGAGATACTTGTAACTCTTCCAGCTTCAAGTCTTCCAGCAGGAGATGAGGATAATCTGAAGTTCTCGTTTGAAGCTACTTCCGCAACTGGGGGAGCTTCTGGTGGAAACACTCCTTCCTCTTCTCCTGTCGGTGGTACTGCTCAAGTGATCCACACTAGCATCGCTTCCCCTCAGGTTCCTAACTCCGCCAGATCTGCGTTGGCCTTATTGGCTCCGCATGTCATGAACCTGGTATAGGGACAGGCTTCCTCTTCTTCAACTCCAGTGGGTACCGCTCTTCCACCAGCGACATCTTCTTTAGCGCTGCCTATTTTGAATACAGGCGCCGTGAATCATTTTGAGGAGCTCTTCAACTATAGCGTTAATGACTTCATGCGGTTGCTCAGAAGATGTGTTGAGATGATCCCTGGCGGCATGGATTTCTTCAGTCTCGGTCGTCCAATGTTATCCAGCTATTTGGACAATATTGAAAGAATTGGGGGACAAGACCAAGCAGCTCCCTACCGGGCCCGCTTTACTGCCTTAGAAGAGCAGGTGAACAAGCTAAACACAGTTCATCAAGCAGACATGGAAGCGATCACCGCAATAGAGATGGCGCGGCTTCGGGTAGAATTGACAGCGCGTCGAGAAGAGCTGATACGTCAGGAAGAAGTATGGTCTCGGGAATTGGCAGAGCTTCAAGCTAGTCGGGAGTCCATTCTTAAGAGCTTGGAGGTGGTGGACTCAGAGATTGGGGGAAGTCAGGCCGAAATCCTTAGGGCCCAGGAGACCATTGCTAAAGCTCGGGCGGTCATAGCGGCTAATGAGCTTAAATTAGGAGAATATGTTAAGAAGCGGGAAGCGCTAATCCTCTAACAGGGACAGGTTGAGCAGGAGGAGTGACTAAGGAGCCGTGCTATAGAAAACTCTCGTTAACATCTGACTCAGCAACTGGCCATAAATGACGATGTCTTACTTCAGCAAGCTCAACACTCCATAGAAGCAAATCGTCGTCAGGTGATTGACGAGGTGATGAACAAGCTGAAGCTTCTAGGAGATCCGTAATTTTGTTCTTGTTCTTTTATTCTTCATTCTTTTTTGTAATAAGAACTTGTAATAAAAGAAAGAATTTTTGTAACTTCATTCTTTTGATGAAATAAAGATAATCATTTGATTCTTTTATCTGCTGCCTACAAAATTTGTTTGCACAACAGATAACTTGTCATCAAAATGATTTATTTTCGGTATTGTTTAGGCACAATTTTCCGAATCATACTGTCAGAGGTAAGAGTTTAACATGACAGGGTTTATGGGATTTTTAGCAAACCCCCAGCTATCAACGGATTTGATTAGCTTTTACCAACTACCGTTTGAGTTGGGCTAGCCATGTTATTTCCCTCAACATGGTGAGTTGTCAAAGATTTCGTTTGGGCTTAAATGCCAAACTTTTCCTCTTCCCTTTGCCTTATCGGCGTTGGATAATTTATACATTTTACCCCCAGCATGAAGGGGTTGGCGAAAAACTGGTTCTCTCCCCATTGCCTAGTCGGTGCTGGGTAATTCATACCTTTTAGGTCAGAGGCGCTCAATTGCGCATGCCTAAAAGAAAGACTGGAGGTTGTTCAAGGCTCTCTTCCGTAACTTGAACTGGGCACACCAAATTTAGGTCAGAGGCGCTCAATTGCGCATGCCTAAGAAAAGACTGGAGGTGGTTCAAACTTGAGAACCAAACACACCAGGTTTAGGTCAGAGGCGCCAAACTGCGCATGCCTAAGAAAAGACTGGAGGTGGTTCAAACTTGAGAACCAAACACACCAGATTTAGGTCAGACGAGCCAAACTGCTCATGCCTAAGAAAAGACTGGAGGTGGTTCAAACTTGAGAACTAAACACACCAGGTTTAGGTTAGAGGCGCCAAACTACGCATGCCTAAAAAAAAACTGGAGGCTGTTCAAACTTGAGAACCAGATACACCAGGTTTAGGTCAGAGGCGCCAAACTGCGCATGCCTAAGAAAAGATTGGAGGTGGTTCAAACTTGAGAACCAGACACACCAGATTTAGGTCAGATGTGCCAAACTGCGCATGCCTAAGAAAAGACTGGAGGTGGTTCAAACTTGAGAACCAAACATACCAGGTTTAGGTCAGAGGCGCCAAACTGCGCGTGCGGTTTAGGTCAGAGACGCCAAACTGCGCATGCCTAAGAAAAGACTGGAGGTGGCTCAAACTTGAGAACCAAACACACCAGGTTTAGGTCAGAGGCGCCAGACTACGCATGCCTAAGAAAAAACTGGAGGTGGTTCAAACTTGAGAACAAACACACTAGGTTTAGGTCAGAGGCGCCAAACTGCGCATGCCTAAGAAAAGACTGGAGGTGGTTCAAACTTGAGAACCAAACACACCAGGTTTAGGTTAGAGGCGCAAAACTGCGCATGCCTAAGAAAAGACTGGAGGTGGTTCAAACTTGAGAACCAAACACACCATGTTTAGGTCAGAGGCGCCAAACTGCGAATGCCTAAGAAATGACTGGAGGTGGTTCAAACTTGAGAACCAAACACACCAGGTTTAGGTCAGAGGCGCCAATCTGCGCATGCCTAAGAAAAGACTGGAGGGGGTTCAAACTTGAGAACCAAACACACCAGGTTTAGGTCATAGGCGCCAAACTGCGCATGCCTAAGAAAAGACTAGAGCGGGTTCAAACTTGAGAACCAAACACACAAGGTTTAGATCAGAGTCGCCAAACTGCACATGCCTAAGAAAAGACTGGAGGCGGTTCAAACTTGAGAACCAAACACACCAGGTTTATGTCAGAGGCGCCAAACTGCGCATGCCTAAGAAAAGACTGGAGGTGGTTCAAACTTGAGAACCAAACACACCAGGTTTAGGTCAGAGGCGCCAAACTGCGCATGCCTAAGAAAAGACTGGAGGTGGTTCAAACTTGAGAACCAAACACACCAGGTTTAGATCAGAGGCGCCAAACTGCGCATGCCTAAGAAAAGACTGGAGGTGGTTCAAACTTCAGAACCAAACACACCAGGTTTAGTTCAGAGGTGCTAAACTGTGCATGTCTAAGAAAAGACTGGAGGTGATTCAAACTTGAGAACCAAACACACCAGGTTTTAGGTCAGAGGCGCTCAAGTGTGCATGCCTAAGAAAAGGCTGGAGGTGGTTCAAACTTGAGAACCAGACACACCAGGTTTAGGTCAGAGGCGCCAAACTGTGCATGCCTAAGAAAAGACTGGAGGTGGTTCAAACTTAAGAACCAGACACACCAGGTTTAGGTCAGAGGCGCCAAACTGCGCATGCCTAAGAAAAGACCGGAGGCGGTTCAAACTTGAGAACCAAGCACACCAGGTTTAGGTCAGAGGCGCCAAACTGACCATGCCTAAGAAAAGACCGGAGGCGGTTCAAATTTGAGAACCAAGCACACCAGGTTTAGGTCAGAGGTGCCAAACTGCGCATGCCTAAGAAAATACTGGAGGTGGTTCAAACTTGAGAACCAAACACACCAGGTTTAGGTCAGGGGCGCCAAACTGCGCATGCCTAAGAAAAGACTGGAGGTGGTTCAAACTTGAGAACCAAACACACCAGGTTTAGGTCAGGGGCGCCAAATTGCACATGCCTAAGAAAGGACTGGAGGTGGTTTAAATTTGAGAACCAAACACACCAGGTTTAGGTCAGAGGCGCCAAACTGCGCATGCCTAAAAAAGGAGTGGAGGTGGTTGAAATTTGAGAACCAAACACACCAGGTTTAGGTCAGAGGCGCCAAACTGCGCATGCCTAAGAAAAGACTGGAGGTGATTCAAACTTGAGAACCAAACACACCAGGTTTAGGTCAGAGGCGCCAAACTGTGCATCCCTAAGAAAAAACTGGAGGTGGTTCAAACTTGAGAACCAAGCACACCAGGTTTAGGTCAGAGGCGCCAAACTGCGCATGCCTAAGAAAAGAGAGACTCGTACCTCCATGGATATTAAGAATAGTATTTTTTTCAGAAATTTACCATTGATCAGCATCATCATCCTGTCGCCATTTTGATTCATTAAGCGATAGGCTCCACTGGAGTATACTGTCTCCACAACAAACGGTCCTTCCCATTTGGGTTCAAATTTACCCTTAGTCTTGTGGGTTAGCACCATTGGCCTTTTAACAGCCAAAACCAAGTCTCCTTATTTAAAGGTCCTTGGCTTAACGTTTTTATTGAACGTTTGAGAAATTCGATCTTGATACAACTCAATTTGTTGTTGAGCCCTGAGACGCTTTTCATTCAACGCCTCTAATTCTTTCAATCTTTGATGATGGCGTTCTTCTGTCGTCATCTTTGTGGCTAAAGCCACTCTTAATGAAGGAATCTGGACTTCGAGAGGTAAGATGACCTCGCTTCCATAGACCAAAAAGAATGGAGTAGCTTTTGTAGGGGTGCGAACAGTGGTGCTATAAGCCCACATGCATTCTCCTAGTTTTTCATCCCAATCTCGTTTATTAGAAGAGACGAACTTCTGAAGAAGTTTAATAATCGTCTTGTTGAAGGCTTCCGGGGTTATATGGCGTTGAAGCAATATCTTTGATTCTGAACTTATTGCAGAATCTGGAGAATCCCTGACTGATGAATTGCGGACCATTATCATGAATAATCCGTCGGGGGACGCCGAAGCGGTAAATGACATGATGCTTGACGACATTGATCACATATGTCGTTTTCACCTCTTTCATGGGCACGGCTTCGGCCCACTTTGAAAATTAATCGGTTATTGCAAAAATAAACCGATGTCCTCTGGATGACGGGGGAGTTATAGGCCCCACAATATCCATCCCCCATGCTTCAAATGGCCAACTTGCAACAGTATTCTGCAAGTATTCTTGGGGTTGATGAATAAAATTGGTATGTATTTGGCACGCATGGCACCGTTTAGCGTATGCCATTGCTTCCGAGATCATGTTCGGCTAGTAGTATCCTAGCCTTCTTATACGGTCTCCAAGTTTTGGACCGGGCTGATGAGCTCCACATACTCCATCATGTGTTTCCCTCAGTACTTCATCTGCTTCTACTTTTGATATGCAGCGTAGTAGCAGACCATCTCTTGACTTTCTATATAAAATCTGAAGCTTATAGTCATAATAAAATCTTTGGGCCTTCCTCTTTATCGAGGTGGCTTTCTTAGGATCTTTTGGTAATATCCCACTTAAAGCATAATCCACAAATGGAAATCGCCAATCACGGGGTTCCAAAGTTAAGCCTGCTTGGCATACTTCTTTATTTTGGAGAACAGTATCGGATGGAGGAGCTCTCTGCTTCCAATAGTGATGCTTTTAGTTCACCTGGCGGGATCACCAATGTTGCAGCTAATGCGGCAAGGGATCCGCATATGCATTCTCATTCCGAGGTATATGAGAGATGTAAAATTGCTCAAAGTAGCCTGCCAGTTCAATGGCTAGCTGATAATAGGGGATGAGGGCTTCATGTATGACTTCATATTCACCCGTCATTTGATTGACGATGAGTTTAGAGTCTCCATATGCCTCTAAATAGTTCACCCCCAGTTGTAGAGCCATTTTCAAGCCGATAATGAGTGCATTGTATTCCGCCACATTATTCGTGCACGGTTATGTCAATGAGTAACCGTTAGGCAATATATGTTTATGTGGGAAGATCAGTACAACCCCCACTCCAGCAGCAGATCGTCTGGCAGCACCATCAAAGAACATTTGCCATGGTTGTTCTTTGCTAACTGTGTTGATTTCTGACGTCCGTTTGGAATTGGACCAGATTGGAAGGTCTGCAAGAAAATCGGCGATTGCCTGTCCCTTCGTAGCTTTTTTAGGGACGAAATGTATGTCATAAGGCGACAATAGCAGAGCCCATTTCGCTAACCGGCCATTTAAGGATCCCGATTTTGTCATTAGAATTTTCAGGGGATTAACTCGTGATATGACATGAATTGTTTGCCCAGAAAGATAGTGTCGCATTTTCTGAATAGCGAACACTAGGGCTAAACATTCCTTTTCAATTAGGGTATACCGCTGCTCGGCCCCAATCATTGTCTTGCTTAGATAATAGAGGGCATGTTCATGGCCGTGCTCATTATATTGAGCAAGTAATGCTCCTAAGGCATTATCCATGGCCCTTACATATATAAGGAAGGGCTGCCCAGGGACTGACGCCATAAGAACGAGAGGTTTGGTGAGATATTCTTTAAGGTAATCAAAGGCCCGTTGACATGTCTCATCCCATACAAAAGAAACTCCCTTCTTCATAAGTCGAGAGAACGGCTGGCATCGCCCTGATAGGTTGGAAATAAAGTACCGAATATAGGCAAACTTCCCTTGTAACCCCCTCAATTCTTTAAGATTGCGGGGAGGCGGCATCTCGCTAATTGCTTTTATCTTTTCAGGGTCGAGGAAAATTCCTTTTGAAGTTATTATGAACCCAAGGAATTTTCCACTCGACACCCCCATAAATGACTTAGTGGGATTCATTTTTAAATGATGTCTCCTCATGAGATCGAAGACCCTTCTTAAGTTCTGAAGGTGGTCCTCTTTATTTTTACTTTTGATCGCCAAGTCATCCACGTAGCACTCTATTGTCTTGTGCAGATGTTCTTTGAATATAGTGCTCATCGCGCGTTGATAAGTGGCACCAGCATTCTTCAGCCCAAATGGCATCATCGTGTAGCAGTATACCCCCAGCGGTGTTCTGAAAACTGTATACTTTTCATCATCCGGGTGCATCTTAATTTGGTTATATCCTGAGAAGCCATCCATAAAGGACATCCTCTCATAACCACAAGTATTGTCTATCATCACGTCGGTGATGGGAAGTGGAAACTCATCCTTAGGACATGCAGCGTTGAGATCCCGAAAGTCGATGCATATCCGGATTTTGCCGTTCTTTTTACGAACCGGCACTATGTTGGCAACCCAATCAGGATGCTGTTCTTCACGGACGAATCTGGATTTTATAAGCTTATTGACCTCAGCAACTATTGCCTCTATCAACTCCGGTCGAAAACGCCTTTGTTGTTATTTAACAGGTTTGGCATCTTCTTTTATATTTAACCGGTGTGTGGCAATTTGAGGGTCAAGCCCAGGCATGTCTTCATAATTCTATGCGAACATGTCTATGTACTCTTTAATAAGAGATATAAGTTCCTCCTTTTCTAATGGAGTTAGCGTGTCGCTTATGAAGATGGGTTTCGGATTTTCTTCCATTCCCATGTTGACTTGTATCAATTTGTCTTTAGTGGGCGGATCACGCTGCTCAAAGTGGATGTCCCAGAGAGTATCCATATGCTTAGCTCAAGAATCATCTTGGACATCAATTGGTTCCTCGTCGCTTTCTGGTGCGGCTGAAACCATATTGGTCGTCAAGGACCGAAACCAAGCGCCGGTACTTATATCCGAGTCATGATTGGGTGAAGATGTATCTTCCTTAGTCGAAGAACTCTCTTCTTGTCCGGAGGGTGATGAGGGAGGAGTAGATACATAGCCCAAACCCTTGCGAGTCTTCTGATAATAATCAGGGCTCTTTCCTCTCGGTCTGAACGAGGGTATAAGGTTCCGTTGCCCTTTTTCAAAGTTCAACCCCGGTTTCTGGGTAAAATTATAACCCATCTTCTCCATCATCTGCCGGGATTTTTGTTCATACAGGTAAAATTGGGGTGATATTTGCTCATCACTTTCACTGCTTTGTTTTCGCCGGGGTGACGTAATTATCCTGCCGAACATAATCGGCTTTTGGGATCCTCTCCGAGGAGGCACTTCGAAGTAGTGACCTTTTTCCTCAGCTATTTTAGACCGGGAGAGGAGGGATGATCTAAGTGGCAAATGATATGCCTCCAGAACTTCAAGTTCGGATAGGCCATCCACTTCAGTGGAAGTACAAGAGGGTTCGGACTCAGTAGCTACAACATGCTCGTAGACTAACTTTATGTCTTCATTAATAACCCATTCACTCTCTATTACATCCACTATATTATCAAGACTCAAACTAAAATCTAGGTGAGGGTTGATTTCATAATCACCCCCATCATCTTCTCCAGGAAGCTCGTACTCAGTGTCGGCTTCATTGCCACTGTCATCGGGCTTTGGAGGTTCGCTAGGATCGTCATTGGAGACTTCATGGGCTGGTTTATAAAGTGTAGCATCTATGAAGTAATTCTCCAATCCTTTGAATGGTTGCTTGTAGGCAATTAGTGTCCGGACCTCTCTTTCCTCATCGCAATATTTCATGCATTGGTGGAGAGTTGACGGAACTATCATGTGAGCGTGGATCCAAGGCCGTCCCAATAGAATGTTGTAGGAGGTATCTGCATCAATAACGTAGCATGTAGCCTCCGTCCTTAAATCCCCGATCCGACATCGGAGTCGGATTTTTCCGAGGGGACGGCTATTATTGGCATTAAACCCGTATATCATTGTATTGGTTGGTGTCAGACGATGGAGGGAAATCCTTAACAGCTGCATCAACCTTCTGGATACGACACTTAGTGCAGAACCCGGATCAATCTGAATTCGGTCCACCTTTGTGGATCCGACATATCCGGTGAAATATAAAGGCCTGTTATGCTTTATATTCCTCACCTGCATGTCTTCTGGGGAGAAGATGATTTGTGGGACATGCCTCCTCACTTGGTGACAGTGGGGCAAGAGTCCAGTTCTTCTTCATTGGCCGGCTCGATAATCTGAGCTAGGAATGACTCAGAGTCTACCAAGGCCTCTCTTAGAGCTTCACGTGTTGATTTTGATAATCTCAACAATTCGTAAAGCGTTACTCGTGCTGGGATATTCGCCAACTGAGCAATTATGTCAAACTTGAAGGTAGTCTCTTTGGCTCCTTCCTCTCTAATAGGATTCTTCTGAAAGCGAAGTCCTTTCTGTTTTGCGGGCTTTGCGAGTTCCGCATAGATGTCTTTCGGATCTACTCTAGTGTAGTCCTTAAGATATGTCTTTCCGGATCGAGTACCGGAAGGGCCTGCCCCATCTTGATGAGTTGCCATAGTTTCGGGTTTTTCTTCAGAATCTGTGAAGGCTCCCGAAACTATATATTCTTCCTTTATATCTGCAGAAATGACACTAACAGTCCGCTTATTCCCTTGACCTCTTGCAGTAGTCCACTGCTCATCCTCTAGCAAATTGGGGTGAACCCACATAACTTCCCCCTTTTGGGTCGTCACAGGGACAAGTCCTTCTTGGGCTTTGTTGTGAGGATCAAGATTCTTCGTGACCATCTTACCCTTTGGAATTGGGGTCACTCCTGCGGGAAACTCGTGGGTTCCAACCACTATGGTTGCCATATTGGCAGTAACCTTCTTCTGCTCTTCCTTAAGCGTTAGAACTCCAGCTTCTATTAGTGCTTGGATTCTGTTCTTAAGGGGAAAACAATCCCTAATAGGGTGCCCAACATTCCGGTGATAGAGACAGTAGTTAGGATTTTTAGTCTTGCCAGCGTCTTCTGACTTTTTATTCTCCGGAAGTTTTAGCATTCCCTTCTTCTGGAGTAAGTGAAAGAGGATAGGCGTCTGTTCTGCCTTGAAAGTATAATTTCTCTCCTGCTGCGGTCTATTTTTCCTTGAGCCCTGCTGATTTTGGAGCTTCGGCTTCGGTGGAGGGCTGAATTTCTGATGAGCAGCTTCTGATGCCATCACTGCTTTTCCTTTATTCTTATTGCTGTTATTTTGGGTATATGACTTACCACCCCCAGCACTTCTTGATCCACGAGTTTTTTCAACTCGACGAATCAAGTCCTCAGCTTGCTCTCCCTGTTTGAGCAAATCCCTCCATGTCTTAGACTCTACGGCCCCCATTTTTAGGAGTACATTAGTCTTAAGATTGTGTCGATAAGTTTCGACAAGAGTTTCCTGGACCATTCCGTATTTGCAATGCACGGATTTCTCCCAGAACCTTTCTATAAATTCTTTTACCGTTTCTTGTTCCCCTTGTCTGATCGCAAGGAGGGAATGAACCGTAATCTCAGTATCATCCTCGAAGAAACGTGAAAGAAATAATTTCTCTACATCTAACCAGGTATTAATAGTACCTGGGGGCAGCTGCATGAACCAAGTAAAGGCAGGCCCTCGCAAAGTACTTGCGAATACTTTGGTCATGATGGGGTCATTACCCATCAAATGTCCTGCTTGGGACAAGAAGTAATAGATGTGCTGACTGGGCAATCCCTTCCCATCATATGGCTCTAATTTGAGCGGCTTATACTTCTGTGGGTATGGTATCGTATCCCATTCAGGAGGATACGGTCTTGAAACCCCTACCTCTTTCAACTCCTTTTTACGCATCAAAGCTTCGAGTTGATTCTGTAATTTTTCAATTTTTTCTCCATGCGGATCATGGAATGAAAATCTATCCTCGTCCTCGTGCATCGAGTGGGCTTTCTCCTCCTGCTCTTCTTCATTTGGAGTTTCTTTGCCCTTTTTGGCATTATCCTAAACAAATCTCGATAGCATGACTTTAAGGTTTTCAATCGTTTTTTGCTGCTCTCGAATCATTCTTTCTTGAGCTTCAAATCTCTGATTGATATCATCAGATTTATCTGCCATGTGCGATGCTAATTTCTGTAGTCGAGACGACGTGGAGGAACGAGGCGAGGCTATGGCTGAATTATCACTGTCCTCATCGTAAGAACCCCTTACAAGCCTCTTATAATTTCGAGGCTGGATGGCTCCTGATTTTAGTCGAGTAACACGATGAGATTCTTCATCGCTCGATTCTGAATCATCATCCGTCTCTACAATTTTCTTCCCTTTCCCCACCATATTGGAGGTTATAACTCTCCAGTATTTTAGGGAAGCAGTCTTTGGTTTCTTTGTAGGGTTCTTGTCTGACTCGGTTAATCGATCAAACACAGATACCCTGCTCTTGCTGCAGCCGCAGTCGTCCATTACGGCGGATACTGCCGTCATAAGCTGCTGGCAATGACAGACAAGTTCAGCTTGAAGTTGGTCTATGCCTCTCTTTTTGGATAGATACTCCCTGAGATCAGCGCCTTTAACCATAGAATCATGAAGTCCATCTGACTTTTGAGAGGGTCTAGGAACCCACTGAAGCTTCTTTGACTGATCAACCCTGATTCTGTAGTCGGATTGATCCACGCGGGGCTTAGAAATAGCCTCGCATTTTATATTGCGGGCCTGAAGAATAGCTCCGTATTTAGTATCGCTAGCCTGAAGAGTAGCTCCGCGTTTATCCACGCCAGCCTTGCGTTTATCCACGCTGGCTTGGCGTGTTTTTAGAAGTTTCTCTTCTGTAGTCTTAGCCTCGAGTGGAATAAAATTCCTATACGCTGGCTTACCCTTGTGGTTATCACAAGTCATAACTTCGCGTCTCGCGCGATTTCTACGACTGACAACAATTTGCCAATCATCTTCGCGTTCCTCGCGAGTATTAGTTATCTTGCATTTCTCGCAAGCATTACCGGCCTCGCGTTTCTCGCTTGGCTCAGTATTAGCCTCGCGTGGAAAGTAACATGCTGGCTTTACAGAATTTTTATACTCGCGTCTCTCGCGAGAGTCATAAGTCTTGCGTTTCTCGCAAGTAGCCTCGCGTTTCTCGCTTAGCTTAGTATTAGCCTCGCATGGAGAATCACACGCTGGCTTTACAGAATTTTTATACTCGCGTCTCTCGCGAGTGTCAGATATTTTGCAACTAGCGCAAATTTCGCTGGCTTCGCGTCTCTCGCTAAGCTTAGCAGTAGCCTCGCGCGGAATATCACACGCTGACTTTTCCTTGCTTTTAAGGCAACTTGTAACTTCGCATTTAACACAGTAGAGACTGGTCTCGCGGGTAGCGCGAGCTAGTTTGCAAGGGACCATAGCCTCGCGTCCTCTGGTATTAGCTCCATGTCCAAGGCGGGCTTTGAGGGCTCTACGTCTCGCTCTCCGGTTCCTGTTTCGGAGTTGGGTTCTAGTCAATCCAGTCCCCAGGTCTTCTTCGGCAGTCGGAAGCTCACCCTCTGTTAGGATTTCTTGTGCGAACTCCGACCCTATAGCCGTAGTCTCCAAGGATCCCCGTCTCTCGGTGGATACCTTTTTACCCGTTGCTCGGGTATTGGAGTACATGCGACGATAGTGTCGTGTCTCATCCAAGTCACCTGATTAAGAGGAGAGGAACTCCTTATACTTCTGCTGGTCGATTTCAACGACCAGCGTGTCTACTTCGGATCTGATCATATCAACGTCCGATTACGCCACAATCTCTTCATCAGTGAAAGAGATGGCTCCCATTGTGGTCGCCAGTTTGTTCGCCGCAAAAGTTTCTTTGCTTCCTTCCATTGAATTAACTTAAATTACAATAGAAGTGAACAAGATATATAAAGAAGAACAAACGAGAGGATTTTATACTTCAATCTCTCTCTTTTACAATATTTGTATGGGATCAGTGGCGATGGGATCTATAGTAGTTCATTTGGACGATCGGTACGTTGAAATCTTCTCTTTTGAAGATATCGGCTGACTGTAGACGATCTTCTTGGTCTTTACTCTCCATGAATCCAAGGCTCTATGCCTAACTTGAATTCTCTAAGAGGAAGATGATCACAAAAAGGCTTCAAGGTTCTCTCGCATACTTGAATTGCCAAAGGATCACAAAGAAGATTTCAGATGTCAAAAAAAAAAGACTCTTGCACAAAAGAGAGCTAAACCAGCCGAAAAAAGACCCCTAGGGTTTCACCGAGAAGGTATTTATATCCCTCAGGATGATTTGAGAGTTTCTATCTAAATAGAATTTGCTCTCATCAAGGATTCCAATCAAATATTTAATATTGATTTAAATCTCTTGATTTAGAATACTGATTGGACTTGATTTGATATTTGGATAAGTCCAAATCATAATCTCAATCAGTTTGAGATTCTGGTTATCTGCTCACGCGGAGCTTTAATCGCATCAAAACGTGGCGCTAAATAACCAGTGCGCGGAGCTAACGCGGAGCTATTGAACATCTCCATGTTTACTCAAACGCGAGGCTAAAAATAGCCAGACGCGGAGCTATGGATTAGCTCCGCGTTCTGTTGTGGAAAACTCTTTTTATTCAGAAATTTTCACTGCCAACAGAAGGTAGTGCTGCATTTTCTGTATTGTGAACATTAAAACTAGTCATTCCTTTTCCACTGGATTATACCAGTGTTCTGCCCCAATCATCATTTTGCTGAGGTAATAAATATTTATTCGTGACCTGACTCATTCATCTGTACTAACAATGCTCCCAAAGAATGGTCCATCGCCCTTACATACAGCAAAAAAGCTATTTCCAAGACTGGGGCTACAAGCACTGGTGGTTTCATGAGATATTATTTGATTTCTTCAAAAACCTTTTGGCACGCGTCATCCCAAACAAATGACACTCCTTTCCTCATTAATCTGGTAAAATGTTGACATATACCAGACAAATTTGATATAAACCTGCGGATGTACGCCAGCCTACCTTGCAATCCCCTTAACTCTTTGAGGTTGCGGGGATATGGCATGTCTTGGATAGCCTTGACCTTATCCGGATCAAGGTAGATTCCTTTCGATGTTACAACGAAGCCGAGGAACTTTCTACTGGAAACCCCCAGGAAAGACTTAGTTGGATTCATCTTGAGCTGGTGTTTCCTCATAAGATCGAACACCGTCTTCAAATCCTTCAAGTGGTCGTCCTTGTTTCTCTTTTAATTGCTAGGTCGTCTACGTAACATTCCACTGTTTTCCGGAGATGCTCTTGGAATATTACATTCATGGCACGTTGATATGTAGCACCTGTATTCTTCAAGCCAAAGGGCACGACTGTGTAGCAATACACCCGAGCAGTATTCTGAAGGATGTATATTTCTCATCATCAGGGTACATCTTTATTTGATTATACCCTGAGAACCCATCCATGAACGTCATATGCTCATACCCGCAAGTGTTATCTATCATAACATCTGTGATGGGTAGCGGGAATTCGTTCTTAGGACAGCTCTCGTTTAGATCCCTAAAGTCTATGCATATTCGGATCTTTCCATTTTTCTTGGTTACGGGAACTATATTCGCGATCCAATCAGGGTGCTGTTTCTCACGAATAAAACCTGACTCAATCAACTTCTCGATTCAGCTTCAATAGCTCCATGATCTCTGGGCGGAATCTTCATTGCTGTTATTTTACCAGCTTGGCATCTGGCCGGATATTCAATTTGTGAACCGCTACACCTGGACCATGTACTGGCATCTCCTCAAAACTCCAGGCAAAAATATCGATGTATTCGCGAATAAGGGATACTAAATCCTCTTTTTCCTCCGAGGATAGGTTCTCACTTATGAATATGGTTTAGGATTCCTTTCATCTCCCATATTTATTTTAATCACTTTAGCCTCGGTGGGAGGCTCGTGTTATTCAAACTGGATTTCCCACTTCACAATAACATGTTTAGCCCAAGGGTCATCTTTTATTGGCTAGGCTTTCTCTAAGTCTTCACCTTCTTGGATCGCGGAAGCATGTTCGCGGACACTTTGCGGAAAATCATGCCTATACTGACATCTGAGTCCCAACAGGACGATTCTGACGAATGATCGCACTGTCTTTCTTCGGTTCCTCTACTTGAAGAATTCTCGGGAGTGGTGACGTATCTTAACCCCCTGCCGGTTTTCTGGTAATAATCTAGCATTTTTCCTTCTGGGACGAAGGGTTGAAGGATTGTCCTTCTACCTTTTCCGAAATTCAACCCCTGCCTTCGGCCAGATTATATCCCATTTTCTTTATTAATCTATGAGAGTTTTAACCATAATGGAAGAACTCGGAACTTCCCTGTTCTTCCTCAGGATTTAAGCATTTCTTTTTGTTCCGGTGACTTGCCCTTCCAAATACTATGGCTTTTTGGATTTTGTCCTTGGGAGAAATCTCAAAAATGACCTTGTTAGCACTCTCAATATCATTACTTAATTCGTATAAGGATGATCGGATAGGTGCTTGAAAGGAAGTCAGAGAATATATCTCATTCACACAATTGCTGAATGCATCTGTGCTAGTGCTTGAGGGCTCAGAATCAACACCAGAAGAATAAGCATACTCTAAATTCTCATTTATCACCCATTCACCATTAGAGTGAACGGTGTTATTTACATCAAGACTTTCAAGGCTTATCACAATGGGTTCACCGTCCCAAGTTACATCTTCGGATTCCGAATTTTAGGATCCTGATTCTGTATCAGCCTTTTCGCCACTATCAGAGTCATTTGGAATAGGCTAATCTGAAATACTGAATGCATCTTGATACAGCATTGCATCAGTAAAGTAGTTTTCAACTCCTTTAAAGGGCTGCTTCTCTGCGATCAGCATTCTTACATTCCCATCTTCGTCCACATACTTCATGCATTGGTGTAACATTGAGAGCACAATGAGATTGCTATAGATCCAAGGCCTTCCCTTGTATGATGTGTTCGCGTCTATCACGTAGCACGTGGCTTCCATCTTCAAGTCGCCGATCTGACATTTAAGCTTTATTTTACCCAACGGTCTGCTACTGTTAGCATTAAATCCGAAGATGGTAGTATTAGTCGCTGCCAATCTATTCACCGGGATCCCAAGGTATCGTAACATCCTTCGTGGCATGATGCTTAAGGCTGAGGATCAACTTGAATACGATCAATCTCCGCAGAATCTATGTACCTCTTATAATATAAGGGACGGTGATACTTATTACTCTTTACTTGCATATCTTCCGGGGAGAAAGTGATGCAAGGGACTTTCTTACTAAAGACCTGGTGACTCGTCATGCAAGGGGATTCCTCCTTCTCAGTTATTTCTGGTATTTGTGCCAGAAATACCTCCGAATTTTACAGAGGTTCTCTTAAAGCTTCTCTAGTAGGTTTAGAGAGCTTCAAGAGTTCGTACAAGGTTATCCTTGCAGGAATATTGGCCAGCTGCGTCAGGATGTTGAACTGAAATGACTTCCATAAATCCTCAGCAGGCTCTTTTACTTTCTTCCTTAGCATCTTATCGAACTTGAGTTCTTTCTGTTTGGCTTTCTCTGGAGGCGGTCGGGAATCCGTTGCCTGACCGTAGTTCTTTAAATAATCTTTTCCTGAACGGGTCCCTACGGGAGGAGGATCCGTGTCAGCCACCAAAAAGTTTCCGATTTCTTCTTCCGAATCAGTTAGAGCAGGAATGACTCCATTGTCTTCGGGAATCAAGGAGACGGCATTGGAGGTAAAGGTCTTCCCTTTTCGTTTCCTTTCAGATGAACTGGAAGTTCATTGTTTATCACTTAGGAGATCTGGATGCACCCACAGTATCCCCCCTATCAGTTTCAAAGAGGAACAACCTTTCTTCTGCTGTTGATGCGGATCAAAATTTATGACTTGCATCGTGCCTCTAGGAATGAGCTGCACTCCATCTTAAACTGTTGACTCTATCCAGTTAGGCGCTTTGCCGAACCTGACAGTCACCATGTTCACAGTCACCTTCTTCTGGTGCTCCTAGAGCTTGATGACGTTAGCATCCACTAAGACTTGAATTTTATCCTTAAGGATGTAACAGTTTTGGGTGGGGTGGTTAATGATCCTATGGTAGACACAGTAATTAGGATCGTTAACTTTCTCTACTTCTTCTGGGCGTTTAGACTTTGGCAGTTTTAGCATCTTCTTACTCATAAGGAGATTGAAGATAGTTTTCATATGCTCATCCTTGAAGAACTATTGCTTTTGCGGCATACGTGTCTGAGGAGGGAGCTTTTGAGAAGGTTTTACGGGTTGCGGGGCATCCGTTACCATTGTCTCCTTCTCCTTAAAACCCCCGGGATCGAAACTTATGGTTATTATCGCCACTTCGCTTCTGTTTTTCCTCGCCTCCTTCTTCTTCGAGCCTTTGTGCGATCTCCTCAGCCTCCTCAGCTTGTAGGGCAAGGTCCTTCCAAGTCGAGGATTTCACCGCTCCCATCCGGGCCAAAACTTTAGTCGATAAGTTATGTCGATAGGTTTCTACCAAGGTCTTTTCTGGCATCCCATGTGGGCATATGAGAGAATCATTTCGGAATCTTTTGATGAAGTCCCGAGCTGACTCTCATTTTCTTTGTTTAGTAGGTAGAAGCGCCGGCATTGACACCTCCATATCATTTTCATAGAAACTAGTCAGAAAAGCTTTCTCTATGTCGCTCCATGAATTGATGGTTCCCGGTTCTAGCCTCCGGAACCATTCAAAAACTAGTCCTGTTAAGCTACTAACGAATACCCGCATAATAATGGGGTCATTTCCGGCTAAATGCTCAATCTGCGATTTAAAATAGTAGACGTGCTGGTTTGACGATCCTTTACCATCAAAAGATTTGAGCTTCAATAGTTTATAACTTTCCGGGAATGGTACATTTTCCCATTCCATGGAATATGGCCTTACCACGCCTAACTCTTGTAAATCGCTCTTATGCATGAGAGCATTCAGTTGATTTTGGAAGTTCTCCATCCAAACAGTATTTGCGTTCCCTTCCTAATGCACGGAACGGTCGCCGTCATCCTCATGATGTTCTGATTCTTTTTCATTATTGTGAAGACTTCTTCTTATGTCTTCTTTCCCTTATCAGTCTTTGAGTGCGAAGACGTATCCTTCAATCTAGTCTTCTCCAATTCCATCAAAACATGTAGTATATCTTTAAATTCGCTGATAGCATTCTGCTGGATATGCTTGTCTTGTTCATGCATTCTCCGCATGAACTCCTCTGGAATGTTGTTTTGAGTCATATATGCAGAGGCGGAGTCTTCTAGGAGTGAGTCAGATGTTTGCGACTCAGCCATAACATATTTGATCATGTATTTTTTATTGGAAGAGATTCCCGCCATTTGTCTATAATTCATGGGGACTGCCATCCCACTTTTGAGTCGAGTGTTTTGAAAAACTCCTCGCTCTTCATTGAGTAGATCCTTTGAACCCGAAGAGAGCTCCGGGTCAAAAACATCTCCTTCAAAGGCCTTCTTCGCCTTCTTTTTCTTCTTCTTTTTCCCGATACTTATCATATTGGATGATACTTTGGGGTATTCGGGTTCAGAAAACTCGAGCCCGTTTCGTCGCCTCCTCTTCGCCGATTGGAATGAAGATGTTGATGGAGCCAACAATCGATGGAACACCGAGAATCTAGTATAGACTGAACAATGACAGTGAGACAGTACTACATTGATCAGTCGTTCACAGTGGCAGTGAGATGCGTGGGATTCTTTCCTTTTTTTTTTTAGAAATTCTCTAAAATCTCTTGCATTGGAATTCTTTGTGATGGATAGCTTCGGGAGCGGCACAGTCTTAGGCTTAAAGATAGGCGTGCGTCTTCCTCGAATTTGAGGTTCGCAAGTTCTGCGAGCTTCTTTAATCATGTGATCATACTTTCTCCCTGGAACATGAGCGACGCGGATGTATACTCCGCGTTTGTAATCATATATGACTTTGGTGGACTTACTCTGCTTCCTGTAGGAAACGAGAGTAAATTCTTCCACGTCTCGATCAACCTTGCCTTTTGGCCTCCATGCTTGTACAATAGGTCTTTGCAGGGATGAGTTGGCAGTTTCCTTTTGCTGCGTGGTCCTGCGGAGGGTACGAGCTTTACTTCTTCTTAGATTCCTTCTCGTTGTACGAGTGAGAGGAACCACCTTCTCCGTGTTATAGCCTTGCGGAGTAGGCAGTGATCGCTTCCCCTTGTTGAAGTGGGGACCTTGGTCTACTTTGTTTGCAAGATCAAGAGTCTCAATCGAAACTGGTTTAGAGTCCGATGTTGGTGAAGAAGAGGGTTTCAGCCCAGTTTGGTCCACCGACTTCTCCGTCTGGATTATTGCCATTGAAGCCTCCTTGGAGATTGACCCCTTGGAGACTTTACGGCATCCCCGTAGGGAAGTAGGGCTTTTAGAGTCTGAATAAAGAAATTCTTCGTACCTTTTCTGGTCAACCTGAATGGTGAGCGAATTGACCATACTGCCAACTGGAATGTTATTGGATTGACCTACCACCAGATCACCAGAGGTGTTGGTGGTCCCTAGCGGAGTCGCCAATTTTCTGTTCGCCAAAAAACTTGCAAATGACACTCTATTGAAGTTTTTTCAATAAAGAATTACAATTCAACGGTTTCCCGTTTACAGAAAATGAGGAAAATAGATTTTCTCTTTGTTTAAAGCCGGGTTTTAAGGTAGCTGTGGAGGACGATCCTGCTCTCCGTTGACACTCCGCACAATCTCTCTCAGTTAGCTGGGAAAAGAAAGGCTCTGAACTCTTGATCACAAGGGGTAACTCAAGAAGAAGATGATTGATCCCTCTGTCTCTTCGTCTCCATGTGTCTTCGTCTCTGTCCGTTCTCTTTCGCTCTCCCGCCTTTTATAGGGGTTATAGGGTAACGTTCCGCCTTATTTGCTCGACTGTTAGTTCCCACTACTCGAGAAGTGTCGTCATATCCGTTAGGTGGTTGCTCCCACGACCGAAGTAATGCCGCTGCATTCGTTTGGCAGTTAGCTTCACAATTTGAGGTGACAACTCTCTTGTTCTGGTCGGGTGACTTTGTATTAAGCCCCTACCCGAAACCTATGGGTAGTATCGCGAATCTCAGTTTTACATTTGCGAACCTGTTCTGTCGTCACTGGGTCGCGAACCTCAATATTCAGGTTCGCGGATATGCTGAATTGCGGATTTCTAACTCTAAATTCGCGAATCTGCTTTGTCTTCCAGAATTTTTCGCCGACAGAGATAATAAGGAAAATCATCCACGTTATAGAAAAAAAATTTGTTCTTACAGTACATAGTAATTGACTGGATTGTCATGTATCCATATGACAAACTTCATTGGAAGCATCATGAATGCAAGATGAGACATATTTGTGATGAACACTTCACAGTATAGAGGTAATGTTCAATTTCATTGTATTTTAAACTCAATTTAATTGTTTCATTTGTTTCTTTGAAGTGTTACAATTGCTGCATATCCAGGGATAGGCAAGTATATACAAAGTCAATTGCACCACTTCCTTCTAAGGTTCAGAGAGAGCTAATTAAGAAAAACTAAACAATTGGTCCTCTTCATATAAAGAGGCTAAGAGGGAGGTCAAGAAACGAGAGAATATGACCAAGGTGGTGGGGATGACAGCAATGGTGGGGGTTTGGTATCACATAAGTACATATAAGCACCCTATAAATCAATCTAGTGGAGAAGCTTCTCAACCTGCTCCCGTTGATGCAAGTGCATATCCTCAAAAACAATAAGGTCCCAATCCAAGGTAACATAACCTCCCATTTATTATTTGCATATTAATTTCTAATCCTATGTGCACACCAACCCTTTTGATGTCAGTTATGATCCTGCATAATCAAAGAGGAGGAAAGTGACACCAGTTTGGGGAGGGAAACTAGTCATATGGGTGGAGAATCCCATTCAACATGTTCATATACCCAGCATGCAGCAGATCTCAATTACTCATCAAAATTCCCCTTCTTAGTTTATGCTTCCCTATCCAAGATAATTTTTCACACTCAAGTCTAATATCTTGTTGATCTAAGCAAACCAAATAACTAATCCATTAGATGTAGTTATAGATCAAACCCTAAAAGAAGAAGAAGGAAGGTTGTGCCAATCAGGAAAAGGAGTTAGTATAATGAGAAGAGGCATTGCCTCCCATTGAGGAGAATAGATGTCTTATACAGACCCACTTATTCAGCAGCATGAACATCTGACACTTTTCAATCTACCTTCACCCCCATGCATATGTGGTTGCTAATAGAAGGTGATATGTAATTTCAACAAGGTTATGAATTTTTTTTTGAATTTATGTATCATGCATCTACATCTTAATCATTCACCTGATATGTGTATGTAGTTGCAAATGGACACGTGGGAGGAGGAGAAAGGTTGTTCCTCATAGGGGAAGGGGGTTAACCATAAGAGGAAAAAGACAAGCACCAGTTGGAGGATTACCCACTTTCTTAAGGTAATTGCTATTTTTATGGGTATATTTTTGTACTGAGCTAAAGTTGATTTTATATAATGTCTAACTCTAATATGTATGTTTATGTTGCATGATAGTGTATCACTTGGATTTTAAAAGGAAAGTTGTTGCTCATAAGCGAGGTGTCATCAAGGACATAAGGATTAGTTCTAGCAATATGCAGAGAGAGCTCAGTGTAGTTAGAATTCTAGAATTCTATCATGACAAATTCTCATTCTAGTCTAGTGGGGAGGAAGCCAAAACTCAATTTCTCAATCTCTTGGATCTCAGTGCCCACCCCTAGCAAGCTAGCAGTTCCAAACCAACACATTTCCACTATTGTAGTCCTATAGTTATATGCTCAAAAAGAGTTGTATGATTGTGAACAGATAAATTTTATGTGAAGGTGTTTTATGTGTTAACTCATATAAGTTGATGACAGAGTAGATGGCGGTTTGATGGTTGTCAACAAACAGATTTTATGTGACTTATGTGTTATCTCATTTCTATGATAGAGTTGTTTGGTAGAACATCCTGTGTATTTTGACTGTATCATCATCTTGCATAATAATATACTAAATAATCCAAAATTTATTTAATGAAGTTATATTGCTGGGTCTGTTCCATGTGTCTACTTGTGTTCACTATAGTATCTTAGATATAGTTTGAGCATAGATATAGTTTGAGCATATTGGATATAGTTTAGATATATAGGATAGAAATATAGTTTGAATATGTTGGATATAGTTTGGATATGTTGGATATAGTTTGGATATCCAACTATTTGTGTGCACTGTGATATGTATTTTTGAACTATTTGGAAAAGTTCAATTACATATGTAACACTTCAATTCTCATGTTGTTGCATATATTTTAGGAGATTTATGTGATTATAATATATAACCAATACATCATTGCATAATTGTAGAAACATTGTCTTATCAACTAAAACTCCATAGATATATTGCTTTCTTATTGTTACATAGAAATTTTCCACACTTGTCATAACACAACACTACTTAATCCTTACTATAAGAAGGATTAACATGAGAATGTTGAATTCATTCACTAATTTGAACTTTAAATTGAGCCAATTCACTAGTTCAAATTAAATGAATTAAGTGAATTGAAATTGGCTTCAAAAGTTGAGTACATAGCAAAGGAACAAAAAGGGAAGATGAAAAGATAGTCCCACATGGGATAGAGGAATGTAAGGATGTGGGTTTAAATATGGTAGCTTGCTCCTTTACTTTGCTTATATAAGAAGAGGAAAACCTTGAGCACCACGGGTGGTAATACGCACGCGCACGCACGTGTGCGAGGGCGAATGGGCGTTTAGGGTGCATTGGGCGCTTTAGAGATCGCGAGGAGCTGAGGAGCCTTTGATTTTTGGTGCTATTGGATTCGGGTTGCCTCTATTGGGTTCAGAACTGAATGAATTCGACCTGCACCCGCCCCGTCAGTCAAGAGTCGTTGAAGTCCAACGGTCGACAGTCCAACAGTCACCGGCCGCCGTCAACGGTTGCCGTTAAACGGTCACAACTGTTGAAACGGCCAACTGTTGCGACTGTTGAAAACCCAACCGTTGCGACTGTTGAAAACCTATAAATAGGGTCTGGGTCAGAGTTTCAAATATACGTTTTTCTTTTCTTTTCTGTTTCAGTTCATCTTCTGCAGACAGAAGTTTCAGAATTTCTGTCTACAGAAGATCTCTGTTCAGTTCCATTCTAAATCCAGTCCTGCATTACATTACATAAACCAGAGAGAAGCTCTATCAGATTCGCCAGAGCAGAGGGATTGCAGCTTCCTTCCCTCTGCAGATCGATCGTTATATCCTGGGAGATCGACGTCCAAGAAATCCAGAAGCAAACAGTGGAGGACGAATCGATTTTAAGGAGATAGTGTCCAACACTAGCCTCGATCTTCATCCAATTTACTTCCTGTCATCTTCCAGTCTACTTCTAGTCTTCCTGCAAGCTTCTGAACCAGGTTTTTCATAATCCAGTTTCTTATTTTTCTGATTAGGATAGTATACTAGATAAAAAAGAACAGTTTGATGGTTTTTCTTTAAACAGTCTTCTTCTACTTCAAAACTGGAAATATATAGACATAAACCTAATTACAAGATAACAGTATCAATTATGTATATCTGCCCTCTTGTGTTAATCTAAAACATATCTGTATGCTTCAATCTGCAACCAGAGAATTAGTAACCTCCACATTTGGAATTTACATATACAATATATTAGAAGACTTATATATACCAACAGAGAACTCCAACCACTTTCATCAATTTCAGATCCATCTTCTTTTCTGGTATCATGAAATGTTATTCAAGTTTCCTAAACCATACATTGACGTTTTTTGGGTCATCAACCCAACAGAAATGTCCACAATTAGGACTTCTTTGACCTTTGTATGTAATACATCTCCAAAAATCCAAATCCTTATTTATCCCTTGCTGCAAGTCCATTTTTGATGTGGTAAACTGCAGCGGAAAAGTTCCACCCCTTTGGCACTACTGACACTTGAATCTAGCCACAATCGGTCGTGGAGGAAGCTATTTTCTAGGGAGACAACGAGAGATTACCTCACTAAAGAAATATTAAGAAGAAATTCATATTATTGAGGAGAATCTTCCTCTTATATACACAGAGAATACATTAATACAGCCATTGTCTAGTCGTTGGGGATAGCTGAGGTGTTAGATTGATTTCCACTTTGTAAATTTTACCCGCTCTGCTTAGGGCGCAAAAATTAGGGCTTTAGGGCGCTTAGCTTTTAAGGAGGGTAGAGAGAGATAGAGGGAGGGAAGGTGAGAGAGAATTCTTCATAATTGAGAGAAAGAGAGAGAATTAGAGTTATTATATGGTAGAAAGAGGAGAAAAATCATAGTTACTACATGGAAGAAAGAAGAAGAGTAGTTTATTTAACCCGTTAGTGGTAAAAACAAAGATGAGGGTATAACGGGAAAAAGTAGTGAAAAAGTTAAACTTTTAAACATATCTTAGCCAGGAGCCTAAAGTAGAGTAATTTACTAGTTTTGGATGACTAATACAAAAAATCAAAAAATTAAGAGATTGATATCTAAATATGGATGATTTACGGGATCGATACAAAAAAAAAAAAAAAAATCTTTTTTTCTTGTTTTAAAGTTATTTGCTCAGAAATACAAAAACTATTTGCATACTAATTTAACGAATATTATTTGCGGATGCTTCTTTTTCACAGTTCATTAATGTAGTTTACAATAATCCAACAAATAATACCTGCAATTAAAAGATTGAATGTATTACCACATACTGATTTTGCAAATATTTATTTTGAAATATAATATTAATTATTTTGACACACCACAAATAATCATAATTGATTATTTTTATTATTAGTTTTTCTTTGTAATAAATAAAGCTTTAGATTGGTTTTGACTTACTGAAATCTAGTTACATTATTTACAAATTTAGTTATTTTTCTTAATATGTTAAACAAACTTTTAGCCCTATACCTTTTGCTGATTTATAAATAATACTCTATTATTTGTGTAACCAAATTATTTATCTTCACATTCGTTTCACAAAATAGTTATAGGGTTAATTACAGTTAGATCCCTGTAGTATTAGGAATGTGTCACTTAACACTCCTGAATTTTGAAACTCTCAAAAAACTCTCTGGACTTAGTTATTTTCACTCTTTATTTTTTTTTTTTACTAAAGTGCACTCTTATCCCTCAAATTCCTATTCTACCCTCATCCCTCCTTTTTACCAGCACACTTATTAAAGGGAGAGATAATGGTAGAATAGGAATTTGAGGGATAAGAGTATACATTAATAAAAAATGAGAGTGAAAAAAACTAAGTTTAGGGGGTTTTTTGAGAGTTTCAAACTTCAGGGGTGTTAAATGACACATCTCCAATACTACAGGGGTCTACCTGTAATTAACTCATAGTTATATCATAATATACACATATTATATGTATTCGAGTTCAGTTCTTGTCTCTACATGTCTGGTCTATATATAAAAATTGAACTTTTCATTAAAACATTAAAATCTTAAAATTTCAAATTTTCAAGTAAAAAAAAAATTGGATTAATTACATTCAGACCCCCTGTAGTATGGGGCATGTAACACTTAGACCCCCTGAAGTTTAAAACTCTCACTTAGACCCCCTGAAGTATCTAAATCACCGTGTTTTAATTACATTCAGACCCCCTAGTCCAGGGGGTCTAAGTGAGAGTTTTAAATTTCAGGGGGTCTAAGTGTTACATGTCTCATACTACAGGGGGTCTGAGTGTAATTAACCCAAAGAAATTTGAGCTCTCAGTTTTCATTTATCGGGCTTAAAAAAAAAGTATGTTCAAATTTCATTCTAAACTAAGAATTTTGCTAAAAACTCTTCCTCAAACAATCTTTTATTCATTCATTTTTTCTCTACCATCAATTTATTATTGTTGATTTATCTTCTTTATCATACTAATGTTTGTGCTCTTTGTATTTGGTTTAAAGTTCCAATTTTAATAGTTATAGATTGGATCTAGAACTGTTCAATATTATCCCAAAAAACTATTTTTAGATGATTATAGCTATAATCATTGGCCCAAACTAAATGTGCTTTGTGTTTCATGCACATTCTCAATATAGCAGTTGAGATTTATAATTACCCATCGACTAGTTTGAATAGAACCAAAAGCCAAGGTTATGTACTTTTTGGTTGCCTATGATGGATGACTTCATTCTTCACCACTGCACTTGGATCGTTCATAAAAATCTGTCAGTCGAGCGCACCATACTTACTTAGTGCATGCCTAAATTCTAGAACAATTATAGTATTAAAATACAAAATACTTTCGCTCAACCCACACCACAATTTTGAAGTTTTGGTGCAGTGAAAGGAAACTCAACATGGTAATAGAGCAAGCAAGGTTTAACTCAAATACTCCGATACCATATTGAGGTCTCTTCCACTGTACCTAAATTTCGAAGTTGTAGTGAGAGTTGTTTTGTATTTTAACATATAGACATAGCAAAGATATATAAAGGGAATTTGAACTAGCTCGAAGTTCTTGTGTGGCAATATAATGGTTATATCAAGATCAATATGCTCATGTAAGTCGTAAGTGCCAAGTTTGATATCCTCGACTTGCCTGTTGAATTCATGCATGTTTGAACATTAAATTTTTGAACCAATTCACTAGTTCAAAAATAAATGAATTAGGTGAATGGAAAATGTCTTCAAAGTGAAGTGCATAGCAAAAGAAACAAAATGAAGGAAAAAAATAGTACCACATCAGATAGAGTGTTGCTAGGACGTGGGTTTATATATGATTGTTTGTTCTATGTCATTATTTATGTAAGAAGAGGAGAAAGCTTGAGCACCACGGTTGGTGCTGTGCATCGTCTGCACCCGCACGTGCATGCTCGTGTGCGAGGACGAATAGGCGTTTAGGGCGCATTGGGCGCTTTAGTGGCGCACTTGGCACAACCTTTATTGGGTTCAAACTTGGATTTGGCCGTTGAGATTAGGGGTGAGTATTGTCGGTTCGGTTTTTTTAAAAAAAACCCAACCGAAAACCGAACCGAACATATAAAACTGAAACCAAACCGACCGAATAAGAGTGAAAACTGAAAACCGAACCGAACCGGTTCGGTTTTCGATTTTTAGGGTTTGAAACTAATTATGTGATAAACGCGTGTATTTTATAGGAAAATTAATAATTTTCTTTCTATTTTTTTCTTTTGCTACCTATTAAAATAACAATCACATGTTTTTCATTAAAAATTTAAAAGAAAAATACATTGAAAATAAATCAAAAAAAATAAACTACAATTCCAAAAGTTCAGTTTGTTCGGTCGGTTTCGGTTGGAGCTAAAACCACCGAAACCCGACCCGAAATCCGTAATTAATTTCGGTTTTTAAACCGAACTGAACCGAAAACCGAATAAACCGAACCGATCGGTTCGGTTCGGTTTTGAGATTCGGTTCGGTTTTTTCGGTTTTATGCTCAGCCCTAGTTGAGATCCAACGGTCGTCTGTTAACAGTTACCATTAAACGGTCACAACTGTTACCAGTTAACCATTGCGACTGTTAGTCCAAAAGCCTATAAATAGGTCTCTGTCCAGACTCATTAGTAATAAGTTTTTTCTCTTTTTATTTTGTTCTTCTGCAGACAGAAACTTAGTATTTCAGACAGAAGCTTTCTGTTTTCAGAAGAACAGTTCTGTTCAGTTCTGTCATACACTACACTATACATAAAACATAGAGCATTCTTTATCAGATTTGCAAGAGCAATAGGATTGCGGCTTCCTTCCTGTTACAGACCGATCGTTGTATCCTGAGAGACCGACGCCCACTGTAATCCAGAAGCAAAACGGTGAAGGGCGAATCAGTTTTAAGGAGATAGTGTCAAACACTAGTCTCGATCATCTTCTATTCATTTTCTGCATACACTCGCTTCCAATCAAGCAAAGTATTCTAATTCTGTTTTTTCATTTTTAATAGATAATTAACCTATATATATAAATATAAATATTCTGCTACTTTCTAGTGGATAATAAAATTAATTCAGATTGAGAATAATTTTAACTTTGTCTCTAGATTTAATTAATAACAGTAAAAACCAAGAATAATTTTATTAATCTTATTACATTAATTATACCTATGTGAAATACCCAAACCATTACTTTGAGCTAACCATATAACAGATAACTTATGAAGATGCTTAGATCTATGAAGATCCATTTGAAAACTATCCAAGTTAAGTCTAGCTCTAAGTATCGCAAGCCTATCGTGTGTCATTATTATTTTATGTCTACTCCAACTATATTCCTTGTGAATTAAGACTTTCTTTTCAGTAAAGACGACGGGAAAATTGAATTCAACTGCAATGAGGAAATATGCTATTTTCAAGATATGAAATCACCTCTTGTAAGGAAACTATATGGATTTAATTCGACTATAACTCCATCATCAACTAACTATAAATGCACCTCTCCTGGAGATGGGGATTTGATTTCCAAAATTTCTTGAGAACATGTAATTAAGATAAGAGAGATTATTCGAGATATCTCTTATTTTCTATTAAGGGATATTTACAGATTTGTCCCTTACATCTTTATAAATTATAATTTAGTCCTCCAAATCTTCATATTTAGAATTTAGTTCCTCAAATCCTCTAAATTACTACAATTTAGTCCCTTGCCTAACTTACGTTAGCCTAGTTTATTTTTTGACCTGATTTTTCTATTTTACCCTTCCTTAATTCCGTCATCTCTCTTCCTCTTATCTTCTCCTTCTCTCTTCCTCCTCTTCTCTCATTTCCTTCATTCTTCCCCCTCTCCTCCTTCCCTCTTTCTCCTCTCATTTCCTTCTCTCTTCCTCCTCTCTTCTCCTTTTCTTCATTGGGTTCATTGGCTTTCCCTCTTATTTTTCTCTTCTATCTCTATATTCTTTCCCTCTTTTTTTTCATAGAGGTATTTAAGTCATTTCATTATTTAATAAAAGTAAAAATTAAATTCTGCCGTTTATTTGGACGGAAAAACTAACGAAGAGACTAAACTGTAGTAACTTAGAGGATTTGGAGGACTAAATCCTAAATATGAAGATTTATGAGACTAAATCATAATTTATAAAGATTTAAGGGACAAACCTGTAAATACCCCTTCTATTAAATATTAAGATTTTATCGGAAAATTCTATTTGCGCACTGCATTTTACTCTTGGCGCACTGGTTTCTCTTTACACCAAACTCATATTTTGAAATACTGTCATTTTACTCTCTGCGTCCAAAATTTTTTCCAAAAATAACTTTCCTCTTTTTCTCTAACTCCTCACCCATTCGATTCTATTTAGGAAAAAAAATATTTTGGTCGGGTATTAATACCCAACCAAGAAACATTGTGGTCGGGTATTAATACCCGACCAGCAAGCGAAGTCTCCCAAAAAAAGCTAATTATCGATAAATTTTAAATAAATACGTATAAAACCTAAAAAAAATTTAAATCATACATTAGATTTGTCCTCTAATACCAATTGCATGTTAGAATTTTCTATTTGCATAAAAAAACTCAAACTCAAATTTCACTTGTCACGGTAAAATCGAAGAATTTAAAATTCTTCTAATATTTTCAGGAATGTTAATGTAAAAAAATTTAAGGGCTCAAGAAATCAAATCGATAATTTTGTAGGAGATGTGTTTTTATTAAATACTAAAAAAAATCATTTAGGGTTTTAGAGAGAAAATAGAGGAGGAACATGATGAGTCGTACTTCCAAATTTTAAAAAGTCTTAGTTTGGAATTCATAAGGGTAGTTTAGTCAAAAAAATAATGGCAAACTTATAATTATTTTTAAATTTCAAAACCGTGCGTCAAGAGTAAAATGTCGTGTGCAAATAGAATTTCCCATTTTATCGATTCGTCGACATTTCTTCTGAGGACATAAGCTTGGGATTTACCCCAGCCGAATCTCGTTACATCTATGCATCTGCCTCTTTGATCTCTGGTTTATTTTGCTAATGGTTCTGTTGCAATTTGTATTTTCCCTTCTGTTTACATCTTGATTCTAGTCATTTTTTAATCCAATTTCCTACTATTTTGAGAATTGATCTAATAGATTAGCTCTTAATTAGTCGATATTGTTTGGAATCAACGGACATGATAACTTAGAAAATCATGAGGACAAAGAGTAACATCCCCAACAGATATCCGACATTAATATCCAAATCGAAGGTTGAAAAAGAGATTGATAAGTAAATAGGTAATAGGTGCAAAAACTCTTTGACAATGGTGAAAAATTGGTATCATATTTTTTGTTATCATATTTTTTGTCCTGATTGGAGATTAATTTTCGATCAATATTAAATCTATTCAGGAACTAATTTTCGATCAGTGTAAAAACCATTCCGCAACTAATATTTGACTGAGAAAGGTAAGCTGGGAGTTTCTAAAGAAGCACACTTTTTTTCTTAATGAACCCACTTTATGACTATTCGGACTTTCAAGAAAACAATATCAAGTGGGCTCACTAGGAAAAACGGTGTGCTCCTTTGGAAACTCCCGGTAAGCCTCCTGAGCAAGTGGTGTGGGCGAGAAGAATTTGCCAGAGCTGAATTACACATCCAAAGAGCTAAGTCACGTCCACCCCAGTCCCTCACACGCCACTCTCACTCGACCATACCATACGCAAAACAAGAGGCCCTCCTTCTCTCATTCCCGTCTCTAGATAAGGGGAATTTCTAAATGTGCAGCACAATTTAAGTAGTGAGCACCACATCCTATGGTAAAGTGATATGCAACGTAGGGGAAAACGGTGCTCGCTACGTAAAATGTGGTGCGCATTTAGAATTTCCCCTAGATAAGCCCTACTCCCCCCGCTTCCCCTCTTATCCCTTCGCATCCCTCTCACTCGCCTCTCTACTCTCAAACCCTATCTCCTCCTCCTCCTCCTCCATGGCCACCATGGCCTTTCTCGGCGCAGCCCCATCAACCTCCAACCTCCTCCTCTTCTCCCCATCCAGATCCCCCATAATCCCCAAATCGCCCCCTGCCACCGCCTCCAATCTCCTCTCCTCTTCCTACTCCCTAATCTCATCCAACCTCTTCTACACTCCCCAATCCCAATACCCTTCTTCTTCCCTCCGCCGCCGCGGCGGCCTCCTCGTGGTCCGCGCCGCCCGAGGCAAGTTCGAGCGGAAGAAGCCCCACGTCAACATCGGCACCATCGGCCACGTCGACCACGGCAAGACCACCCTCACCGCTGCCCTCACCATGGCCCTCGCCTCCATGGGCAACAGCGCCCCCAAGAAGTACGACGAGATCGACGCCGCCCCCGAGGAGCGAGCCCGAGGCATCACCATCAACACCGCCACCGTCGAGTACGAGACCGAGAACCGCCACTACGCCCACGTGGACTGCCCCGGCCACGCCGACTATGTCAAGAACATGATCACCGGCGCCGCCCAGATGGACGGCGCTATCCTTGTTGTGTCCGGGGCCGACGGGCCCATGCCTCAGACCAAGGAGCACATCCTCTTGGCCAAGCAGGTCGGCGTCCCCAACATGGTCGTCTTCTTGAACAAGCAGGACCAGGTCGACGACGAGGAGCTGCTGCAGTTGGTCGAGCTCGAGGTCAGGGAGCTTCTGTCGTCGTATGAGTTCCCTGGCGATGACGTGCCCATCGTCTCCGGGTCTGCCCTCTTGGCGCTGGAGGCCCTTGTGGCGAACCCGGCGATAAAGCGCGGCGAGAACCAGTGGGTCGACAAGATCTACGAATTGATGGATGCTGTGGATAACTACATTCCCATCCCCCAGAGGCAGACTGACCTCCCCTTCCTCTTGGCTATTGAAGATGTGTTCTCGATCACTGGTCGTGGAACTGTTGCCACCGGGCGTGTTGAGAGAGGTACCATTAAGGTAGGTAGCACTGTTGAACTCGTTGGGCTAAAAAACACCCGGACGACCACCGTCACTGGGGTTGAGATGTTTCAGAAGATTCTGGATGAAGCTATTGCCGGGGACAATGTCGGGCTTCTGCTCCGTGGTATGCAGAAGACAGATATTGAGAGAGGGATGGTTGTTGCTGAGCCCGGTACCATCACTCCCCACACAAAGTTTTCAGCTATTGTGTATGTGCTGAAGAAGGAGGAGGGCGGCCGCCACTCGCCCTTCTTTGTGGGGTACAGGCCGCAGTTCTACATGAGGACTACTGATGTGACTGGAAGGGTCAGTGCCATTTTTGATGATAAGGACGGAGAAGCAAAGATGGTGATGCCCGGAGACCGGGTGAAGATGGTCGTGGAGCTTATAATGCCGGTTGCTTGCGAGCAGAACATGAGGTTTGCTATACGGGAGGGCGGCAAGACCGTCGGAGCTGGAGTCATCCAATCCATCATTGAGTGATTGGATAGGTTTTATCTAAATTCCCTGTTATACTCCACTTTCTCTATTCCTTTCTTTCTGTCTGATTGCAGGGCTACACATACACCCGGTGGTACTTTCTGATAAGATCTTAAGACTCACCATTGTCAAATATTTTGCATTTTTGGTGCTTTCGTTCATTTTGTAGTAACATTAGTATCTTATGTTCAATTAGTTGGTTCTTCTACAAGGATTGAAGCAACCCTGTTAACTTTCATTTTAGATATTGTGTATGATGATGATGTCCAGGGCATGCTAGTGCTACTTGAAATTGTTGAGAGTTTGTGCTTACTAAATGGTTTGTGTTATATTTATATTATGAAAATCATGCTTGTTAGGAATTATATTAGAGGTATAATTTTCAGCATGTTTACTATGAACCTTAATTGAATACGGTCCTGTTTTGTGTATTCTAGCAAATCTTATCTTTAGGAGAGTCAATTTATTGATAGCAGATGGTTATTGTTGGTCAGTAAAAACTATTTAGCATTTTCTTGCCTTTATTATCATGTCCTTCTCATGTTGCACAAGCAACACTTTGTAGTTGTTTAAATATGCATGGGCACAACGTACATTATTGTGCTCTAAAATGTATTGCAAACGAGAGTTTTGGTTTGTTCTGAGATTTGTGTATGAGTCCCTATTATCCAATGTTTTAAACATTGGATGATACCTATAAATATCACAAATATCATATCCAATTTTGAGGTACTCGATTATCGATATTCCCTATAATATTGGTACAACATTTGCCAATATTTATGATATTGTCGATATAATACACTTTATATTACTGATTTTGATTCATTTAGTTATTGGCTGACACCGATACCAATTCGTTTTCTGTTATTTTGTGAAACTTTAGCTATCATTGAACAAAAAAAAAAAAAATACTGTAATGTGCAACTTTCTTTTTTTTTTCTTTATATTTTTTTTTTCTAATTTACATATGCTATATTCCTATTTAAGCCAAGACGTTTTTGTTCTTGTATATATTTACTTTGCAAGGTTTAAAATATCACAAATTGGTGTATCTCAATCACTTATGGTATTAGTATTGGTGACATTGAGAATATCAGACTGATATTATACGGCATATCACGTATTAGTACCTTGAAATTTGAAATGATATATACATACACACACACACACACACACACACACACACATATATATATATATATATGTATATATGTGTATATGTGTATATATATGTATGTGTGTGTGTGAATTCTAAAGCAACACAAGGGTGAATTAGGGTTTTTGGTGGACAATTAGTGGATTTAGAGAAGAACATGAATTTATGGTTTCAAAGAGAAACAATCAAAGATGGAATTTATGTCGCACACCCTAGTGACTCATTCACTAACTATAGAATTCACAGTGTGTAGGAGCATTTCACATAAAGAAGTTAGATCTCTGCCCAGTGGGAAACCTACAAAGGTTATGACAACTAATCTTTGATCTTTACCCAGTGCGAAACCTACAAAGATTATGATAACTAATCTCTGAGTGTCACTATCTTATTATAAAGTCATCAGATCTATGCATGTACTCGCAGTAGTACTCCCATGTTTTAACTTCGATAGTTGGTTAAATAAGTGGTTCCAAAAGTAGGAGAAAGTTTTTTCTTTATAAGTTCCACTTTCATCTCGATCCGTAACAAACATTTTCCTCACTCTCTAACTGTCTCTTTACGGATATCTAATACATTTTTGTTAATCCTTATAACTTTATCTTAATGAATCGAATTCGCACGGATATAAGACATCTTGTACCAATAAAAAAGTGACACGTATCGGCTAGCCAATTACTGAAACACTGGGACGTATGTGCCATCAAAAGTAGGAACATATATCTTGACTTTTCGTGTGATATTATTATATTATTATCCTCTTGCAGAACCCTCAACATTCCCATTGTCATTTCTTCTAAGACTGTGATCTTTGCCCGGTTACCTCCATTCACATGATTATCTATATTAGGCCGCTATCTATTGACATGTGTCTCTAGGGTATTTAAATGGGACCTACATTCCTGATGGGCTTGTCTCTTAAACGTACATGAAACTTATTTGATGGCCTCTAGGGCCTCATGAATCTTTGTATGGTGTTCTGTTTGTTCGCTTTGGCTTCTTAAAATTTTTGCCGCTACGAAGTGTATACTAACCAACCTATTTGAGTGCAAATGCAGTCTCAATCAAACATGCAGAGGACTATACACAAGTCCGAAATATCAACACTAGTTGCGTTACTACATGAACAAAATTAAATAAGGCACCATGATAGTTGAATTTGTTAAGTGTTGGAAAATGTAATTCCTAAATATGCAGTGGAATTTAACATAATAAAATGAGTGGGCAAATTTAGATAACAATGTGAATTATCTAATATCCATACAAATAACAAGAAAAGAATATGAAACTTAGCAGATTGGAGTATTGGTTCAATTATAACGCACCTTGGGAAAATAGAGAAATTCAAACTCACATACATAAAACTTAAAGAGTTGTTGCAATCTTTTGTGCAAAGTCTGGAGCAGAAAATCCCAAGAAAATAGCTAAGAAAATAGCCCAGAATTTCGATGGCTCAGACTAGCTCTTGGTTAGCTTTGTAGCTCGTGGTTGGTGCTTGATTGAGCCATTCAACAATCAACGGTTGTAATCGATTTAGTTTTGATTTGGCTTGACAGATCAACGGATTCCTTCATATTCAATTGAATCAAATTGTGATCGGCTCAAGTAGTGAGTGGTTGGGAGGTGTCTGAGATTCAACTGGATTTGGATCACGTCGGTAGTGAGCTTGGACGTTGCGAAGATAACATCAGTGTTGGTCGAAGTTGGTGATGCTCTGGAAGGTGGTGAGTGTTAGGTTTGTTCATTAATCATCGAATTTAGTTTAGAAATTGTTGGTGAGTTCGTGTCAGCCTCCAGAGTGGCCGATGAGGTTGCATCAACATTAGGAGTGGCGGTCACTCTTCAAGCGAACACCGGTGAGCTCGATTTGGTGTCGGATCTTGGTCTAAGAAGCAATACCAAACTTGGAAAACATTGATGATGACAACGAGACCCTTGACATATTGAAGGAAGAACGGCTACGACAAGGCATTGAATCGATGATGACGATGGAGGGGAGGGGGAGATATCAAATAGAAGCGACTGCTGTCGGTGAGATCTTAGTTTTATTTTTATTTTTTTAATTTTCTCCCTTTTTCTTTTCTATTTTTTTTGATTAATTTCAATATTTAAAAGAAATTAAAAGAAAATGAAGAAGATGATGGAGATAGAATAGATGGATTTTTGTGCTCTGACAAAGCACAAGCTATAGATGGTGGATCTGGGAAAGAAATACAAATCTAGGGTTTCAAAAAAAAGGAAAGGAGGAATTTGGAACACACACCTCGGTGACTCACTCACCAATTCTTATATGAGAATTAATTGAAAGGCACAAATTGTCTCTAGACATTTACTAGATCAATAAAAGTATCATAGAACATTAGTTATAAGAAAAACTTAGCACGTGCATATAAAAATAAATAAACACCAAAATATCCACTAAATAGCTAGATAATCAAACTACAATATATCATCTAAGAAGCTTCCATCAATGTTGGTGTATGCTGATATTTAAAACCTTGATATTATGTTTATATTAATTCCTCCATCATAGCGGACAGCACAAAATAGTTCAAACATATCTTTACAACTTCATATTTATAAGTCTTGTCTACACTGCTTTTTTTTTTAATGATCTTTTATCAATAGTTACATGTTCTCATGTTTATTTTCTTTTTACGTGTGAATGCATTTGATCCACATTGTTGCATTGAAATCTTGCAGACTGTCTGAAATAAATTTAGTTTCGTGTCTCATATTGCAGTGGCACTAATTTGGCTTTTTAATTGCATAGATATTCATATATGATATTTTGTTCTGTGTGATGTGACTGAAATAGGAATTTTAGTTGTTCTTTAAAATTAATGGTCTTCCCGTATTGCTCTGCAGATCTCTTTACAGAATGTAGACTGTTTTTAACCACTATTATATTATTTTATTGGTTCTTCTAGATTGCCTTTGCGTTATTTTACATGTATCCCTAGTTCATGCTTTCATCTTTATTTTCTATCCGCTTGTATGAACTTCAGTGGAATTATATCCTTTCTCGGTCCATGACCCAATTTCTTTCTTTCTTTCTTTCTTTCTTTGTTTTTTTTTTTTTTAAAACTGCTGCTAAGTGAATTGTCCAACCAAGCTACCTCATGTTTGTTTTAAAAAGTCAGGAAGATGTGATTACACTGAAAGTTCTTTCTGCTATAAGAACTTAACTCAGCAATGTTACTATTGATTTCTCCCAATTTACCGAGTGCTTCACTTAGTTTTAATTTCCAAATATAGCAATTTTTTAAATCCTATTGCTTTTTAAAGATTCACCCAGATTTTTTTTTTTTTGTTTCTTTTAATTTTCTTCTTGTTGACACTATATAGTGGAAAAATACAGAATGACTTCTAAAACCTAAGGAGCTCAATGTGGGGTTTCTTTTTGCCCCCTCTCTGAATATTGACACCATTTCCCTCAATTTTTTTTCGTTAGAATCAGGCATATAAAGCTTTTCCAAAGTTCTTTAATTGAACTGTATAGCACAGCTGCACAAGATGACTTCGAAATGACTGATTTGCTGACATCAGCACTTTAGAATTTCAGTTGAAACGTATCTAATTCATTGACACTTTAATATAGGTTTGGCTAAAAGATTTTCTGAAGTTTCTTCCCGGTTTGTGTGTGGAGAGGGGGTTGGTTTTTTTTTTTTCTTTTTTCTTTTTTCTTTTTTTTATTTTTTTTGTGTGTGTGTTGGGGGGGGGGGGGGGGGGTGGGTGTTGCTAGACTTCGTTACTGGTATCTCCAGATGAAAAAAGAAAGGTATATAGAGGGTATGGAACCTTACTGCTCTAACAAGTATCAAGCTAAGAATTATCTCTCTCCATCATGATATAATGCAGAAATATCAAACTCCAAGACTGTTTTTTTTTTTTTTTTTTTGTCTGGTTACAAATGTTGGCAATAAAACAAGTGGCATTTTACCTTGAACTCTCACCATTAGCTAATACTTTCATGTTATGGTGCTTTCTTCTCTTTAATAGTAATGTGTTGTTATGCTTGTCAGGTTGTGCCCATGTACAAACCGGAATCGTCATAGCCTTTGTGTTGATTACTTTTCATTGATCTGCTATATCTGTGGTGTTATTTACAATATAACAGCAGTGATTATCTTTTGTTGTCCTCCCTATTAACATTAGATAGCTATTGATTGGATTTATACTTCAAGTATTGATATAGTTTTGTTTACAAGGCCCTAGGTTCATGCAACTATTCACTAACTTTGCATGCATCTTTTTGAACTTTTTAAGTATTTAGTTTTCATGGGCTTGTTCCTCTATACTCTGAGTCATCTGTACGTATGACTCGAATGTTAAGGACCTGAATGCCTTTGAGTTTGATTTGCTTCTCTCTTATTCGCCCCCTACTTGGATGTTGGTTTAGAAACAAAAACTGTTGTAGTCCTTAACAATCTTATTTCACTTCTTAAGAGTTATTTCTCCTTTTGTTTTCATTCAACCCCAACCCTCTGTTCGATTTAGAATGTCCATGGATATCCGAGCAATCCCCTTCCAAAATGTCTCTTAAGATGAAAGTTTAAACCTTCTTCAAGGTAGAACAGTCACTGACCTAATGTTTAAAGCTGTAGCGTTGTACACACGGGAAAAAAGTTTTAATGTATTAAAAGCCCAAAAATATTGTATGGGATATTACCTGCAAGACTAGTGAATTTTTTTCTTTTTTCTTTTTTTTTTTGGTTGCAATTTCCTTGGTTATTGTTCAAGTCTAACTGCCTGTCATCTTTATTTCCCATAGTTCTCATGCACTGTTACTTTGCAATGGTCCTTTAATATGTATTTTGCATATATTTAAGCTGCATTGTTGTGCTATCAAACATGATGGTGGCTTGGCTGTTCTGAGATAACATTTTTCTCAGGGCTTCGCATCCCAGAGTCATGTTCTTGATGTAGTCAAAAGAAAGCTGTTTTACTGCTATGAGCCTTTTTTTTTTTTTTTTTCTCATTAGTGTTTTTTTTTTCACATGCCATTTTATGTTCGTTTGTTAATTACATGGCAGGTTGCAGGAACTTTCTCAATGCTATCCTATTTTATGCCCTTTTTACGTTTATTTACTCATTGTCAATTGTTCGTATCGAGCGTTTGCTTGCAAACGTATGGTTTAAGGTGACAATCTGGATTATTTTACCAAAGCCATCATCCATTTTCTTTCGTATCCATCTTACTTTTATCATAGGAAGTGTCCACTGCGTGAAATTTCTTTTCAGGAGCTTCAGCAACTCTATACTTCATTATTAATTTCTCTTCTATTTATCAGCGTAGTGTGGTTTCATATACTTGGTAAATGTTTAATTTTGTTCATTTCCTACGCCTTTTATGCTAGACTGATGAGCTAGATATCGACTGGAACTCTAGTAAGCCAGATTAAATATGGCATTTTCTATCAACATAGAAGTACATAAACCCTTATCACAATCGATAGCTTCCTGGAAGATTTCTTTGAGGGTTTGAACTAAACCCCTGGTTATAAAGATATGAATCATATGATGGAAACATTACAACTTCCAGGATTTTGATAGTGGCTGGAAGTTGTAATGTTTCCATCATATGATTCATATCTTTATAACCAGGGGTTTAGTTCAAACCCTCGAAGAAATAGTAAATGCAATAGCTAAATGAGAGAGTAAGATCATGTTAAAATGATTATATAAAAGTGTTCTGTTGGTATTTACTCATAGTTTGGTAATTACCACATAGGACACCGATCTATGGATATATTAAAAGTGTTCTGCCCGTCTCTAACACCTCGTTCAATTGTTTACATCAAAATTTGTCCCCCAGCGTTCTTGTGCTTCATAACCATTTTTCTCATCAGCTTCCTCCTCATTTTCTTATTTGTATCAGTGCAAGTTTCTGACATCATGAGCTTCGTAACCATATGCATGCTTGCTGTGTCAATGGCTTTTATTTTTACGGCATATCGGAGCTCACCTGCATGGTTTGTGTAAGAAACTTCTATTGAGCAGACTTGCTCACAATGATTAATTAGTTACAAGCGGTAGAGGTCATTGCTCCCCTTTGTATACTGTTACATGAACAATTTGATTGTTGGTAGTCGCTAACATGTAGAATTCTTCATGAGCTTAAACCTGTGCCCCACCGCTGAACTCATTTTATATGCTGAGAAAATATTCATGTTTTGATGTTTCCGTAAAAGGGGTGTTCCCTTAGACATTTAGAGGGTGTCATTATAATTTCTCAGGGGGCGGGGCTGCTTGCTGCACGGAGAAGTTGGTCCACAAATTTGTTTTTCGTTTACTGGAGAGAATTTCGAATCAGTTAAGCTTTGACTTTGCTTTTGTGGTGTCAATAATGTCATGGAGTATATCAAATATTTGTCATTGGCTATGCTGATTGTCAATTTTCTTCTTCTTCTTCTTCTTCTTTTTTTTTTTTTTTTTTTTTTTCTTTTTGGCAGAACTGCCAAAAAATTTAGTATAGAAATTTGACCAAGATGAGAGAAAAATAGGAAATTTGTGCAAAATATCTCATCCCCATCAAGAACAGGAGAAATAAAATTGTAGATTACACAATCCCATAAAAACTAGGCAACCAAAAGTAAATACAATTTCTAAAGTATTCAATTGAAATCTCAAACAAGTAAATGAAATATTATATTTAAGACAGCACCTTCTATGGGAATTTTCTTTTATTAATACATTGTGTCAATTGTTACTTTATATTCCTGGATTCTACGAAAGATCTGATCTTTTCCAATATGGAGAATTTATCCGTCAACGGTGTGCTCGCCTAGACTTATTTACCACTCGGAAATGCCTTGCGAGCAGAGGACAAAGAACAAAGTGAAGAGGTTGGGAGGTCCATGAGGATCGGCTAATATTGGACCTGACGAAGCAAATCGGAAATGCCTTGCGAGCAGAGGACAAAGAACAAAGTGAAGAGGTTGGGAGGTCCATGAGGATCGGCTAATATTGGACTTGACGAAGCAAGAGATATGCATGAAGCAAGAGATATGCACGAGGATCGGCAAATATTAGACTTGAAGAATCGGCAAATATCAGACTTGAAGAGGCTGTTTGTTTCATGATTTTGGGCTAGATTTTGAGCATGAATTTGCAGAAATACATATTTTTCTATCAAAATATTTGGTTCATATATTTGAAGCATGGAAAATTTGTTAACGCAGCAGCAAGAAGGGGTGGTATCAGTTTTCCCAGATTATGTGGGAAACCAATTATTTTGGAGGTTTTTTTTTTTAATTAACTTTTGATGATGGAGAAAATAAATTAATTATTTTTTATAATATTTTAAACAATCTTTTTCTTTGTAAGTAATATTTGACAACCATTCCTCCAAATTTATATTCCTTGTTCATTGTATCATTAAATCCATGAAAAAAAAAATAATGGAAAATATGGAAAAATTCTCATATTATTAAAATTTTATTACTTTTTTCATGAAACAAACAAAAAAATTTGAGAAGTAAAAAATTGATGAACATTATTCACTTTATATATTTATTTTCTAAATTGATAAGCCAAACTGCTCCGAAGCAGAAGGTAGTATTTTATGTTACAAGGCCAACCTGTAGGCTCGACAATAAGTATGAGGTGTTGGAGGCTGCAAGATAGTTAGTTTGGCATCTATTACTCGGTGCACCGACAGTTAATTGCAAGAGAGTTAGTTTGGCATCTATTACTCGGTGCACCGACAGTTAATTGGATATGAATCGTTAATTATGGATATGAATCTTTAATTTAGTTATAACATTTATGGCACATACAATTTTCAAGATCTAATTAAAACACTCTCAATTTGATGGATTTTATGTGATATAATTTTTTTTTGGTTCATATACTCTACTACAAATACTTGGATAAAATGCTCCAAATGCCTAGTTGTTGTTGCTGTTGTCCTGGATTATTTGGTGCAAATAGGGTTATCGGCAGCAATAGAGGAGACATGGATCTCGAACTTGATATAATTTTGAGAAAAGAATATTCTTCTCTGATTACTATTGATCAGATTTATCCCATTCAAAAAAAAAATCTTTAAACTTTTTTTATCTAAGCTCTCAAAATTTAGGATTCTTGCATTTTAATGTTGAGGGCTCTAATTTTGTTAAAAATAACATATTAAGAAGATCCAATTAAATATAGGACTAAGTTTGCAATATTTTGGTCCTCTCTTTTTCTCTTAGGGGTAAAAGGATCGACAAATACCATATCTCTCTTATAGGGGCGTGCTTAACGAGGTATTTAAGTAAATGGCACTCCTCTAATTTCTAAATATACTTTTTGAAAAAATTCTTTTTATTACAAATTTACCATTATATATGTTTATGTTTTTGTTGTCTCCTCCTCCTTTCTCTTCAAATTCTCTCAAAATCCTAATAATTTCTGAAAAATTTAAATAAAAAATTTATCTAAATCTCCCTAAAAAAATTTCCATGTGTTGATATAAGATGCCGTAGTCAGTTGACGAATTTGGAGGCTAAGATTTGACAGAATCAGAAATAGATATGCATATTTAAATATCTTCGTTGTTATCATTATTATAATTGTTATTACTACTACTATTATTTTGGCAAAGAGGTATATATGAACTCACATGGTGAAGAATAAAAATAGGTAATTATTAACTTTACTGCAAATATTAGTGAAATCAATTTCTTTTTGGATATTGCAGTGACACTACGATTCATGAAATAAGATTGATTGTCAAGTAACAGTTATACATTAAGCTTTTAGTCAGATTTTTCTTTTTCTTTTTTGAATTGCATTTTCCGGAGAATCCGTAATGGTTACATCAAATGTATGCTATGTCAAAAGAATTTAGTATATAAAAGTAGTATATTTGAATCCATAATTTATCAATTAAAAGTTTCTGTCTGTTTCGATGGATTCAATTTGTCTCAAATTTTGAATATTTCTCAGAGAATCTTTAAGGATTACATCATATAATTTCTATGTCACAGAGATTGTGTATATACAATTTTTACTGCCCAATAAAGGAAAAAAAAGCACATTCCTGCAAAATTGACGAAATTTTGGATTGGAAATTCGAGAGTATTTTATTCATTCAGCAGATCAAGTAACAATTTAATTATAATAAATCTCGGGACAATACTCAACAAATCGAACTAATAAAATAAAATATAATCCTAATAGTTTGTTAGGTTTTGTTAGTTTAACAAAAATATACCACCAAAATAGATAAAAAGAACAAAACTTGTATCTAAGCAAATCCCAAAGGAATCCAAAATTAAGTAATTTTTTCAAAAAATTTAATTAGAATCTTTAATAGCCAATAGTAGTGTATATATATATACACAAATCTCCTACCGCTAAAGGAAAGATTCCGATATTTGTTGACACCATCAAATAATTTTAGTGAAATTTATAGGTATCTTCTTCTATTGAAGTCTATAAATAACAACCACAGCCACCATTTCCATTACCTTTAACATATCATCGAGAAAACAAATTATGCCAAGTTTCAAATTGTTTGCTTCTTGTTTCTCGGGAAGAAATGGCTCGCAGGCCGCAAAAGCATCAGCGGAGGAAGACAAGCACCTGAGGCACCTCATTGCGGTCGAAAAGAGGCTGAAGAGGTGCACCAGGATGCGTCAGTATTTCTCAGGGTGGTCTCTGCAGAGCAGGAGGAGGAGGCAGATTGATGACCTGGAGTGTGCACAGAGTGCCAACATAGTGGCTATACTGAAAATGTTCGACGATATGACCGTCGAGTTGGAGGCAGCCGAGACTCCATTTGTGGGTTCGACCAGACTGGAATCTAGTTTGGATATTTAGATTTTGCTTGGGTCTATTCTTTTTTGTGTGCATATTTTTCATATAGTGTTCCAGTTCTAGTTTTTTTTTTTTTTTTTTTTTTGGGTAAGCAAACTACCCTGCGTTTTATTAATGAAAAATAACATAACAACCATTTTACATCAAATCAACAGTAGGAAACTAAAGCAAACCGAGGAATCTACAAGTTCCAATAGTTTGGTCATACAACGTCACACATGCATAAAAAATAAAGTGCAAAATATAGAAATAAAAGACTCCCACTCAGAGTGGAGTATAGGACCAAAAGGTCTGACCCCTACAAGTTCTAGTTTTATGGCTTTATTTGAAAACTATCGATTATTACTATTACTGCTCAGGAGTCAAAGGCATACGCATAGCATATATGTTATTAATAGAATATTTATCTATTTGCAGTGGATTTAACAATAGTGGTCAATTTTAATGGATAGAAATGTTGCTTACTGATTAGCAACTAAATGGAATTCTGACAATGAGACTGGTTCAAGTGGTATTACCGTTCTCCAATTAGTGAAAGGTTCCCGATAGAAACTCAATTTGGATAAAAGCTTATTAGTTTACTGTATTTTGATAAGACTCAATTTGGATAAAAGCTTATTAGTTTACTGTATTTTGATGAGGCTATGTGTGATAGAAAATATACAATGCTATTGTTCTACTATATAATGAATGTTTATATATACTATATTTTTTTCACTGAAACTCACACCTGATTCCACAAATATCAAATAGGATATTTATTTATTTTTCATTATAAATTCCGATATAAACCATGACGGATTGCAAAATGGGATAAAATTCAAAATCAATGTGACCTCAGGTTTAAATATGGAGGTTAAGAACGGGAGTTTCCAAAGGAGCACACCACTTTTCCTATTAAGTCTCTGTCTAGTGTATTTTTAGTCCAGACCACCACTTTTCCTATTAAGTCTCTGTCTAGTGTATTTTTAGTCCAGACCGGTCTTTTTTAAGTAGACTCACTAGGAAAAATGGCGTGCTCTTTTGGAAACTAACTTAATAACCTTACTTCTTTTTTTTTTTTTTTCCTTTTTATTATGATTAGAAGGGCAGATGTCTTTCTTGAAAAAAAGAAAAAAAAGAACTCCCATCTAGCCAGTATCCATCAAATTATCTTTCCCCATGAAAGATCAATTAAAAATATTTGATTGTAATTTTTTTATAGCAAAAAAAAAAAAAAAAATTGGCAATTTCTCAGATTTGGTAAAATTTGAAATATTACGCATATACATGGCAGTTGCTCAAAGATAATGTAAACATAAACAAGAATATTTTATGATCAAATATTGATAACTAAGAATCCAACACCAACAACTGATAAAGAAGCAGTATAAAGTATTATTGCTTATGAATCAAACAACAAATAGACAAACACATTGTACCTGACACAATAAAAGGTAGTAACAATGTAAAATGTTGGCATATGTACTATACAACTATTAATTGAACAAAATAATAAGACTTACATAGAATATGAGCTTTAGAGGAAACATAGAATGGTTAACAAGTTACACACGAAAATATATTTACAACATCGACCACATCGAGCCATCCTAAGGTAGTCGATGAATCAATCTATGTAATGGAAAGATTTCCAAAGCTATGGAGGCATTCAACTGAAGGCACTACCCTCGCGAAGTCTCTAGTAGCAAACTATAGTTGAATATAAAACGGAACAAATCCATTGTCAACTCCTACATTTTGCTGACAACATCAAGAGAAGACCAAGCCCTACGCAGCAATCACGACCCTTCTCGGTCAAAAGAAAATCCCCCGCCATTTTGAGCAAATTGCAGTTTCTCCATAAACTTATGCTCTTAGGATGAAGTATACACATCATATCGTTCATTCTCGCTTCTGTCCAGGTAATAGTCAGGATATTTCTTATGACACATATTGAAAACCCTGACACGAAGCTCAGGAGGCACATTCTGCAGGAGTTGTGCTCTGGCCATACAATGCTTCCTCTGCAGTTCCTCAAATTCATTCTGCTGCTCAGCAAACAATTTCTCTAATTTACGTGCTATGGATTCAAGATCTTTTGTTTCACTTATCATCAATGCGTCAATCAGAGTTGCTTCCTTGTGATCCTGTGCTAACTCGGAAGTAGGATTTGCTTCTTTGTGAAAAGCGGGCACAGCACCTGATTCAGGCGATGCTGATGAAGTAACAGATTCCTGACCATCTTCAGCACTCTCCGTACAGTGAAGAGAACCTTTCTGTGAAGATGTAGAGATACGATGAGAGGGATCGTTCAATGCTTGGTCGTTAGGTTGTACCGAGTGTTCAAGCTTTTCGTAACCACCAGCTGAAAAATCATCACTGGCATGTGAGTTCAAATCTGATGACTGATTTGGTTGTGTGAGTGCTGGAGGGGAGCCTACACAGGACCCTTTCGGAGAACCAGACCAGTATCTCCGGCCAGATGGGAGCCTCTCGAGGACGAGAGCTCCAGGAGAACGATCAGGTTCATTTGGTGAAGCACGGACTTCATCATCAGCTTCAGACCCATGGACGTCTGAGTCGACCACGTCGTTGCCAGGCCCTTGTGCCCGAACCCATTCTGGAACATGGGCCTGTATCTCATTATCGATCATTTTAGCAATTGCTGTAACATCTTGATCAGTGAGGTCTAACTCCGCAACCATTTCTGTGGCCACACTGATTGATGTGTCCGCTTCAATATCAAATGGGAAGTGGATGATGCGAACTTGACCTGAATACGAAATCAGCATCAGTATCACCATTCAAGGACACGGAGATCTAGTAGATGCAATATCTACTGACTGATCTAAAGACAAAGTTCAGAGACCTGTGGCATCTGCAATGCGCAGCTTTAAGAATATGGTGTTGATGTCTTTCCGTTGACCTTCTACTGTGAAATCTCGACCGGGCAAAGCTGCGGTTTCTACTTCACCGGTTGTGCTATTTTTGATACTTGCATCGGAATGAACAAAATTACCTGCATTTTCTATAAAAGATTATATGAAAAAAGGGCATAAAAAGACTTTCAAACCACATTTTTAGAAGTCATTGCAAATACTAATCTTGCAACAGGTGCATTGTCAAAATCTTACCAGCACATTTCACATCTGATCTCGAAGGACCGATGCTCACGTTATCCAAATCTGACTGGAGAAAAGGATCCATTAGCAATTCTCTTGCTGAAAGCCTCTCGGAAACGCTAGCAATGCATTTTTCAATGAACTGTCTCACACTGGGGTCCTTCACCTTACCTAGAGATGCAGGCTTGATGCCCTAGATGACACAACGAAAACAAGAAAATAGAGCAAAATCGAGGATCAGGAAATGCTGTGAATAAATATCTTTAGTGAAGTATAACTATGGAAAGACATCAGTGAAGCAGATTCGGATAGGGTACCAAAGATAACTTAAAAGAGAGTGAGAATGCAAACAAATATCAAGAAAAATCTTTAGTTTATTCAGAAAATGTTTACAAAAAATGAACTGGTCGAAGGTTGTGAATTATTAGATAGTCTACAAAATCAGAGGAAACAGCCTGGGCTATTCTGCATTAAACTAAAGCAGTTCAACACTATCCAATCAATAACTTCTTGAGGGTTGTCTGTCTCACCAAAAGTGTCTAAAAAGATGATGTAACCATCAAATTACTGTATCCTCTGCTCTTTGGATCAAACAAGCAATTACAAATCAAGGCGCAAGATTTGTATGGTATACTGCAATTCAGCCCAATTCGTACAGTGGTACTTGATCAAATGGTCAAAAGATTGATATATTAAAACTATATCCAATATGGATCATGTGCCTCTAAAGCTAATGAACTACACTATCCAATCCCACTGTTGCATAAATGAATATATTAAATTAGCTCTTTAAGAAGCCTTTAACCTGGAAGCATAGAATGGCTCCTACAAAAGTACATACAGAAGCCGGAGAGAAAATGACTAGGTTTCACTAACCAGTATATACCAATAAGTATAGCAAATGTCTTATCAGATTTTGGGGAACTTGAAGAAAACTCTATAAAATCAGTATTGATATTTTCAATATTGCTGATATGATACTTCTCATATTGGCAATTCTGATACCCCATGTCATTAATAAGTATGCAATTTTAAACCTTGCTTTTGGATGAATTTGCAAAGTCGTGATAGAACTAGGTGACAAGGCCATAAGTCTGAAGTTTGTTCTAAAGTTAGAAGCATGGTACGAACTCTGAGGTTTTATAAAACTTGCTTTTGGATGGGTTAGCAACATCATGCAGAACTAAGTGAAAAGTCAATATTCAGAAGTCTCTTCTAAAGTTTGAAGCATAGTCTGATAGACTCTGTAGTCTGTTCAGTTAGACAGCATGATGAACCAAGTGAAATTGAAGTCTACAGACATACTTGCAGTAAAAGTATTCTGTAGTGTATCCAAATCAATATTCACATCTGTACAAGATCAACTCCTGTTACAATCTTGAAATTTCCAATATTTGCTATATCTGAATCTCTTGAGCGGTTGTTGCTTGGGTGTCAGATATCATAAAAGTTTACGAGTACACTTCTGAATGATAGGGAGCATCGCGGTTGGACATGACATCCAACCTTAAGAGGTAAGAATCTGATGAGAACATTTTCTTCTGCATGTCCATACCTGCAGAAGCTTCACCACATGATGAGATTTAATAAAAAGGGCATCCTCAAACACAGCTTGGTGACGGTTCAATTACCAGAAGTAGGATGTAGACTGTACATTAGCTTTCACTTTTTATCAGTTTTCTCCAGAGATTTCATTGTAATTCTTCTACAACATAAAGTCGTATAGGTGTCGGTTTCACACTGGCGTTGTTTATCCTCAAGGAAATAGCATTGGTGCAATAGAATCCATATACACCTGTGATGTAATTGCTATAGGTTTCAAGAGTCACATTAATTGAATTTGGTCTAAATGGATGTGGATAAAATGTTCAGATCCGTTGTGCATGAATAGCAGTTTGGCACCAAAGGTAACACTGATTTCCATCAGTCCCTGATTTCAGAGAAGTAATAATAAAATCTATCTCAGAAGTTAGAAAACTTCCGGAGTGTTTTCCCCACAGGACATGATCCCGCTGTGCTACTCGTCCTCTAAATTTGTAAAGTTGGTTTAACAATCAAAACTACTTAACATACAAGAATGAGGATATAAGCGTGAAAAGCGCTGTCATCTAATGATATTGTCAAGTTAATTATTAGTATTCCTTTTAGCTGCCACTATTAGTATTCCATTGGTACAAATGTATGCTCAGACACATGTATGCACATATGCTATATATGGACTCATTTGTACCATATTCTGCACCTAAACAAAGTACCATGTGCAAAGCAACACAAGTTCCGTATTACCCAAATCTCAAGGATAGGCCAAATAAGAAACAACTGTATGCTAACTGATAAGATAAATTATGTTTTAATCAGTAGGATCAAGATCTTGATAGAATTTCACGGTTTTACCATCCGTCTCACTTATCACTCATATACAAGGATTCAACCTACCATGCAGTTTCTTAGTAATATTATAAACTAGAGCTGGACTTGAAGATGTCATATACTAAAATTAATTTGAAGTTGTTCTTGTGAGATCAGAAGTTACAGCACGGTAAAGCAACAATTGCAACTGGCAATCTGTGCGAGCCAGTTTCATGGTTTTGACATCTTTCCGACTTATCAGATACAGTGATTCAACCAACCATGCAGTTTGTTAGTAATAATTGTATGCTAAAGTGGATTTGCAGTGTTGTTGTATTGTAAAATCGATTTGAAGTTGTTTGTGAGATCAGAAGTTATTACTTGGTAAAGCAACATTTTTGCAATTGCAACCCGTGGGAACCATATCCATATCCATATCCAGCTGTTTATACACTATGCTATTGGTCATGACATTTACATAGCAGATATGATAGGCAATACAATATTCTACCAAGCAAGTTGAGCTGAGTGACAGGTAACTTTCCTTGTTCAGTTGGAAACTGGAAAGATATAACTACTGCTGACTCGTGTATCTGACAGCTACTCACTTAATTTGCAACTCTTTACACTTGAAAAAAAAGTAAAGTACTTCATATTTTGTGAGGGTGTATGTGAAAAAATGTTGCAGAATTTCCAAGGAGGCATTTATGTAGAAATATCTAGGCAGCAATAAATATCTAGTAAGTTAAAAAAATCTCTCTATGCCTAAAAGAGTCAAGGGCCTCATGGTTATCTCTAGATAATTTTGTTGAAATGCCTAGGGAACAATAAGGATATAGGAGTTATAACATTTCTGTGTCTATTAAGAGTCATAGTTGTTCCTAGAAATATCACTAAATCTCAATACTCTTCTCCTCTTTGTGAGTATATCCATCTCCACCCCCACAATATATTGGTATAGGAGCCACATTAGACGATGGCCTGCCAAGTAGTGCAACTTGATGTTCCTCGTCTCACAAATACTTCGTATATTGAAGTGGTGGATTTCTAATCTCTTGAGATGTTTTGAGAGATTGCAACCAATCAATACGAGAAGCTGAAATAGGTGCCAACCTAACACGACCAAAAGAGTGTTTCTTGAACGCTCAGAGAAGAGACCAGAGCCTTTCCATAATGTTTGAGGAGTCAATACGAAACTGGAGTTAACACAACAGAAATAACCCAGACAAATGATGAGAAGGAAGTCAAAACAAAGACAGCCTGGTGAAGAGTGAAGCCTCGTTTGGCAAGCATAAACATGTTCTTTTGCAGCCCCAATACTAAACATAGCACTGCACAAAAGCCCAAGAACAGAGGAAAGAGAAAAGTGACCAAATCCCAATCAGCAAAAGCTAAAATTACGACAAAGTTTGTACACAAAACTCAATATGGACTATAGAAGCCACACGAAATCCTCCTACACTAGGGTTGAGTAAGGTTGCTTTGCAGCCACGACTAGATGACAAAACACAAACACAATCACCCCAAGAACGGAGGGCCAAGCCACAGGACACTAGTCAATCTTAGATATCGAGACATGGTAAATGTTATTATCTATATGTATGTCAATGTGTCGCATGTGTCTACTACAACTTTAAGTGTAGCCAAAGCAACAGTAGTCAGGGCGAAAAAAACCTGCAATTAATTTAATGGTGCTATCATAATGCTCTCCATAAATTAGCAATACCATGGCTTTAGAAAACAAGGATATATCTATTACAATAGGAACTAGGTTTGTGTGTATGGCTTGTAAGTCATCTAAAATAAACTGTAGTGCATCTATTCCTTGTTCATAGTTTAACTATGTAACACCAGGTAACTGTCCTCAAAAGAATAGGTCAAGGTAAAAAAAAAACTAATTGAAAGTTTAGGATATGCAGTGATAAGTTAATAAAGGGTTCATCATTCTCTCCCCCCCCCCCCCCCCCACAAAAAACCCCAGCCGGGGGGTGCAGGTCCTTCAACTTTGTCGTTTCTATTTCAATCTGCTTTCTTTCATTATTTCAAGGTTTTTCTATTTGTTTTGTCAATTCAAACCCCTAAGTGACCTTGGGAAGTGTATCCCCAAAATCACACCTCTGCAAATCTATACCACCCTTGTCCTGTGAAGGAATCAAAAGGGGTGGGAAAAATTAGTTTTGCAAACACATCACTAGTTCACCATTATCTGTATGAACAAGACTGTGCTGCACAAATATTAGCAAGAGAAGAAAAGATTTTTATCAAGCATGCAAACCATGTATCTAGGCATGATAATCGGCGGTCTCAAGGGCCCTACATGTATCTCATCTAATGAAACTGTGGTCAATAAAGGGCCTTTCTATAGATCCTAACAGACCAATTAGCACGTAGAAAATCTATGTTATTGGTCACACAACCAAGAAGCAAGCCTTGTAAAATTTCATAACCAGAGAAAGTCTATAAGGATACAAGATTCAGATTCACTACAAAAAATTATTTTCAGAACTGAAGCATAAAGGGCCAAAGGGTGCAAAAGAGAAAAAATCCAGATATATTCCACTTGAGCTGAATTGGCAAGCAAGTGAATGGGAATATTTCTCCAAACCTAGGAATTAACTACAAGGAAGAAGTAAGAGCACTTAGCAGACTTTGAGAGGAAAATCTAGCTTCATGGAGAAACGAATATGAAATTTTAGCTAGAAGGGGAACAAATGAGTAACCATTAACTGATACTGCACACAAACCCAGGTCAAACAAGCTGCAATGCAAGCGGGCCCTTTCTAGGGCATTTTTTGTTGTTGCCTTTTACATTTATAGACTTTTAAAAGTTATATGTTTATGGATGAGGAATGAAATACTAAAGAAGTGACTGACATATATTTTCTACCATCATGTAATGCCTATAACTAGGGAAAATGGTTGTCTGTATATTTTGCATTAAGAAAACAAATTTTGGACAGATAGCCCATTTACGACTTTCATTTATTAAACTTGTTTTCCAGGATTTAATTTCATATGAATCAAGTTTGGTCATATCCATAAGAAACAAGTAAATATTCTTCATTAATCTTTCGCGAAAGGCAGCAAAAACTAATCTTCTGGAACCTAAAGTTTGACGGAGATTCAAACAATATTTGAAGCAGTCAACAAAACCCCAACAATTTTTGGTGATTAGCATAAGAAATCTCATTAGTTCCTACGGTATATCTGTACTTGTTATGCATTTTATAGCCTAGATTGGCAATTTATGAGAAAAATGACAATCAAAAGTAACATATGTACTGACCATATTTATTGAAGAACGTTTGAAATGGCTTGAGTTAAAGAAAGTTGCAGAATGCTAGTTTATATGAAGTCATGTGCAGATCCAGCAACTTTAAGCCAATATTTGATAAGGCTAAAGTCTAATCTAGGAAAATTCATATAGGAGAAAGTTATAGAGAATTGAATTATCTTTCCAACGGTTTAAATATCTTCTCAAAAGTACAAGTTATGATCATTTTACTATAGTGCTGTAATGCAAAACAGCATTTGAAAATTCTGCACTGGGTCACTGGTGACCTTGGGTTTTCTAAAGCCCGAAAAGTGATCCCCTGTATGTCACCAGTGACCAAGGCCATTCGAGTCATTATATGAGACTCAGATTTGGTTTTTAAGTGAGGCTTTGCATTGGTTTAGACTACGGTTTCTCCCTTATAACCCTAACTATAGGAGTATCTTTATGGAATTAGTTTGAGGAGTTACTTGGAGGCTTTAGAGATATAAGGAAAAGGAAGCTCTGGATAAAAAAAAATTGTGAACAATAATTCCTAGCACTTATTCCTAAAGATTTGGTGAGAATTATTTGAAACCCTTTTTGCTTGGAGATCAATTACTATTCGCCGTCTTCAATATCTGGACGTCAATCTTCATAATAATATGGTAACATTGTCGATGCCTAGAATCTCTGTGATCATTTTATTCTTTGTATTGTGATGGATGAGCCGCTCGAGGTGATTTAGAGTTGTTTTTAATTTGTGAGTGTCAAGCAAGTTAGAGAGAGATTCTAATATTGTCGCTCGCCATTGTGGGAGTCTAGAAATTGTGGGAGAGAACAACTTGTAAAAATCTTTTCATCATAATGCAGCCTTTAGGGGTTTTCCACATTAAAAATGGTGTGTTTCTTGTGGTTATTTTTTTATTGTTGGATTTGATTCGATTTGATTAAATATAATTGTCTAGATTAAACCTCTAATTTGAATTTATGAATAGCAGATGTTTCTTTTTCAGTTTAATTTTTAATTAGTATCAAAGCATGTTCATTCAATTTGAGTGAGATCTAATTTTTTTTTTTTTTTTTTTGATGAATTTGCCTAGAACGGGACAATAAATCACTACACTACCTTTACTAGAAGGACATAATTACATTGTTTTTAAACCTGCAATCGTTTCTTCTAATAATGCTTGCGAGAATATTTCAAGTGTCTCATGTACTAAAGTATACTTGTGATTCTAATGAAGAAATTGATATCCAAGAGGCTTCAACCATTTTTATAAGGAGGCTTTGAAACTCAAGAAGAAAAATGTCGAGTTGTCCTTGATATAGGTCGTTTGTAAATGAAAAAGAAGAGTCTTCATTGGAGCTGAATATGTTTTTGAAAAGAAAAGAAGAACTGAAAGCTAAGAAGCAAAAATTAATGAATGATATGAACTTCACACCTGAGAATCTCAAAGAATGTCAAGCTACCGATGTTAAATTGGAAAACAAGTTAAGTATTTTATAATCTTATTTATCTGAATCTAATGCCTCTCTTAAAAACCAGTTACAGGTACGCTGATGTTTGATGGAATTTTAGTAGCTCAAATTGTTGGAAAGAAGCATCAAGGACTCGGTGTTGCTAGCAAAAAGTCTAATGATAAAAGTACTCCCAGAACCTCATCAGCCACGATGGCAACCAAAGATGACAAGGCTATGATAGGCAAGCTAAAAATCAAAAGATGAAAAAAAAGGCCAACTTCAAGTATGACAATTTGAACACCCGACACGAGAAACAAGTTTGTTCCAACATGTCATCATTGTGGTAGAAAAGGATATATCAGACCTTACTATTTTGATCTTTTGTATCCAAAATCTTGGTATCCTCTATTCATAAAACATTAAAAAATAAAAAAGTTTGGATAGAAAATTCTAAATTTAATGGTTACCCTCAATCCCAAAGTATACAAATGCTAAAAAGTGGAAAGAAAAGTCTAAATTGAAACCGCTTAGGAGTATTACAAGAGTTTGCACTATTGAGTAATCATATATACCCAACAACCTAGGACATAAGCTTGAGTGCATATTTTTATCATATGGTTGTGTGTGTGGTACCATTATTATATAATCTAACTTTTCTGTTTAAGGGTGAATTTGAATGTTTTAATGCGACTAGATGTGCATGTATTTTGGTGTAAGATGGTTTGACATATAAAATCTAGAGACATTTTAACCTAATGTAGTGCATTTATATAGTTTAATCAGCTAAAATTCTGATGTATATTCATTTCTCAAATTTGTTCAAATAGATATGAGAGGACTATTAGATACTGAGGGTAATATGAACCATCTTATCAAAATTTAAAAAATAGGGCTTACTTCTATTTAAGGTGATAGTTGCTATCATCGGGTTTCGGGTAGCTCATCGAAGATGAAAAGACAAACTTAAAAGAAACTTGAAAACTAGGGATGGAAAAGCTCATCAAAGATGAGAATATTTGTTTATGAAATAAATATGTGTGGGAGCAATGGAGTATTACATATAGGGGAGAAAAGATAGAAAAGTTCATAAATATGATCATATTTGGATATTACTTTACATATATCAAATTATGGTGATTGTTGCTCTTGATATGTACAGATTTATCTTCCCAGTTTAGTTTGTTCCTAATACATTAAATTTGATACATTTATTAAATATTTAAAACTCTTCCCTATTTATGGTTGGTATATATGTTAAATGTGAATAAAAATGGTTGAATAATGATAACTCAATATGTTTCTTTCTATCCACTAATGTGATTATAACAATTGATGCATTTCTCCTTGTCAATTTCTAATAAAAAGAGGGAGAACTTTTTGGTAGAACGTGTGATGCTTATGGCCATTCAAGGAAAGAGATATTTAAGGAGAGTGATGTTTGATCTATATTTAATGCTGGAAAATTGATAGAGAATGATGGTTTACTTCTGGTATTTATATTCTTTGACTTCAATAATACTTTTGACTTGAATTTGACTGAATGGTGTACTTGTAGCTGTTGGTACTGCATTTGAGCGTTAAACAAAATTGCCAAAAGGAGAGATTGTTACAGATTTTCATAGCATAGTTTGGCAATTTGTGACCAACACAATAATTAAAAGTACCATGTATATTGATCGTACTCATTAGTGAGCATTTGGAATGGATTCAAGTTGAAGAATATTATGTAATGCGATTTTTTGTGAAGAACAGTGTAAATCCAGTAACTTCAAGCCAATATTTAATTAGGATAAAGTCTGATCTAGAAAAATTTATCAAAGAGAATTTTGGAAAATGAAATTATCTTTCTAACTGTTCAAGAATCATCTCAATTAAAATTTATACATACAAGTTATGATTATTATACTAAAGCATTGCAGTGCATAACTGCATCTGAATATTCTTAGATTTGGAAAACCCAGGGTTTTTATATGGGATTCAAATTTGTTTTTTTACGTGGGTTTTTAGATTAGAGTTTCTCTCTCATAATCCTAACTATAACATTATTTGAGAACATTTTTAGAGGTTTTGGATACCTTAAAAAAAGGAGGCTTTTGATTAGTAGATTTGTGAAGAGTTCCTATGACTTGTTCTTGAAGACTTGGTAAAAATTGCTTGAAGCCCTTTTGCTTAGAGATCAATTCCTATTTGCCATCTCCAACATCTGCATGTTAATCTTCATGTGATATGATAACTTTATTAATGTGTAGAATCTGTGTGATCATGTGTGATCATCTTATTCCCTGTATTGTAACTAAGTGAGCCTTTTGTGGTGATTTAAAGTCTAGTTTATATTTTGTGGGTATGGAGCAAGTTAGAGAGAGATTCTCAGATCATTGCTAGTAGTTGTGCACTAGCAACTGTGAGAGCGAATGACTGTAAAAGCCTTTTCATCATATGCGGTTATGATCTATGGCTTTTCCTCTCATAATACAGTTTTTGGTCCATAATTTTTTCTCTTAAGGCTTTCCTTGTTAAAATTTTGTATTTCATGTAATTGCTTTTTATTGGCTAATTTAAGTGACTTTATTCAATTTTGATTGATTGGATATAATTAACAACAACAACAAAGCATTTTATCCCAAGTATTTGGGGTAGGCTACATGAACCAAAAAAAGAATCACGCCGGATCGATCAGTTTGATATTCCTTCTCCATTCATTTCTATCAAGTAATATCTCCTTATTTAAATCTCTAGACTCCATATCTTTGTGTATCACCTCCATTTATGTTTTCTTCGGTCTTCTCTTTGTTCTTTTAACTTGTCCTATATTGATAAACTCCCCTTTTCGAACTGGTGCACTTGTAGGCCTATATTGCACATGACCAAACCATCGTAAGCGATTTTCTCGCATCTTCCCATCGATGGGAGCTACACCTAACTTAGCACGAATATCTTCATTTCTCACTTTATCTCTCCTAGTATTGCCGCACATCCAACGGAGCATGCGCATCTCTGCTACACTTATCTTCTGTGAATGACGTTTTTTTATAGCCCAACATTCCGTACCATATAATAAAGTTGGCCTAATAGCAGTCCTATAAAATTTTCCTTTCAATCTTAATGGAATATTGCGCTCACATAAAACTCCCATTGATTGGATATAATTATTTACATTAATTTCTAACTTAAATCTATCGATAACAACGGTTTCTTTTTTAGTACTTTTCATCATTGAATGCATAAACTTTACCATTCTTGACTTGCATTCTAGATCATGTACTATAAGTTTGGGGTTAGAATTTCCATATTATTATAGAGCTTCTTGTAATATGTTAGCCTAAAATAATAAGGGAATAAAGCTGATAATAAGTGGTAAAAGATATTATGATGGCTGACAGCCTGGCAGAATATTAACAACAATGGTTGAACATATCTAATCTGAACAGACTAAATCTCACCACTGATGTTCAAGTTTCTACAAATGGTGTACGCTTAAAGTGAGCATGAGTTGGAAATGAAAATGTGATCAGAGATGCTCAAAATATGGTTCAAAAAATACTACCTAGGTTGAAATTTATGTACTTGTATTGATCCAAAACTCTATATGAAACACGAATTCAAACAAGATTATATGTATAAAACAAGGGAGTAGTAAGTATTGTTGTTCAAAAAAATATAGTGATTGCAAATAGGAAAGCAGTTGGTCCTCAATGCTAAATGACAAAAATGATTCCTGTAGCTGAAGTCCAAAGCTTGAGGTTTTGTTGACCATAGATCCTAAATGCAACCATGTCTTATTCATAATGTGTTTATTTTATCGACACCAAAGGTAACTACCTCGGAAGCATGGACCATTGTGAGTCCTACCGTCAAGTTTCCGATAAGCACTTGTTGGGATACTTTCCTAACATGTATCAAACACATGGAGTCCATGTAGGATCCAAGAAAAAAAAAAGTTGCATGATGAAGATGTGTTGACATTAAAAAGTATGTATAGGTTGTGTGCCAGACACCTTGAAACCATGAGTTTCCTTGAAAAATATTTTAAAAAGCCTTAACCACATGTGGTACTATTTTTAGCAAAATATAAATACCTCGCAAATATGTGAGATCTTCTCACAAAGAGGCAGCTACTTTGATGGATTTTTTGGAGGCTAGTCCTAGAATCCATGTAGCATAAAAGAAAACCTCAGACATGAGAGCTAGTACTTTTAGCAAAATCTAAACACCATGCAAATAAGTGAGACATTATCACAAAGGCCCATTATCATCGATAGGTATTTGGCAAATAGTCCTAGAATCCATGTGATAGAAAAGCAGAAACCCCTATGGAGTTTGGGTCCAGTGATATATCTCCTTTTCCAATATGGGGCCAAAGTTTCACCATTTGTCTCTCTTTATTGTACTCCTTATCACGAGTGCTCGTGACTCATATTCAACGGACAATCTCAATAATCTCCTAGATACCAACTAGAGAGCTCGAATGTTTAGAAGATTACCGGTCACTATCTCCGTCTTGAATTGTGTTCCATCACACATATGCCAATTTGCCCAAAGAGTTGTCAATGCCCTGATAATTTCCTTGCATTGGAAATTAAATCTTCCACGAACATTACAAGTTGTTTAGAATGTGCTTTGCTTGACTACAACACCGGCCAGAATATAGTTGCTAATCCTCTTGCATCCTACTCTGGTTCCATTTCGTGGCAAGGATCACCATAAACTAAACTATAATACCTATTCCATGCTTGCACTTAGTCCCCGAATCATCAGTATGGATTCTAATACCATTTGTTATAATAAATGCACACCAACTTTATGGGTATTTAGCAAATAGTCCTAAAAGGTATTTAGCAAATAGTCCTAAAATCTATAAGACCAAAAGGGGAATCCTAGTTTGGAGAATGGGTCTAGGTGCAACTAACCATATCCTTACCTCTTTCCGTTTCCAGTATGGGACTATGGTCCCACACACTTTGCCGTTATTTCTTTAGTATCCTTCTTAACATAGGTTATTGGGAGCTGGCTTCGAGCCACAACCTCAACATGAGGGGCATAATAAGCTATTGGACTAGGTATTGGACTGGATTTCCAAATTTCTTTGTTAATATCATCACTTGATTAGAAGTTATGCATCTAAACAATTAAGGTTTTATTTTCCCCCACTTTTCTTAATAAACATTGTTCTACATTATGGTTTTGGTGTTTATCATAAATAGACCAGGCGCACACACATGCATGCATGCATACACGCACAAGTTGTCATGTATTTTTGTATTCTACCTTTTACGGATTTGTCATGTCATTGTGTCTGCATCATATTTGTGCTAATAATGCAATTTAAAATTCCAATTGAATATTCAGTAAGTGCGTATGTCATACTTTCTTTTGAGATGTGCACTTTTAAATTCCAATCAATTTCATGTGCACAAAAGTAAATTGTACAAATGTTAGAGCTGTTGTTTTAAAGAGAAGTTAATCATCTTAAGCATATCGAGAAAAACAAGTCTGGTCTCATCCTGATTATCCTAGGCTCCTTCTCAAGAAGTAATCACATTAGTGTGAAAAAGGAAAATCTCGGCTCTCAATGAAATAAAACATCAAGAACCTATAATGGGTGTTAGCCATGGACTACCATCTCCTTCAAATACTTAGAAATTAGTTATAGAAATCTTCAAGATGTGAAAGCATTAAAGATTGAAATTTCTGCTCAGAGAAAGGACATCAACATTAAATTGATAAATCTAGTGTAGAAGCCATACCGAGGTGACTTTCTTATATATTTGAGCTGCATTAGTACATTCCACATATGGATACTCGATGGTTACCAGCTCTAGTAAGCACATGCCAAAGGCATATATGTCAACCAATTCATTGTACTCTTCCTCATAAAGTTCAGGGGCCATGTATTCTGGTGTCCCTACAAATGAAAAGAAACTTACGATTATAAAAGGAAGTAAAACAAACTAAAATCCCTACAACAATCTCTAGTTACAACAGCTCAACAAAATGAAAGTAGTTTACCTATCACACTATGAGCTAAATGAGCATGCCGAAGTATGGCCGCCAATCCAAGGTCACCAATCTTCAAAACACCCTGGTTTCCGTTAACAAATATGTTGTCACATTTCAAATCCCTATGAATAACAGGTGGGTCATGACTATGAAGGTAAACAAGGCCGCTCAAAATCTGCCTCGACCAATTCTTCAAAGCTCTTATATCTACGTGCTTATGCTTCTTCCGATACCTACAATACAAATTCGAGCATTATATCCAATTATGAACAAAGAAATGAGTAAATGACAAAACGAAAGCCACAGAATGAATACTGACTGGCGCAAGGTCCCAGAGGTGAAGACCTCGGTGATGAAGTTGATGTTATCATGTTTGGTGTCGACCCAAGAGTTATAAAACTTGATGATGTTCTTGTGCTTTAGAGTCTGAAGCAAATGGACTTCAGAGTAGAGGCGCTCCAGGTCTTCACTGTGCCGCATCACATCGATCACCTTCACCTGATTCCAGGCCACCTCTATCCCTTCCAACTCGTCAAATGCCTTGTAACTGTTGCATCCATCAAAATCTCCCAATCAGTTACACCATTAAAATTGATTGCATATGTGAATTGGAAGAGAAAAAACATACACTGTCTTGAAAGCTCCTTTCCCTAGAATCTCGTTATACTGCAAAAACAAACAAGAATGTCAAGAAAAAGGAAAATCAATCGAATCGAATAATATCAAATGACAGCATGAACTAAATTTTTTAATTTTTATGATTTAGATAGTGATCGAAGCTGACTGACCCGACCGTATCGGCCGGTGGGATCGATCTCGACGAATTCGGAATTGGATTCGGCCGCCTGCTCCTGCTCCCCCTCTTGCATTTCTTGATTCCAATCCCAATCACAATCCCAGAATCCAATCTCAAAAAGGGATCAAGTAACCAAAATTAAAATAAGAAAGAGAGAAATCTCTGTGAGGGATCTGCAGATACCGGAGGAGATGAGAGATCTCAGTGAGAATAGAATTTGGCAGTTGTTTATTGTTTGTTATTGTCGTCGCCGGAAGAAGCAAATTGCGTGTCTGAATTTGGGGCTGCAGGTGGGTCGGAGTTACACGGATCCGACCTGGATGCGATCACAGGAGGAGAATTCTAAATGCGCACCATTCTCCCCTGTGTTGTAAATAACTTTACCATAAGATGTGGTGCTCACTAAGAAAAATGAAGTGCGCATTTAGATTTCCCCACGTGGGGCCAAACGGGAGCCTGAGTGGACCCGAAACGAGATGTTCTTTGAAGGGAGTTTACAGAGGGGCACACTATTTTTCCTAATTAACCCATCCTCTCTTTTTTTGCCCAGTGAGCATACCAAATAATCCTAAAATATTCACTTTCTTTCTCTCTTCCTTTTCCCTTCCTTCTACCTCTACCTCCATTCTTCTTTGTCTCACCTCTCCAACTCTAGTACCGACCATATCTCAAATCCAAAAATCCAACTGCTCTCTTCCTTCCTTCTCCCATCTCTTCTAATCCTTCATTTTTCTCTTCCTCTTTCCTACCTTTTCCTCCACCCAACTTCGTTTCTCTCTCCAAGTTGTTTGCTGCCGCCGCCGTCAATCCAGTCCACGCCGCTCACCTGCTGCCCCTCCGTCGCTTCTTGAATCGAGATGGGTAAGATCTCTTCCTCATTTAGCAAATTTATTATTTTTATTTTAGTTTCTTTTTTTGAGTAAAGAATGAGAGGTTTTTGAATTTGATGGTCTTATTGAGTTGGAGAGGAGGAAGAGGGGAGGAGGAGGAGAAAGTGAAGGGATTTTGATGATAAGATTGAGCATGGAGTATTGGGATTTTAATGATAAGATTGAGCCCATTGGAATTCAAGTAAACCCTACTGCTTATTTCAATTATTACTCTTAGAATTGTTAATTGAAAGTTGAGATTTTCGATGAAATTATTAATTTGGTTGAATTTTGCGAACAAGAAAAGTTAAAAATCTTGAGTTCTACATAATTTGTTTGGGTCTAGGGTTTTGCTATTTTCCTTTTTTTTTTTTTTTTTGAGTTCTACAAAATCTTGAGTTCTACAAAATTTGTTTGGGATCGTAACAACAGCCATATTATTATTATTATTATTATTATTACTACTGCTGCTACTACTGCTACTACTACTGTTGCTCTTTATGAGATAAAGCATCCAAGAAAGATGAAAATGGGAACCCAAAAAGTAAAGGTGATCACAAAGGAGAGAGTGACCATCTTTTTCTTTTTTTTTTTTGGCTCTCTTTCTTAGAGAGAAAGAAGTAATTTTTAAGGGCTTTGACAGATTCATCAGAAGTTGCTCAACTATTTATGGGTATGCTGCAAATCATCTAAATTTTAGATTTTGTTATCTGAGTATGATTTGTATTGGGTTATTGTTTTGCGCCTATATAATGTTTGCTGTTTTGCTTATGAGAAATTTTTAGAAAAAGTAAAAAATCTTCTTCTTCTTGGGTACTTGATTCAAAAATTAACTTTTAACAACTTCACTTGTATGTTTAAATTTTATGTTGGTTTTGTCTTATTTTCTATTTGTGTGCTAAATATTTATATTTATCCACTTACAGGGATTAAGGTATCGATATTAACAAAGTCTCCTGTTACTAAATAGTCTTATGGAAGAGCAAACATTAATGAACCAGACTCAAAATAAGAAGTGCAACCGATTAGCGGAGAACTGGTTGAATTAACACTGCTCAAGAGTTTTAAGATCTGGAGACGTTAGATTTAATTATTTTTTGTTTTGGATTGTAATTTGAAAGGGTTATACTAAAAAACAATGTGTTTTAGATGATTGTTGGAGAGTTGTTTGCTGCAAATGAAATTTTGTATATATATAATGTTATTTCTAATTATGGACTGATTTGTTATAATTCTCATTGTGTGAATTCACATTGTAATAAAAAATGAATTCTTTGTGTTTATTGTACTATATTGTAATTAGTCCCGCACACTGGATACTGACGAATTGACCTTTCATTTACATATTTTTAGTTTTATGCAATGGTTGCAAGTATTTAATTCTATTTTTCTTATTGTTCATGGTGACGAGCATATGTAAATATTTATCAATTTGAATGGAAACTAAATCGAATAAACTTATCTCCTGTCCAAGGCGTTCGCATGACAGACGGAAATACTCACCACTATATTATAACGACTTCGTAGATAATGAGACGAAAAAAAACTTATTTATAGTGATTTTTATCTCCTGTCCAGGGACAAAAATTAACTATTCGGACTTCCAGTCTGGACAGTGGACTTCTATCCGGACTGGTAGTCCAGACAAAATTTTTTTATCCGGACAGCAGTCCACTGTCCGGATTGGAAGTCCGGACAATTAATAGACCGTCCGAACTGTGAGTTTTTTTTTGGGTTCATAACTTTTATCAATCTATAATATTTCTAGGGTTTTTGAGTAAGTAAAGAACGAATAAATTCAATTTTCGAATTTAATTTGTGAGATAATTTAATATACGAAAAAATTTGATTGAATAGTTGTGGATTTTAGGATTTTTTTTTTTTTGGATTAACTGAACTAGATTTGAGAAGAGGAGAAAGAGATTGAAGAAAGGGACATTCCAGTCTAAAAAATCGATGACAAACTTGTAATATGAAATAAGTTTTTAAGTGGGCTCACTAGGAAAAATGGTATGCCCCTCTAGAAACTCCCTTCTTTGAGCCATGAGTTTCCTCTTCTGTGGTATCGTTTCTATCTAATTTGAGAGGGCTTCAAATTCAATTTCCTACAGGCACAAGTGGGGCTAAAGCTAACCTGATATGAGCCTTAAAATCCAAATTCTCATTTAGATTCGAAAGCTTAACCCCATATTTCTGGGCATCCCTCAAGGGTGTCCAAACTATTTGAAAGTATTATAAGTTTATTATTATTATTATTTTTTTTTTTTTGTATGAATAAGTTTACTCTCTTTTTATCAAGCTAACATGTTTTTTTTCGCCCTTTTAAAAGCCGAATATATTAAACACCATTCAATGCCAAACGACATTTAGTTCGTTTGGCTTTTAAAATCCAGTTAGACTGTACTAGAGTAAGAGTGACAGAGATGCTTGTAATCAATAGGGGATTGGAAAGGCAATATGGTCTTCTTCTTTTTGTGTGCAGATGGCCAAGAAGGGATGGGGGCGAGGGGAGAGTGTGGGAGGTTTTTTTGAGGGGTGCTCTTAGAAATTTTTTGACTTTCCATACATTTTGGTGCCCTCAGGAAATTGATGTCCTTAAAAACAGTTTGGAGGGGAAGGGGCTATTGACCTGAAAAGCTCTCTTTTTATTCCTTTGCGAACAATCTAAGCCAAACCCGATGTGACCTGACAACCCGATTCAATACCGATCTACATGATTAAGAATAGTTATTAAATGAACAAAAAAAAAAAAATCATTCATATTCTTGATTTCACCAAGTGTGACTCCATAGAATGACTAGTCTAGATCCACACGCAAAAACCCCAAAAATATGCCCATAGCTCATTAGCATGAGTTCACTCAATGAAGGTCCATGGGTGACTAGCTCTCAACAAGCTCAAGTTCACAGAGTTGAGTCCCAATAATCCAAGTTAGAGAATCTCCCCGAAAGGCGCAATTTTGATTACTATCCAAACTCTCTGAGGAAGTCTCAGAAGAAAACAACTCGCTTATGGAAAGCCGCTAGATGGAAAATAATCGTCTACAAAAGGAAAGTTGCTAAGAGGTCTACTTTATATGGAAAGTTGGATTACAACTCCAATTCTCAATCTCCTATTAATTGTATCAAATCCTCTATCAATCTTCTATTCTTTCTAAATAAATAAATCAAATCATACAACTATTAGAAAGCTTATCTTCATGACGTTTGGACTCTACCCCAATAAGGAAATTAAATCCATCCATAATAAGAAAGTCAATCTCTAAGGCAATATAAGTTATCTAGAATCAGAAAATTGAAGAGTTAAACTCATTTACAACTCCAATCTTTAATTGCCTGTCACAATATTACAAGTATCTCCCTTCTCATAGGAAGGTGGACATAATTGTATTCAGGGGCACACTCGTTGATATTCATGAAATTGTAACTTGGGGAGAGAGATAGAGAGAGAGACTTGTAACTCCAATCCACAATATAAAGAACTAATCGGTCCTCCAATCTTCCACCGAGAATATAGGCTCGAAATCTGTCCAAGTAAAATCTCCTTAAATCAATATGTATGTACTTTCTACATTTTTCTTTATTACATGATAATTTTACTACAAGTACTTGACTGAGATTATGCATTTTGTAACCTAATTACCTCATCTAAATTGACTTTGAGTCATCATCTAACCACCAATTCCATTTGATGCAAAATTTAGCTTGGCAATCTAGTCGGCTGAATTTGGCATCAATAGTTGAGCTATTTCTAGGTGAGCAAAATTTGGTTAAACCTGAAAAAGACCAATCAAAACCAACCAAAATTAACAAAATAGAATCAAATGATGAAACTTGATCTATTCTCGATGTTGATTCCGAAATTCAACTCTGAACGAATTATTAATTAATAATTAGAAACTTAAAATGTATAAGTCTCTCACCAAATAATCGTATACCAAGGGTCTCTCGTAATCTCCTTTCTTGCTACCCCATATCTGAATCCAATTTCCTTCTCACTTTTCCTCTATTGTGTCTCTCAGTCTAGAAATACATCTTTCCAATCCTCCTTCGCCCCTCTCCGGCTTTGTTTCCTATAACTACCTAAAACCGACATACATATTAATTAATTAATTAATTATAACATTTTTTGTTTGATTACTTAATATATCTAAATATATAAACATAGTTGTATATAAATTCAAAATAGATTTATTAAAATATTAATTTAATTAATATCATTTTAAAGCCAAAAAATCAATTTTATACTGAAGCCCATAATTAATTCCAAATTATTATTATTATTATTATTATTATTATTATTATTATTTATTGAGCCTAACCCCATTTTCTTGGCCCATAACACAAAAACATACATTCTTTTCATTTAAGAAAATTAAAAATGCTTAAGCCATGACTTGAATCCAAGTCCCACATACTCCTAAACCAACAAGACAATAAATATTGAATATGTCACAACATAGAATTTTAAGTAACTTAACATTTTCCTAATATATCACTCTTTATCCATCAATTCATCTTTCTCTTCTCTTGCCCTAATTCCCGACCACCATGGTCACATATTTAATTCTAAAGCAATCAACTCCCGCCAATACCTTAATCACTCATCTTTTTAATTTGCCATATGACCACAATTATCAAATTCTAATTTTATTTTTTAAATTCAAATTCTCCATTTAATACATCCACCATCACTAAAATCACATCTATTTTACCCTTTCACATATGAATTTAATTCCCTATTAAAGCCCACTAATTTCTCCCTCTAGTCCTACATTCCATCTCTATGTAAACCCCTTCAAGCTCAATAGAATTTCCTTGAAATTATATCCTAAAACTCTCTTAGCACCTAACTCTCTTCCACACCTCTCCCCCCTCCCTCCACCTATTGCTGGAGGCCCGCCGACCACCGAATTGCCACCGTCAACCAGAGGAGGCATCTTGCAAACCCTCTCTATTGTTTAGGCACGCAACACATAGCAAGCAACCACCACAGCCACATCAACCACCATTAATAGCATTCGTCGCTGCTAACAGTAGCCACGATCTACCGACCGGAGTTCCTTGCTGCTATTATTACACCATGCCAACGGCGTCCCACATTGCTGGAGCCACCACCGTCATCAAAACTCCTTTCTCATCTTCCCTCTAGGAATCCGTCAAGAGATAAGATCCATCCATTGCTTAATAAACTTATGTCATATCAGTTCTAGATAGATAACCCCTAAGAAAAACCTAATTAAAATCTAAATCGTTTCATCTTATAGACTCAATAAGATAACTATACCATTTGTCTGTTTCAAACCTGCTAGCCTTTCTAACTAAAAACAAACTCTTTACATGCCTTTAAAAATTTAAGAAAATTTCCTATGACCTGAAAATTCTATATTTAACTATTTTAACATTTTGTATGTAGATATTGATTTTCACTGGTGTTTGCCATAGAATTATAAATGATTCTTTATAGAGATTTTTCAATGAAACATTAAGGTTTTCCGTTTACAGAAAATGAAGAAAATCTAATTATCTCTTTATTTAAAACTGGACTCAAAAGTAGCTATGGAGAACGATCTTACTCTGGGTTGACACTCTGTATAAAATTTTAGTTGGCGAATATTTTGAGATTTTGATGGCACCAACACTTAAGTGAAAATAGTTTTTTTTTAATACTGATCTAAATATGCCTTTTCCGCCTTGGCTCGTGCTATTTATAGAGGTTTGGAAACTTTTGAGTTGATGTAACTTTCTAACTGTTGATCTCCACGATCTGAGAATTAATTTCTCGTCTTTTGGTCTGATAGATTTGTATTAGATCTTCAAAATTTGTAACCGACGTCTTTAATCCTCTGAATTGTAACTGAAATGCAAAACGCGAATCTCAGGCTTTAGATTCGTATTTTCTTTAAATCACAACCAGAACGCGAATATCAAATTTTAAATTCGCGACTCCTCTGATTATAATTGGGACGCGGATTCACGAATCCTTTGTAATGGCATATTTGCTATCTGCGTAGTCTGTTTGGGTGCGATGATAAGACCTTTAGTTTCGTTCGTGGATCAAGGATCGCGTCTCAGCTTCTATGGAAAATAAAGTACAATTTTGTGAAGGTCATGTCTTATGTCCTTTTTAGTTTATATTCACGGATCTCTTTTTATGAAAGATGATCCCAATAAAAGAAAATTCTGCCAACAAATGCGACTCTATGGGCCTTTCTTGTTAGCCCAATTCTCGTATCTCTCTAGTTGAAGATCCGCGTTTTGGCTATCTTGAGAGACAAAACGCGACTCTGTGAGGGTCACATTTTAGCTTTTCTTGGTTTTTGAGACGCGGATCTTTATATGACAAATAATCTACGTGTTAACCATTTTAGGCTTAAAATATGGATCTCTTTTTAGTTGATGATCCACATATTATCTATGATAGGTTAAGGTTCTCAAATGTAACGGTGAGAGATGATCATGTTCCTCATTGATGATTTTAACACTGAACTCTTGGAGTTGAAATAGTATTGCATAACTTTGAAAATGAAAGAGTAAAACTCTTTAAGAGATAAAAAAATATCTGAATTAAAAAAGAGTATGACTCATTATAAGATGAGAATCTCCATTCTTCTTTTACTAGGT